>OZ022261.1:32757762-33184565 GCA_963978905.1 Trichostrongylus colubriformis | reverse complement strand
CTCTTTAGGGCCACAATTGAATGAAAACGAATACATCACATTTCGATGTGGTCCCATTGCATTGCTTGCATTGTATTGTTGAATAAATATTTTCTGTAAGTGCGCGGCTTAATGATCACTAAACAATGGGCTTAAGTAGCGAAAACCATGTGGCAAAACCACGTTCCATGAACTTCCTTGAAATTTTATGCACTATCCTAAAAGACTTTCTAAAGCTGCAAATAAATATAAACGAGTTCGGAATAAGAAAACTACTTTAGACGCGCAATGTAGCAAATTGAGATATTCCCTCAAGAATTTCCCTCAAGAAGATGGTAGTCAGATGTACTGCAAATCTGAATGACGGCTCTATTGAGCATGTTTTCGTACCCAACAATCAAAGGATGAGATTTGTCGATTCATCCTCCACCTTTCCGTACTTGCTCAGGGATAATTAACAACTACTGTCAAGGGGTTCTAAAGCCGCCGCCCTTTGATGGCAAAATGAACAGACGGCGGATGACATTCCTTCTAATATTCTTTGAGCCCATTGTTTAGTGATCATTAAGCCGCACACTTACAGAAAATATTTATTCATCAATACAATGCAAGCAATGCAATGGGACCACATCGAAATGTGATGTATTCGTTTTCATTCAATTGTGGCCCTAAAGAGGGCCGTTGGGTTAAATGATGCAGCCAACAGGCGCGGGCGCTTATTCCTTGTAGCCGGCAGTCTTCTTGGGCAGGAGGACCGGCTGGATTTTGAGCAGAACACCTCCTTGTGCGATGGTCACACCTGAGAGGAGCTTGTTGAGCTCCTCGTCGTTGCGGACAGAGAGCTAGAGATGACGAGGGTTGATTCTGGTCTTCTTGTTGTCACGGGCAGCGTTACGCCAACTCGACACTTCAGCAGCGAGGTATTCCAGCACGGCGGCCAGGTCATACTGTCGTAAAATCACATTTTGTACTAAAGGCGTAAAGGAAAGAGAAATAACTCACCTGTAAAGTCACAATTTCGCCACCGCTTCCTCTCTGTTCTGTGCCACTCTAAAAATATCAAATCATTGAACATGATGAAACAAAGAAACATTAGATTTGAAACAATTAAGAAAAGAAAGATAAAAGTTTACCTTGTTTCCAATATTTTCTTCATGCTCTGCGTCATTGGGATCCTCATCATCGCATTCACATGACAATGCTACCTCAGCATGAAGCGCCTTCAGTCGCCATTGTCTAATTATCAAATACCATTCAAGTAACAACCGAAAGAACGCTGCGAAATAAAAAAAAGTCGATAACAAGCTAAACTGGCTGCACGCCAAGATTGGCAGCGCGTCCCGCTGCGCTCGTCATGCTGTGGTGTGACTGGGTCCCCATTATCTATCGACGCCGTCGTCTGCGGCAGCCAAAATGTTTGCGTCAGTTTGACGCCGGTGCCGGCGTCAACTCACGCAGGCACCTGCGTGAATTGACGCCGGCACCGGCGTCAACTAACGCAGCTGCGCAAGGTATGACCGCGGCCTAAGAGAAGAAAACTGAAGAGACAACAGAAACAAAGAAACTGAAGCATTTAAACGAACCTGATAGGAAGTATGCGATGAAATTGTGACAAGAAATCAGCAAGAAATCGGATACCATGCAATAAGAATACATCAGCTCTAAAAAAGGTGAAGAAAATATGGGTTACAAAAAAGAATCAAACATTAACAGCATCTAGAACGCATTATTAGGTAGACACATACTCTTATGAATCAATTACAAACGAGAACAAGCACGCTCAAACACACAACACACACATAAAACACACAACAAACACAAATCTAAAATACGAGCACGTTCCAGTAAAAAACACTGACAAAATAAAGCAATTGAAACAAACCTGGTCAGAAATCCGCACACATGATAAAACTGGGGCAAGACAACGGCAGAAAACCGAATCCCATTCAAAGAGAATACATCAACTCTGAAAAAGGTGTAAATATGAATCAATTACAAACGAGAACAAGCACGCTCAAACACACAACACACACATAAAACACACAACAAACACAAATCTAAAATACGAGCACGTTCCAGTAAAAAACACTGACAAAATAAAGCAATTGAAACAAACCTGGTCAGAAATCCGCACACATGATAAAACTGGGGCAAGACAACGGCAGAAAACCGAATCCCATTCAATGAGAATACATCAACTCTGAAAAAGGTAAGCAATATATGGGTTACAAATAAGCATCGAACATTAACAACATCAACAACAACATTTCGAAACGCAATAGGTGCACGCATAGTAAATATGAAATAGTTACGATCAACAACATGAACCGCTAAACACACAAAACACACATAAAACACAAAAGAAACATAAATCTAAGATAAACACGCTCACACTAAACAAAATACTAGAGGAAATCCTGGCAGAAAGCCAAAATCGCAAAATCGCAAAATCGCGGTCGCAAAGTCGCAAAATCGCAAAATCGCGGTCGCAAAGTCGCTAAGTCGCAAAGTCGCAAAGTCGCAAAATCGCGGAGTCTGAACGCGGCCTTACCTGCATATGTAATCTTGATATCGTCACAGGTTCCCAACTCGCTATATTGTGGTTTTGATACTTGTTTCAAATATTTGGCAATAATGCTTGATCGTTAATATTCCATTATACCCTCGTGAATATATACGGAAATGCTCAAGGGGGTGTGCTTTAGAGTGTGGTGCTTTCGTTCTCTTCACTCAGAATGTGCGCACAGCATGCAAGCCGTCTTCTCCACGCTGTGTTTCACGCTCAAGCGATCGCGCCTAGCCAGTCGACCACACCTTCTAGGGCTTTCCGCATGTGTATAATGAATATCCTTCCGCTGTGTACTTCAACACGCTTACCACCCCAGCCACAGCCACCACCACCTCCTCTTTCACCACACCTCTTTCATTCGTTCCGTTTCTCCGTTCGTTCATTGGTGTACACGTGCGTTCATTCATTCCAATATGCAAACGAAATATGTTCGTTGATTTGTTCATTTCTTCTGCCTTCACACATTCTGCCGTTTTTCATCCTTTCGTTTTTTTTCATGATTTCGTTTGTCCTTCGTTCGTTCACTCGTTCTTTCGTTCGTTCGTCTTCCTTTTATTTATCCGTATGCATCGAAGTCCCTAACATTCGTCTTACAGGCCGGTCTGTTCCGCTGAAAGGCTGGCGGCATGCCGCAACAAGAGGAGAACCGGTCCGTTTTTTTTTCATGCACACTGCAAAAACGGCGCTATAATAACGCTGTTTATTTACTTTTTTATTGATGTATATTCAATATGAAATGGTGCGATGCCGTAGATGGGCCGGCGATAGTGCTTTTTTTTGGTGTTGGTTTGCTAACAAATTGTGACATGCTAATATCTAAAGGAAGATAACGCTACCGTCACACAAATGATTGCCCCCACATTTGTATGGGCCCACACTCGTTCATCCTTGGCCATCCTTTTCGCACTTAGCCAAGCGGCTATGAATGGAAGAGGCGGACTGAGGGAGGGTGCGAGGGAGCGAGAGCAAAGGGAGTCAAATTCGGTCGGAGGGGTCCCGTCGTCTATTGAGCTTACTGCTGAGCGTTTCCCACCATCTTTAGATGTGTACTTGACTTGCGTGTATATAATTGCTTCCACATACATGCTCATAAATGAACGTGGACTTTTTATCCATAGGTGTGTACACATTCCATCAACTAAAATGTGCGACGCTATCATTCAATCTGCGATAAACTCATACCCAATTTCGAATCTCATCAACGACTTAGAAAAACATGTAGCAGCCAATGTTAGAGCGCTGCGGCGTTGTTTTTCAACTGTTTTGCAGTTTGAAATTTGAGCATCCGATGAGACCGAGTTTTTTCCTGCGTTTTCCTAGACCTGCCCATGCAATTCGGAGCCAAAGTCAGTTAAATGTCGTTGCGCGCATTCGTGTGCATGGGAGAGCGTATTAATGTCTCACTGATCGTTTTCAACTTTGAATGTAATGAGATGATGTTTTTTATAGTTATTCGATGAGCCCATCATTAACGTTTTACAGAAATACGGGTAGCGACGACGTGTCTTACGAGAAACTCGTCGCCACGGATATGCGGGTCCGTCATCAAACACAACCACGCGATATCGCACCAGTCAGTTTCTCGTTTTTTTTTTAAAGAAATTCAGTCTCATGTGAGATGATATCTGGTAAGCGTATTCTGTGATAGTCTATGCTCTGCTGATGATCGGAGCAGTTTGAGCGGGAGCCTCCATCGGTCATTGACAGACTTGGGGAAAGCGTGAGAGGCCGTAAGCACCGATGAACAGTTACTGTAATAGAGCCATTTGCTCTCCAGTTAAAATTGCATAGCTTGAATGGCTTGGGCAGACGTCGTTTCTGTAATAGTATTATTGAATTAGGTTGGTATGATTACAACATTTGAAACCCCTTGTTTGCAGTCAACACTTGAAAATGAAGTGTTTTGAAGTGAATTTGTGGATGTTATCTGAAACCCTGAAATAGTTTCCAAATTATTCGATTAGGAGCAAAGTGTAGCATGCAAGGGTGTGTGTATGTGCTAGCAGCCGTCTCACGATCTGATATGGCGCTCCTCTTGGGCACCGGTTGCCTCTATTACGTCGATAGGCTGAAACAGAATTTTCTCCTCGACTGCTTTTCGATCATTGCCTACGGTGTTCTTCTAGTAGAAGCATTTGTTTGATGGCTGTTATGGTTGTATAAAAAAATTGAAGCGAGTAAAAAATGGTAGCGTCAATAACAAGGCATGTATTTAGGGCCATGCGAAGTCTGAGAGTTCGCGTCGTCCGTCGTTGTTATTGTAGTGCGCAAATGTGCGAAGGCAAGCGGCGAGCAGCTCTTGTTTTTGCTGAAGTGTTTGCCTTTCCTTACCAATCTGACCATCCCCTCCCCCCCCCTACTCTGAGTTGAGGCGATCGTGTTCTCGATGTTGTCGATTTAATCATACGAACATGTGCATCTCGCTTTTTCATTTCGAAAATTTTGGGCTTTCATCTATTTCTGATGAATCTATCGATGAAATTGCTTGGCACGTACTGAGGGCGGCCACTATGGAAATTAGAATGAACATTTCGTGCCAGTGCTGCTATGCGCTTTGAGGAAATCATTTGTGCGGATTTAACGTCGAATTACGCTTTCCACGAATTGTGCACGTGTTGTTTGATAGTAAGAGGGAAGGAAAGAGAAAAACTGACGGGCGTATATACACAGATGTCTCTTGAAAGCACGTTTGCAACAAAACGCTCTTGTGGTGCCGACGCAACTCTTGCGCGTTGTCCATACTCCGAACAACAGAGGACGTTTTTCGAAGAATAGCGACAATACATCCGAGACTGGCATGTGTTTCTGTGTGAGATTTACGCAACTTAGTCTCATCGAAGGGTAGAATGTACAAAGGAACCTTTGAGTTGTGGTACGGGGTAAATGGCCTGTGGCTGTCGTCACTTCACAATTTTGCTAATCTGCGATTTTGCCATCTTGTGATTCTTGGATTCTGCGGTTCTGCAGTATCGCACTATCGCACGCGATTCTGCAACCTTCAAATTTTACAATGCGGCAACATCGCATGCGGAGCCGCTACATCGCAATGTCGCAGAATCGCTCAATCGCGAGGGCTGATGACGGCTTACGGGATTTGTGATGATGAATTTGTCAGGAAAACATTGTAATATTTTTACTAAAATCGTAAATTGATGTTATTTTGTGGTGAATTGCCTCTTGTGCCTAGGTGCATCGGAAATCGTTTTCAGCAGTTATGGGAGTTCTGTGGGCGAGCGATATTTCAGGTTCTAGTATTTCTAGAAAACTTCGGTCTCACTGTGACTCGTTGGAGTTTACTTTTAATGTTTGCATGAGGTTTACTGTATTCAGTGATCTTACTGTTTTGAGCTATGATCGAGTTCGGTGTGATTTTGAGTTTTGGCGTGAGACTGCAAAAAAATCCATTGGGCAAATGTCGACACTTTGCACGACCTGGGCGTGAAATGCGAGCAAACGGAACGAAATCGCTTGCCGCAGCATGTGTGGAACGTAGATGAGTGAAATCTCGAGTGAAGGGATTTACCGAAAGATATTTGATGGAAAGTAGTAATCGCTAGGAAACACATTAAAAGGCACTTCATAAAATTGTAAATCTATGTTATTTTGTGGTGAATTCCGTTTAATTTATGCTTACGTTCATAGCAAATCTTTTTTTGAGCGATTTTATGGGAAGTTTTATGGGCAACCATATTTCAGGCAGCAAGTTAATGCAGTCATGCAGACATCTGCAGATAGACAGTAGGTTTCGAAGAAATTCTCAGCGATTAAGTAGAGTTCCTGAACTTTCAAAGTTAATTCAAATCAATCGCTGCTTTTTTATGAGTGAGAGTTGAGAGCTCTAAGTGACAGGTGAACAAATTCACGAAGACGTCAGTTCGTTGGGTGAAACGCTAGACGATGGGAACTTTCGTTTACTTTGAAAACAGAAAAAAATCGAAATCATGGCTAGCTTTCGGAATGTGTTTCGAGTGTACGTTAAAATGTGTGATTTTGTTGATGGTTATAATACGGTCTAAATGGCTTTCGTGTATAATGTGTTTTCATACGCATAAGTCTTAGTAGTGAACTGCCCCCCCCCCCCTCCCTCCCTTCCCTCCTCTCCTCCCTCCGATACGAAATGTCATTACCCGCGGCGAGAATCAGATTGCGGGAATACGGGGACAATGCGATTCGGTGTCGATTTTATACACACTTCTCGTCACCATCATCAATAAGAATTTTGATTGCTGAAATGACGCCAGTGTAGTTATTTTTCATGCCTATCAAAATCGGATGTTTCGTCAAAAATTTGATAAAAAGAAATTCGGATTCGAGCTCTTTAATAAGAAGGAAATTCGGATTGCGGGTTCAGACGCGTTCAGGATGGGGTCCACTTTATCCCAAAAAAATTGATCGCTGAAGGACGTAGAGGGCATAGCTAATGAATATACATTTTTTGATTCGTTTTATTCTCTCAGAACTTTTTTCTGAACCACGTTATCTTGAGCTGGCTGAGTAAAAGTTGCAGCTGAATTGTGCCCACCGAGTTGTAGAAGTGTGAGAGTACAGTTACTGTAGTCTAAATTAGATTTAAGAGTGAACTAGACTTACCTGAAAGACAGTTTCGGATGCGCTTAACTGCGTTTCATTGTTTGATTGTGTATACAACACGTGCTTTTTTTTCAATCATCGCTCTAACACATCGCAACAACACTGACTGAAAAAAAATGTTTTTCCATCCAAAGGACGTGCCTCACCCGTGAGAAGTTCAACACTTTCCTGTATTTTTTCAACCGACTCGGTGGAGAAGGTTAGGCTTTGTTGTGTATGGTACTAAAGCTGAGTATTGAAAAACATGTTCCAAGGCGCATTTCATCAATAAGAGCAGAGATTTCAAATTATTTGCTGGTCAGGAACAAAGTATAAGAAATGCAGAAATTTGTGATCTCTCGGCTATTTTAGTGTCCGCTATTACACGAGTTCATGACAGCGAGAGAACCTGGTTAAGGAAATGAGACTTGGGGGAGAGAGACGCAGACTGTGTGGTTGCCACCGCTTCTAGTAAGCGCTTCTGACGAGTTTGGCTAGTTATTGTGACGCAATTAGGGTAAAGTCTTGCTCTGTTACCAGTAAGGGTGCAGCCTTATTATCCTTGTCTGCGCCTTATCGCTGGTGTGCCTAACAGCGGCCATGAGTCATGAGTTGTCCTATGATTGTACTCTGCTCGCGCATCGTTCTTTCTAATTGATCTTATTAGCATTTTATATGCAGCCTAATTTACGTCTGTGGCAGTGTTCATTCATGAGGCCATCATATTCTCAATAAGGCACCTTGTGCACTTTCGCTAATATTCCTGCATTCAAACAGGAAATTTTTGATTCAAAATTCATGTATAGTTAGATATATGTATCAACATTTGAGCTACGTTTCGAGAATAAAGCTGCTTATGCGGAAACTCTTTATAAAGGCCCGTTTTTATACGTCCGTGAAATACGATGCGTGTGAATCAGCGAACATTTGCGGGCCATTGATGCATGTAGTTTCGATGTGTGCACTCATAAAATACTTAGCGATTGTAGCGAATCACGAAGCTGTAAAGAATTACGAAATATTGGATGAAGTGGTGAAAGATTATGAATCATTTTACTAATAATGGCGAATAAACAAAAAACTATTCGTGGCGTCTATTATTTTTCATATGCCTCGTACTGAACTCTTCAAACTGTATGGGGTTGTATAAAAAGCCAGCGCTTGTGATTTCTTTTTTGGATTGAAGTGAGGAAGTAGGTACAGTAGCGGTCAAAAATATATGCGGTTTGGGATTTTGACCATAACTTTGTTCGGTGTTTGCATATCTCGCTAATTTTTTTGTGTTTTGAAGGCAACTGTTACTCAATGAAATAAAGTATCTCAGCCGAGTAAGATGCAGTGTGAAGGTTGAAAAAATTATTTAACTGAAACCACTGAAAATGGTCAACTCCGTGCTTCAGTGCTGTTAGGATTTGAAATAGCGTGCAACAAAGTCCCAGCCTCATTCCGTAATATTTTCTGCCCACCTACCCGTTTCGATGAGTTATAAGCTTTTTGTGGCCAATTGAATTTTTGAAAAGGTTTGGTATTTTTAGAGTTTTTAGTTAAGTAAATTTTCCAATCTCAACACTACACCCTTCTTTGCTTCACTGAGTACTAGTTGCCTTCAAAAAACAAAAAAAAAAAAATTGAATAAGAAATGTAAACTTCGACCAAAGTTATGGTTAGAATCCAAAACCGCATATATTTTTGACCGCTACTGTAGGTTGAGAAAGAGGAGGGCAGTTGTTTTGCCGCCGTTTGTCCAGATCTGGTCTGACAAACTGGGCCAGTACTCTTTGTGCGTGGCAGTAGGTTGAATTATGAACAGTCGTCGTCGTCGTCGTCGTCTCACACAGGAACGGATCAGGTTAGCGACCGACGATGTCGATCTGACTGAGAAAACATAAGCGAGGTGAGCGTCTGTCTCGACGTGTGTATGTATGCGTGTGTGTATGTATGTATGTATGCGTGTGGTGTAACCGGAGAGCAAGTTCATTGTGCTTTGCGAGCGGCTCGTCGAGGTATCGCTTACGGTTTTAGACGTCCCGTTGTCCCAGCTCCCCCACTCCCCCTACTTCATTTCATCTGGCCACCCCAAACCCATCGCTGCAGTCATGAGCTCAAACAGCACCGACCTTTTAGCACCCATTTGTCATCGGGTACTCACTGGGGAATTCTGTGTGAAGATCTTGAAGGCGAAGAGTTGTCTATGCATTACCACATCACCATTCGAGTATCATTGTTGAAAGTTGATATTTCGATGTTAGAATTATTCACTTATTTTCAGCGTTCTCTTCCTGTCCCCATTAGCGGTTCGTCGTCCAACGGGTTTTACGTCGGTACTGTCAGGGATCCTAGGCAAGTTTGATATATGGCTTTGTGTTGCCTTGATAAACTGTGTTCAGTCGAACTCGGTCAGCCTCAGGCCATGTCTACCTCCTCATATCACCGCATGATTGCGTTTGTGCTACACAATAATCATCACCATAACCATCACACTGTGAACATTCTCACCACCTGCTTTGAACATTTATACCATGTCATCAATCTTTTCTCCTTGATTCCTACAACACTGCTATTAGTGCTGTCCTGTACATGTCGTGCTACAATACCACAGGTGATATTGAGCAACGAATATGTACGCGATGGCGCTCATTAGCGAATTTAGTCCATTTCCTGGATAACCGTCCCGCTCCTCTATTCCTCCCGTCATCGTCGTCGTGGTGTTTTTGTTCCCCTCCCCGCACTCCCTTCCCTCCTCACGCTCTCCCGACCCGAATTTTCCCCTTTTCGTGCTGTAGAGTGCTTATGGGAATGCTTATGTGTGGATAAGATGGCAACGGCGCACATAAAAATGTTTTCAATTTCAGGCGTTATAGTCTAAGCGCGATGATCAGAGCAAATGAGAAGAAGTCGTTTTCGGTCAGGGCCCGTAGAAGGTATGTTTCGATCTTTTTCTGATCTCGAACTGACGCTTCTATTTTGATATTTAGTGATAGTCAATGATATGTTATGATATGAAGGGGTGAGCGAAGGTCTTATATTGGACTTCTGAACAATAAAGGTGCCACATCTTAGGATTCCTTCGTCGTCATTGTCTAGCACGCCAGAGAAAGGCCTCAAAGAGGAGTCTGATGAGCCGGAGAAAGAGAACTGCTGCGATCGTGAATGTGAGTTGTTCAAGGGGGACAAGAGGTTTTTAGTGTGCCATCAGCAAATTTTGAAGAGTGGAAAATGACAATTTGCCTCTGTATGATATATTTCAACGTTGTTTTCGTCGAGGCCTTTTAATTAGTTTCTCAGCATGACACATTTCAGTCACGACATTCTTTTTCGACGAGGAAATGCATCTCTTGGCAAATGAAATTGCTAAAAATGATCGTCGCCATAGCCTGATGACATACGAGAAGCTATCTTCGCCGAGTAAGTTGTCACTAGCTGCAGAAAGGGATTTTTGGAACTCTTGAATCATTCATCACATTCATATAAAAAGTTGGGTTAAAATATTGTACACCGGTTGGGCTGGCTCACACTACCACGTGCACCGCACTATGGGTGTCACTAGTTCAATCGGAACTGCTTTCTTCTGCAAACTTTACGCAGTACCCACTACCACCGAAACAAAATATTACTGCTCAGCAACCTTTGCAAGCCTGGTTCCATGGAATTTTCACCTCTGTGGCTCTACCCGCCCGTTGAAGTGGTCCGTTACCCATTTTCAACTCCCTATACAAAAGCCGATATTTTGGTCGATATTGATCGACAGTTCTATAAGTCTCTATGAAATTTTCACCTTTGTGGCACTCGGAAACGAAAATTTTTGGTAAACTCTCAGAACTAGATAAAATAAATAAATATGGTCTGAAAATTTAGCGTAGGTATATATTTCTTCGTAAAAAGCATATATCAATGTGTTTGCATATTTGTAAAGTGCGAGCATTTCTAGTTATGGAAGATGAGCCGATACGCAATTACGAGGATCTGGTTCCAGGAAGGCACCGTCGAAGCGGAAACGAACGCGTGCATCCGAATAGTTCGTTACCATTCATAGATGACTTCTAGTAAATCTTGTTTATTCAGTAATTTACTCGATAACGGTACTGGTTATTACTGTTCATGACGAAACCAGTTTGTGTATAGAACGAGAAAAGTCATGGCTATTTTGATATTGTTTGTCATAGATGTACATGCAATGATTGTTTTTATTCAGACCTGTACACAGCGTTTTCTCGCTCTAAGAGACGGCTTGAACGTGACATGCCGGCGTGGATTGATGTGGACTCAGCTGGAAAGGAAGATGAACTCAAATATTGGCAGGACCGAATAAACAAGGTTTATCAGAACTTCACGAAGCCTTTGCAAGTACGTACATGCACGTCTTGTTCTTAGTATTGGTTCTGGGCAGATCCTAGCAAGGTAAATCTAGGAGTAAGAGGTGCGATACTTTTTCTCCGTGAAGTCGTAGTAAGTCTAGCAGAGAACGAGTAATAACGGAAACAGAGGTCTATGTGGCTGGCTAGTGGTGCAAAAAGTAAGCAAAACTGCTCAAAACGCTCAGATTTTGTCTGCCCTGTGGTCTATCCTAGGTATCCGCTATTGCACTAGTTCATAAAGTCTCGTGAAAAGCAAACCACACAAAAAGGGGCGTAATCAGGGTATAGGTAAGGTTAGCGACGGCGAAGCAGTGCACGTGGCTTACACCGCTTCAACCAATCGGCATAGAGGGGGCCGGGGCTGGTTGTGTAGTACTACTTTAGCGATCTTGGCACCCTCAATGACTACAGTAAGGGTACATCACTAGTAACTAAAGACCAATAATATCTCCCCGCAATGAGAAAAGACCTATTCAAATTAGCATAAGGTGTGTCATACCAACTACAGTTGTCAATGTAAAAGACCCAGTAGTTGGCAAGCTATGCGAAACAGGATGATCATGGTAGGTAGTAGGCAAACTCGCAAAATGATTTGTCAGGTTGCAGTTATACCTTGCAGAAGTGCTATTCGCACAAGTAGACTCGCATATGTCGTCGTGCGCGCTCTCACTTGAGCGAGCTATTTCCCCTCCGCAGCGCATGACACATGTATGTCAACAGGCCAACACTGCTCGAGCAAAGTAGCATGCAAGAGTGAGAGTGCGCACGACGGCGCGCGTGAGCGATAACCGTAAGGAGAAATGGAGGTGAAGCTTCTGCACGGCATAAGGTATACGGTAATAGTAGCTCTCTCTCGACGCGCAAAGTTTCCACCGATCTTCAGTGCCTTCAAATATTTCATAGTTCTTAAGATCTGATCGGCAATTAAGTAATCTGATTGGTTTCAGCCAATTGGTAGTGCCTTCCGCAGTCCTACATCTGTGGCCAATGAGGGGATTCTTTCGGAAAGCGAATCCGATATCTCTGGCAGTGTAGCATCGCAGGAAAACTGTGATATTAGCAGTGAGATTTTTGGATTTTCCGATGTTGAATCCGACGCCGAGTGCTGAAAACATTCAATTCACGGGTGTGTGCCATTAGGACAGAAAACTCGTGTAGCGCCGTCCGGTGTGCGGCACAATGGTGCCAGCTATACTCGCCGTGTTGAATGAGTCCTGAAGCGATGACAATGAACTGCGTCTTGTTATAGGCGTAATTGCTTCAGGACCCAAGTAACACGGCGCCCCTATCTCGCACCATCGCGTCGCGTGCCAAAGGAGCCACGCAAATTTTCTTTCCTAATGGCCCACACCCATCAGTTCACTTGCCGATGGCCATATTAGTGTTTTCCTATGAATGTGTCGTTGATTACCGTTGATTCCTCAAATTAGTGAATCTTATTCTGCATATATGCATTTTTTCTATTTCCGTGTTATCTCGAGTCTTCTTGAAACCGTAGCCTTCATATTCTGGTCTCCTCATGAGGTGATGTTGTTGAACTCCTCCTCTGGCATGTCTCTATTCATTGTATCTCTTGCTTCCGGCTTTACTCTCCCTAGGCTATTTCATGTGCAATAGTTTTGTTTGTTTTTTTATTATATATAATAGAATGTGATGATCAGTAACTGGTTATGCCTTTGTTCATTAGGCTATAAGTGCATTTTTTTTGCTTAAAAGCCGTACTTTTGAACCAAACTCTGTGTGCTGTATTGTGTATGTGTGGGTGTGGTCATGATGATGCATGTGACTAGAATTTTCCGTACATTATCAAAAAAGATTAGTCAAATCTAAGCAGTATTCGGTGCGTTGTACCGGCCGTCGTGCCTCGCTCAAAGCCGCGTATGCCAACGGCAAATCCAGGCAATGGCTCCCGGCATCTCGCACCGTCCCATCATTCATGTGTATTCTGCGCCACGCCTTGAGGAGGACTCCTACCGTCGCCGCCTTCCTCCCTCGTCACAAATTTGTGATGATATTATCTTGTTCTTGTTTGTTTTTTCTATGATGATGTCAATAATGATCATTATGAAAGTGATGCTGATCGATTGAAACATCTGTGCTATTGAGTTTTTTTTTGATCCTGTGAATTAGTCAAGAGTTAGAGCTGTAGATATTGCATGTGAATATGGCTGTCATGTTTTTTTTTCTTCATCATTTCATCATTTCCCATTTATTCATTTCAATATTCATTTTATTTCGTTTTATTTCGTGTATTTCATGTAGACCTCCCAATACCCCGTTTTGTAGCCCAGTATTTTCTTTTCGTGCAACTGGGTTCAGAATGCAATTTGCCTCTTTTTTTTGAATGCTATTGATTAGCTGTACCAAATGTTTAGATGGTTTACTCAGTATGTTTTGCTCGTTCTCTCAGACACATTCGCGAGCTGTCCAATGTGTGCGTTTTTTGCTCGATTCTCAATAAATTATCGGTACTTTCCGTGGTTGTTTGGATATCCTATGAGGTAGAAGGATTGGTACCGCATGTCTAGAATGGTGCTACTCGATCGGCACAGAAAAGTCATTTGGTCGGTGAAAACCATCACCTAAAAAGTGCACTGCTGTTCTCAAAGGTAAGGCTGACGTGATCGTCATTGGTTGGAAGTTACGATTCGTGTGCACTGACGATGTGCTAGGGGTGTGGCCAAAACTCCTTTGCACCAAACACATTTTTGCATTTTTAGCATTAAAAATGTTTATTAAAAAAGGGAGGAGGAAAGAGATGAAAAAGACGAAATGGCAGGGGAACGTTCATCAGATGATACATTTCACTCTGTGCGGCGCCCGCTTAGGCTTCGTAGCGCCGCATCGGCCCCAGCATCTCACCTGTATTGCTAGCGTTCTAATTCCTTTTTTCAGTAGTGCTTGAATGCGGTTTGACTTTACTATGACAAGCGGGGCCAGTTATGAACAGCTCAGTTCCATGATTCCGAAGTTTGGTACTAGCTCATTGCCTGTTAACATGAATGCATATAAACGAGGTGTGGATGGTCTAGAGAAAGCGCTGTTGCTGAATATCACGTAGTTGGAACAAATCCTACCACGCCATTGAAGTCTTCCGTTCCTCCCCAGGTCCATACCTACGTCACACTCGCATCGCGCTTCGTCTTGGTATGACTATTGAGTTGTCTCGACAGAAGCTATTGTTTGGCAACGCTATTTCTTTCTAAGGCCGCCGCCAGACTTCGCGAATTTGCGTTTTTGCAATTTTGCGGCGTCTCACTCACGACCATGAGATTGCACAATGCCACAACTTCGCGTGCGGAGCCGCGACGCAAACTAGCAAAAGCGCAAAATCGCGAAGTCTTAAGGCAGCCGCGACAACGCAAAATAGCAAAAGAGCAAAATCGCAAAGTCTTAAGGCGGCCAATGCGACTAAAATAGGCTGAAATTCTGCTAGATTTCTCGCATTCTGTTAGGTTGCGGCTATTTTTGTTTGTTCTTTTTTACCGAAGTTTTCCGTTGTGAGACCGATTGTATTGCACCATTCGAAAGAGCTTTTTCTACTCCACAAGCATATGCTGACATTTTTTTGTACAACTGTATTTTTTCCTCAGTACGAATCCGTGACACATGTAGGTTTTGACGGCATGAAACATCGTTGTCGACACTTGGCACTTCGCCAACGGCAAACAGCTACCAAAACTGCTGGAGGATGTGCGCCATGTAAGGAAAGGACGGTCCAGATGCGAGGACACTTCGAGAGCTTGAGAGTTTATTGTAAAAGGTAAAGCAAGTCTGAATTCATGAACTGTAGCTGACGTGAAAGAGGAGCTAAGACACCACAAAATACTCGAGCAGGGTTGGAGGTCGATTGATCGACTTTTCGGGTAAATTCGCTTTCGCTTCGCGGCGCCGTCAGCACGAGTCGTTGAAAATCCGCTCAAGACGCGGTGGGTTGGCACCGTAAGGTACCTTCAAAGACTGCAGGTTAAAAGCTTCGGGAATTCGCCCATCTCTAAAGGACCCATACGGTACCAGCCCATTGCGTCTTGAGCGCAATTCCAAACGACTCGTACTAACGGCTCCGCGAGTGCGACGGCGCGAAGCGAAAACGTGACCAAGTGAGCTCACCCCTTGAGCAGATGTAAGCGGTCGTGATAAAGTATTCAAAATCCACCACCTAAAATGAGTTCGGTGAGCTGAGAAGATCCCATGAACGAGGCTGAGTGATCGTGCCGCGCGAAATCGGGCAACCACGCACCGCAAAGGTCGTCAAGGAGACTTGGTTTTTTGGGCCCACTCTTTTTAGCTGCTTTACCCTTTTCTAGCCTTTTTCTCTCTTTTTTTATCTTTCGATTTATTCCTTTTTATTCACTACCTTCTTTACTTGAATGTATTTTTTCATTAATTCGATTCCTCTCCATAATCTAACTCTCTGTGCACCTCGTTACGCGAGTCACTTCATATTCTTACCACGACCTTTTTTCGCCAATATCATCTCATTGAGGAGGGGTTGGTGCAGACAATAGTTCGTATGTGGTTATGAGGCGAAACGAACCGTTTGGATTTTTTCATTCTTCAAATGATCGATTAACAACCGCATATTAATTGGGAGAAACAGAAGAACCCAACGTTTTCCAGGGATTTTGCGTTAAATGACTGACATTTTGTCCAATCCCTGCTTTTTCAAATAAGAGCTGTTTTAAACAATGAAAGACACTGGAGAGCGAACTCAGCAGCTTTGTCTCCAGGGTAAACGAAGTTAGGTGAAATGGCATCAAAAACGGAGGGAATTAGGCTCCCAACCGTTTGACTGGTACTCATCGCAATATTGACCACTATTGTCTCTAGGATGCACCACCAGGGTACCCTCAGGTATCAAGAATATTGGCCAATTTAGACCACCTCCCTACGGGGAGCAAATGCGACCTCCTATTTTTGTGACCTCTACGTTACCAGTAGCTGTTGCCGAATTGTATAGTTGTAATATGTATTATTGCTTTTTCATTCTTACCTGAAACAGAAAGATATCTATTTCACATTTTCTCGCACGGATTCGCTATTAAATACCTTTCACTTCTCATCTGCTTATTGGAAGTCTAAATTCTAGTGCGTATCGCTGGCCTCTGCCGGTAGGACCTTCCCCCTTTCTGTCCGGACAGATACGACCCCTCTCTAGGAATCACGATTCCAGGTGTACCCTATGCACCAGATGTGAGGATTTCTCGAGAGGAAGGGTCGTACCACGCACTGAGCTACCCTTCAGAATGAAGGGGGCTTTTTGGTTCATGAATCGAAAACGGCGGGAATTTGGTTCCTGACCTAGTGGTTCCATTAGTTTGACTTGTTGTAGGTTTCAACGTCAGCAGCAAAAGTGTTCATGGATGGACTTCCAGTGTTCCAAGGAGGCTTCACACAGGGAGAATGAAAGCATGCCTCTATTTTGGGTGTGTGACCTATGACAGAAAATCGCTTCGCGGCGTCGCACACGTGGCGCCATCAGTACAACTTGCCGAATCGATTGCCCTTGGGAGCTCGGCAGAGCGTGGGTGCGTCACCACTGCACTTCCACCCATGCCACACTGTCTCGCTTGAAAGCTGCCATGCCCTGCCACTGGTACTCGCACCCGCCGAGCCGCTCGTCGCGCGCGGCCACGCGAAAAATTCGTGTTTGTAGAGAACATGTTGTAGTCTGAGATATCGCTGCATACCAAGTCAATATTGATCGCACCTGTTTCTTGGATGCGCCATGCATTTTGTAACTACTTATCATGGTGGCACGTGTTAGGCCTACACAGTAACTTCTGGGGCTAGACAATTGATTGGCTGTGATTTATTCCCACCACGAGTATGGTGCTTACAAGCTGCCTCCTAAGGGTTGAAAGGCTTGGCTGACAGAATTTGATCTAATAGCCATGCGTTAGAAGTAGCGCCACTACACCACTCCATTCCACCATATCTCAACATAAGATATCGTACTGATACGATAGCAGCGTTAGCTATGGTCCCTAATTCGTCACGTTTTCGTCAAAAATAATGATATGGCTGCTATGCCAACTCGACACGTTCAGTAACACGACGAATCACGATTTCAAATGGTTACCCGTGGCAACGTGATTCTGTGGTTAACATTGCGACGGCGGCAACCTTCACACGTATCTAGACGGCTACTGCTGGTTACATCAGTACATGTTCGACGACGGTGTACGGCGTTTCAGTCGAAGAAGACGACAGCATCGATGATTATTGGATTTCTTTCAAATTTAGAGACAAATATTCCAATTCTAGTCACCTTTATTGTATCGATCGTTACAGCAAAACGATCATTCGGCATTATTAGTACCTCAGAGGTTTGTTTTACCAACTAATATTACATCATTTTTTGAAAATAAGCACCATGACCTTTGACGCCGTATTTTGGTAGACCTTCATTGTAAAAAGGAAAGAAAAAGACGAATCTGTAGAGAGACTTCCTCTGTTTATTACCGTATCAGAGTCCCTCACTGTCGGTTTATTCTTGAATTTTATTCAGTAGTACCTCTACGGTATTATATTCGCAGAATGTAATATTCCAAGGTTAAATGAATTATCCATGGAAGTTTGACTTTTTCTAACTTCCACACAGTTATGCTGTATTTGGTAATTACGGATCATATGCAAAATTTCACGCGAAAAAATCAAAATGTAGCGGAGGTATGTACATCCCAGTAGTTCCATCCACGCGGGTATCGTGAACGGGCTCACGAGGGTTGTGAAGGCAGTGGCGGCATTCAAGTGCTCAAAATACGGTATGAAAATGTAAAAAGGAAATCAAAATCGATGACCTCAGAGAAATAATTACCGTCGCAGCTACGATCACAACCATCGCCGTATGGACGAAATTTGAGGGGATGTGTCGCCAGGTTTTGGTTATTTGCATGTCCCAGGTGAACAAGTACAACCTGTATAGTATAAGAAGAATTCAAATTTTCGTGGACTATGGCGTAAAGACCGTGGAGTATTACTGATGTGGCTTGTGGACTCCATAGCACGGCTAAAAATAATTTGTCCTGTCTCTTTTCACTTACGTCTGTTGAAGAATCTAGTAAGACTCTATTTCAAAAGTATATCCATTGAAAGTGAGGGCTAACCGCCTTGAGTAGTGCAAAATCTGCATTTTTATGACTGATTTTAGCTTCGTCCAAGAAAATTTCACTCTTGATGGGATTTTTGCTCCTGATGCAGAGACTCGCTCACATCAATGGCCTTCAGTTCTCCTTAATTACAGCCTGCCTTGAATGTGTACTTTAACAATATAACTTAATTCATCTTTACATATCCTCCCTGTCATTAGTAAATTCACTCACAGTTCTAAGGATGTACAGCGAATTGCAGGAATCGAAACTGTGTCGCCCCAAGTAGTATAAAAAGTATTTACAGAACAATGGAAAATGAATTAGCTGAAATTAAAAAGCCTCATGAAGTCCTTACATGAGGGCGATAGAGTGAGCGAACCGCGCCGCGTTTGCTTACGCCCGACCGTGCTTGATCAGTATCGATTGGGTCTTCGTAGTGGAGTAACGCGCGCGAAATGAACTTTAGGTGATAATGTCGTTTTGCGAGCTCATCGATCAGCTCTCATCTACTTTATAATTAAGCAGCAGGTGATTCCCCATTCAAAAACAACCGTTTACGCGTGACAGATTCGCAATTACGAGGTTGCTGAAGCAGCGATGATGAGAAATCACATGCGCAAATCTATTATTTTCACTATTCATAAATGTCATAGTGAGCCTCACAAGTGAGAGGTGTGCTGGAATCGCAGTTCACTTTGGAATAGTTAATAAGAGTTGATTTATAGGATTTCTCTTATTTGGATCGATTTTGTTTTCAATCAGCCACTGGACATCTGGACTATTCTTTAACATATCCAGCGGTTAGTTTAATTCGCATTATGATGGGGTGCTGCTTGTAGACGTTGTGTTGGAAAGGCATTGCTTGTTTATGATTGGTGGATCAGCTGCACACACCAGTGGCAGTCACAACGGCCACGTTCCCGCCCACTCAACATGCGTCGACATATGGCACATAAATTGAAAGCATTACTATTTTTAGAATTACATTTGCAGAACTTCGTTGTACCAAGTTTACTGCTGTACTATGATTCGAAAGACCAATGGATAAGGGCCTACAAGGAACTTAGCGTACGTCCGATTTCATCCTGTTCTCTATTATATTTTCGCACACCAATCTCTAGGTGATTAGTCTAATCGCATAATCCATTTCAGGCGTGTGAAGAGCGGCGAGATGTTCTAACGAATCATTCACTGGATCCGGCAGTGGTGAGGTCTTTGATGATTTCAGCAGGCACTATGCACCTTGGAGAAGTGTTCCGAGGGGTTTTGGTTTTGAAATGCATTTTTTCAGATTCGGCTGGATCCGTATGATCGATCAATGAATGCTTTTGGTGCACGATGTCGCCTAATCACCGATGTCTTTGGATCGGATTGGGTTAATTGTAGGGGTACCAGAACGTTTCAGTACGTGAATCCTACTTTTTTCCGCATACCATCATACTCTTCACCTTTAAACAAAATCATCTTCCAATCTTCCGTCCAGCACAATCCAATACTAATCTTGAGAGATCTCATGGTCATAATATGAAATCCGATCTAAAATTAACGTAAAATACTGCATTATTTGTCCACATCATGGATTACACTTGGGTTTTGGGTTACATTGTTTCCCGATATTCAATTTCTAGTTTTTGCCAGCTTATTACGGTATATTCCAGAAAGTCAAAACACATTACGCTTATTGAAGCCTCCTATGTCAGTCATTTAATATCTAATTATACGGTTTCTTCCTGTTATGCGCGTGTTGGCGTCCCTTTCGATTACATAAAGTTCGACAAATCGTAAATATCATATTTCATCGTTTAGTTGGATGAAAGATAAAATGGGTGATGGGAGTCATTGACTGATTTGGGTAGGCTATTTCCCTGTTTGAGGGTTTTTAAAGGCTTTCTGTTTTTGTAAGTTTCAAATTGTGTCATGAGGGAGAAATGTTCCAAACTGCTACGTTCATGTTCACAGAATGCACTGCTACCAGATTACGGCACTAAGTGCGATAGGGTCTGTTTAGGCAGAGGGAGTATGTTCACTATAAATGAAACGTTAGTTTGATTCATAGAGAACATACTGAAAAAATTAAAATAAAAATCAAAAAATCAAAATAAAAAATAAAAATTGAAATTACGATCCTGCACGATGCGGGTTTTTAGATGCCTTCTCACCGGTCCGAGGCCGCGTTCATACTCTTTGCCGGCAGAGCGTGGCTGGGGAGAGAAAGAGTGGCAAGGGGGAGGTGCAGAGATGACGCAGGCAACGAGGCAGAGTGGCATAGGCCGCAGCCACGCCCTGCCGCCGTCACCGCAATGTATGACCGCGGCCTTACAGCGCTGTGATATGGCTCAGTATGGATGAAATTCAATCAAAAATTCAAGAAATTAAGAAATTTTTCTATCTTATTTTAGGTCCATGCGATCACGATGGTGGTTTCTGGCTTTGTCGGCATGTGAAGATGAGAATTTCGAAAATAAAACATCCGGGCTTCATGTCGAGTACGAACTTTTCATGACCAATGGTGAACCAAACGAAGTGCTGCGCTACCAGTTCTCCGATGATGAATGGTGTAAGTTTTTGATGTTAGCACAGGTGAATGGGGGTGGATGAGACTTTCGTCACGCTCACATGTGTTTGGCCTGAAATTTCGTTTGTCTAGTTAACAGAAGTTTATTGTGCTTGCTCAGAAGTCTACCATGGTCTGCTGCAAGCAATGAGTCATAAAACCAACAAGTTCACACCCAATCTCCTGATATAAGACGCGGGCTTTCGAAACGTTTTTCAACTGTCGATATTGACACGTAATTGTTTCCTGCTTTCGCAATGTTCCCCGATGTCACGGAGTAGGGGCCTGCAGAAAAATTCAAAATGCACCTGGATTGTAGGGACGCAATGAAAATAACGGACTACAATCAAACCTTCTACGTAGATATTGACATATGTATATTTATGCAAGTTGTCGACAACTGAACAGTAGCAAGCGTCAGCAGCTGCATTCCTGCAGAAATTCAATTATTATAAAATTAGATGTGGTCACTATAAACCTAAAGACATGCCCTTCAACAATTTTGGTGGTCCACCCCTGTCTGTGGACACGTAGAGTGGTTGTAACTAACAAGATTACACCCCTCACCACCTCACAAAGACTAGTTATTATGTGTGTGTGCCGATATGACGGAAAATCGCATGGCCGCCCGCGGCGAGTGGCGCGGCGGGTGCGAGTGCCAGTGGCAGGGCATGAAAGCCTTCAAGAGGCAGTATGGCATGGGTGGAGGCGCAACGTGGCGCAGCCACGCTCTGCCGAGCTCCCAAAAGCAATCGATTCGCAAGTCGTACTGGTGGCGCCGCGAGTGAAACTCCGCTAAGCGATTTTCAGTCATATCTGCGCACCCGTTATTACGGCATTAAGGCCGCTTAAGAAGCGACTGAACAACTAACCACACCCGCACTTGACTTGATTGGTGGAAGCGATGGTGACCACGTGGTCTGCGTCCGTATAAGCTCGTATTTCTAATTCTGGTCTCATTCCCGCCTCTTTTATCTGGCTGTATCTCGCAATAGTGAAAACGAGGATAAGCAGGAGAACTTAAATTTGGTCGTTTCAAACGGTCTTCGCTTTGATTGCAATAACACAACACAAATCTATCGCGAAATGTACCTTTATCCTGAAACTTTCTCTTCAGCTGAATCCTGATATATTCTCTCTAGCCTCTCTAGCTGGGTACAACGTGGTATTGAGGAACTCTTTTCCAGTGCGAGCGCTTTACTCTTGGATAGTCCACTCCTTTACTTATTTAGCAGTACGGTCCCAGGGAGGTAAAACACGATTTCATCAGCTCTAAGGAGCTCCTGAATCCATCCTAAAGGTTCAGAGAAGACAGTCGTGATTCAACCTAGCGTGATGCTCAATATAGCTCAGGTGTCAGGAAACTCACCAAAGCTATAGTGCTCGACAGGAGTAGGATTAGCCCAGTGAGTTGGCCGAAGCTTTAGAAATAACTAGGTGAAATCTCAGCACAAGTAAATGGATTTTTGCCTACTAACCTCTTACGGTTTTGGCTGAACACTAGTGATCAGTCTAGTAAAAAGTGGGTGCATTGGATTTGTACCCTTACCGTCAGAATATCGCACTGACGCGATGCATGCCAGCTGAGGGTGGCACTGTAGTTGGACTCTAAGGTCATCTGACGGTTATGCTAAGCGCGCGTATGTAGTTGCTGTATAATCGCTTTGGGACCTAACTAGAGCGGCACCCCTAGCTCGCACGCGACGCGCCGCGCTGCGAAATCCTTAAGGGGTACACATCTGAGTTCTGTGTCACAGTATGTGCATCGTATAATTTTAGTAAGCCGTATGCCCACCAGTAAATATAGGCAATTAGGCGAGAACTCGTCATGACTGTTGTGCATGCTTGTTTTCCCACTATTAGGTTAACCAGGAAACCCTAGGTGTTACGAAAAACAATCAGCAGCAGTCTTAACCGAAGTCTTGGCGTCATGCCAGTGTCAAAATAATCCTTTCATGTTCAGCAGTAACAGGATTCAAAGGTAGTAGTTATGGCAGAAAGCACTTTATAGATTGTTGTTTACAACTACGATTGTTTATCGATGCTCGAACAATTGATACGAGCAGAATTACGAAAATTCATGAAAATTATTGGTATTGATAGATTCTCGGGTTGTAAATATGGATGGGGGGCCTTTTTTGAATTCAGATTGGACCAAAAACTGCTGAGACTTGCAAGATTACAATGAACCGGGGAGCGCTAAATTACCTTTCAAAAAAACCGGCGCGTTCTACTCGTGTAGTGGGAAGAGCGTAGGAGGATTCTCAGGATTGACACGACGTAAGGGTCCAAGGTACCCGTGCTGTTTTCAATGTCCTCTGCTCCACGGGTCCATGAAGGCCTCCGGTAGCAGAAGCGGAGAAGGTGCCTCGGAAGACCATGCCAAATAAGTACAACTCCAGATTCCGTGGACGATTCCTTTACTACGCTAGCCTGTTTTTGGAAATGCACAGAAATTGTTTTGTTAACCGCCTTCATACTTTGCGGTGCTGGCGACATGGGTTAAATGCGTCGTACCACATCTTCGCGCGCGCAACCCCTTTTCCTTTGCCAGTGAACCCAGCCACGCCCCGCCATCAGCACCGTCGCAGAGTAGGAAGGCCGTTTCAGGATGGAGGGAGCAGTTGACCAGACGTCATAGCCTGCCAGTAGTTGGAGCCACGAAATTACGCTGGGAATTGTCCCTCAAGTCATGCAAGTAATGTAGGTCTTTGAGAGTTCCTCCTTCTCATGCCAGTGGATCTCGATTACATATGATCCTGCCACTCAACGACTGACGTCAAAACTTTCCAACTTGGCCAGGTCACGCGGGGAGGCGGGGGTTGCGTCCTCTGGTGAGCGGCCAATTCGAACCGGGACAATCAAAAAATTCGTTGCATGGCGTAATCGCGTGGCGCAGTACCCACTAGGATAATCTTGACACCCCTGCTCAGCACTATACATCAGGGCTGGACATCAGGGAATTCACCATGGAGTGAGTAACCTTTTATTGCTCCCCCCCCCCTTCCTGCTGTGTTCTTACTCATTCCATTCATGGTTTTGATTGTGAGTGTTAAGATTTTGCATTTTTTGGGCTTCTAAGAGGCGAGCAGTCATAATAAGCCATAATCAATTATTCATAAGCTACAGGGAAGCCTATACGTTGATTGGATTCTCATGAACATCATGCACGTTTACGAAACGCAGTCGTTGCTACTTAATTAAGTAACCTGGACTAGAGCCAAGTCTCTAGGGAAATATTCGGGATTTGCAGATCAATTAATTTTGTGAGCTGTCTAGGCAGTAAACGTCGCCATTCGAGCGAGCATTTATTCGACGTCTCCGTAAATGTGAATGAACTACATACGAAAAGAGATGTGGGGCTGTAGAAATTGAGTTCAGGAATACAGGGACAACTATACAGGAGGTGCCAAAAAAGTAATTTTTTTCCCCACTTTCAACCCCATGTTAGTCAAACTTCAGCAAATCCTTACGAGGTATTTCCATCCCTAAATTCAAGAGTAGATCCACTCTATCACGGAACTCCGTAACAGCATCTGCAACAGAATCGGGAGTTTATTCTAAGTGAATATGATGTGTCACCTCAACACAGCAAAATCCGAGATTCGTCATTCTCGTTCACAACCTTGAGAAGGTCCGGTCACTCTGAGTACCTGAGGGATTCAGACTGGGTGGTGCCCTTGAGTACTCCATTTTTTTCAGGTTCCCAAAATCCCTCGTTTCCAAGAATTAAAACGTGCCATTACCACTGGAACCCCTCCGGAGGCAGGTTTGAGGCATGAAAATTGATACTTCGGTTCACAGCAGCATTGCCCAAGCAGCAAGAGCTCTGTGACTTCCATGAACCAGGGCCAATCCTTAGGAAGCTTCCCACAAGAGACCTACTACGGAACCTGGCTCCACTGTTAGGTGGACCTTGGTACTGCGCCGACTGGAGGTTCCATATTTTAATAAAGATGAACGCAGTGAGCCACAGCTTGTTCCTGTTTTTAGAGGAACATTTTGGGAATATTTTGTCCTAATACTTTCATCTCTTTTGTTTCCCTATGTTTTGTGCACTTGGCGGATGTGAGCCGTGAGCAAAATTACTTTTTTGGCTCCCCCTGTATAATGTATCGTGAATGGTAATAAGAAGCGTTATTCACTGATACTCCGACATCTTAAACCCGAGCTTCATGGAAATAATAATTTTTGATTAGAGGATTTATGAAGGTTAGAGTTACTTTAGATTTTTTAAAGAAATTTTTCAATGTTCCCGAATTTTGGCTCCTAATCCTATGCTCAAATACTCTTTCTCTTCCATAGGGCTGCCTTTGATTATCTTTTGATGTTAATAAAGATCATAGAAGTCTTAAACTGAATGCCATGTTCACTCATGATAATTTGCAGAACAATGTACCATCATATCCCTTATCTATTAAATATATTTCAATTATTAGTAGTATTTTAATAGTCCCCTTCTCATATTTTATTACAAATGAAAACTTAGCAATGCACTTAGTAATACTGACTGTAAAGTAATACAGAGGGGGCCGATGCGGCTGCACAATCAAGACGCGATGAGGATTCTGAATCGTGAAGTGGGCAGCACGACGCCGCATCGGCTCCTTCTGCACCACGCTGATCTTCACTACCTCAAGTTGCCTACAGTTAAACACGTTCATATTACATCATAAACCACGGGATAGCTTCTTCAAGGCTCTGAGTCAAAGAATTTTTTTAAACAATTTCGGCGACTATTTATGTGATTGCATTGACTTATGAGCGGGTGGTAACTCCTCTACCCAGATCTATTATATTATACTTTGTGATAGTAATGATACATCCAGTAGTATTCATGGTTTTTCGAGCTGGTGGATTTCAGCGTAAGAATACCCCGTCACTCCTGATGATGTCTTTTTTGGTATTGACCTCCTTGAAGTCAATCACGGGAAAATTCAAAAAGTTCTCTTTTGAAAATCTACTATAAAATGTAGCTCACAATCTTTGGCACATCTCATGTAGGTAAAGGAATCATGCACGGAAAAATGAGTTCCCCTGTCACCCATATGTTTATCCTCGCAGTGGCGACCGAAGAGGTGAAGCTTCAAGGTATATGCCCGCCCCGTCGTCCGTTGCATCGGAGACGCATAGTAGGGACAGAAAGTCACGTCAACAGTCCCACTTTCCATCTGCGACCGCGACGGACGATGGGGCGGGCATTTACTCTGGGGCCCCGCCCCTCGACCACTACTTTGAGGGGCTGTGTCTTAACCGGATTCTCACTTTTTCGCGTGGAACTTTGCGTGCAGCCTTGGCAAATGCAACATAAATATATGGGTAACAGAGAAACTCATTTTTCCGTGCACTATTCCTTTAACCTTGATAATACTGAAAAACTCATACCGACGTTTAAAATGAATTATCGTGGTGATCAGCGTGCATGCTGACCATCTCAGGATGTCATTCTAGTCCCATTATTTCTGAAAAGATTTCACCGTAAGCGTTGATCACTACAGAAAATAACAGGTTTTGGTCGCTTCCTCATAAGGGTTCTAACTGGATGTCGAAAGCGCGAGAACGACCCTCAAAATTAATGAAGCGTTAAGCGCAGGATGGATAACAGGACGATGCTGCTTGAAAGTGATCCTTGAAATCTTCATGTGAAAGACACCCCTGTGACAATGGGGAGGGGGGGGGGGGAGCTGTTGATTGCTATTATTCCCCGCGTAAGGGGGTCATGAAAGGGTTTCTTATTCACTGCGGAATATTTTATGTAAGCTCTTACTTCTACATGAATCCCGTTTGTGCTGGTAAGCACCTGAGCTTTCGTAGACGATAATCCTTGATGCTTGGCCATAATTACTACTACCACTGCTTTCACGTGTTTGTAACGGTTTCCTCACTGTTGCAGTCATGGGGACCATTGCACATGTTGGGAATGTTCCAATCAATGCACACGTGTTTGAATAGAAAAAGACGCTAAGGCATGATAGCTTGCTGGAGAACGGCGCGCATGTATTTTCAAGAAATCATAGTGAGTCATCTCTGTCCGCTTAGAAGAAGGAATGATACATTGAAAGATTTTAAGCAATATGTTCTTGAAAGTGAATGCTATGGTTCAATGTTCGGTGTCCTGCAGGTGTGCACGTGCAAGTTCGAACAAGAGGGATTAATTAATCGGAAATTTAAATCAATAACTGTGATTTTGGGAACAATTTTCATCAATATTTATTGTGGGGTAGCTTTGTGGGATATTGTGGGGTAGCTTGAACCCTTCTTTTTCTGAGCATACTGAGGTTTTTTCCTCGGAGACAAATATTGCCATGATTTTAGTTGGGTTCAGTATAAAAGCGAAGGCTATGAATGGCTAGTCTGTGGAGAAGAAATAGAAAAACTGTTCGAAACACTCAGTTTGGGCTCTTCATGTTATCTGTGAATCCCATATAGCAAGGGCACATGAAAGCGCTCGGCAACAAAATCAGACAAAAGAGGCGGGAAAGAGGCCGCCGGGAACGAGCGGCAGAGACGCAAACGTCGTGGTTGTCTCTGCTTCTAGAGAAACATGCAAAGGGGGTGGGGGTGATTTGTTTTCTGATCACTTTTTGAGCAATGTTAGGCCGCTTTCATAGTCTGCGCCGGCAGGGTGTGGCTGCTTCACAGGTAGCGAGGCTCAGTAGCAGCTTTTCGCCGGTGCCGCAAGGCGCGTTGGAACGCAGGAAACTCGGTTCTTCTCGTATTTTTGTTCCGTACTGTATCTGGTAAAGTGATTCCAAGAGGAATTAGAATCACGGACTCCCATGGGCGATTCCTTCAAAGGCACATTTCAGGATTATTGGTGAGCTCCCACTCCCAGGATTGAGCTCCCGCCATGGTCAGACAATTCGACCCACAGTCGGTAGGCTACACCTTTACCGAGGCGTGGGTATGAGTTCGTGGAGTGGACAGAGCCAAAGAAGCAAGCGCGACACCACCAAGCAGCCCAGCCCTGCCCATTCCAGAGGTGTTTGCACAATGACGGTGGCACTATGGCAACGGTGGCATCAACGTGGCAAATGAGGCCTACGATTTGAGTGATAATATAAGATAAGGAAGAAATGCTAATAATAAAAGAGACGTTGATATGGGAAACAGGTGATATCCCAGAGTTCCTTAAGACACCATCCAGCGGGAACTAATTCAAAGGCTCGTTTTCACGCGGAAATCTCGTCCAAGTCCAGATGTCAAGAGGCTCATTTTTGCCATTTTCGGGTACTTCTTTCGGATATTTCTTTGTCGGCATTTTCCTCAGCACCTCTATTTTCATACTTCAACCTTTTATCCCACTGGAGATAATCCTGGAGTGAGCCTTTAGAGCTCCAGTGACAAACCCTTTCCGGGTGCCGCTGTCAGATGTTAGTTGCCTACACATCTATCCACCCAGATAAGAGACAGGAACACCCTAATGATCGCGGACTCCTCCGAGGGACAGCATCGAAGCAGAAGTGTTGGAGATCACGTCAGCTGAAATTATGGAGACATCACAGAATTATGGTAAAATGACGAACCTATTTGGTTTATAGACTCAGCGACATTCAGAAACAGAGAAATAAGGATTTTAGAGATATAGTAGTCCATCTAATACAATTTTGCAGATTGTAAAATCTGTAAGATAGTAATTCATAACGTCACCTAAGGAAATGTCTCGACTTCCACCCCCTCAGTTTCCATTTCTGCCTCATTTTTCGCTTTTCGCGATGAAATTGCGATTTATGATTGCTCCATTATTGAACCCGACTTGATTTGTGAAGCATATGACCTATGTATTAAAAGGAAATCGGGGAGAAACACTGTAAAAATGAAGCCAAACATTTTTCATTTTAGTGATACTGCCAACCGATGTGTTCTTTCTGATTGTGCAATGTGGTCTGCTCACTGTCAACTACATTATTGGATGTGAGAATTTTTTTTGAAGTCAAATTCGTTGTCATTCTGGAATTATTCGAGCGGTGTGTAATCACAGCAATAGCTGTGTCAAGGATAGAAGGGTTCTCGATTAGGACGTAGGCGTGAGCTAAGAGCCAAATGTGACATTATCAACTCTTTCGCATCATTCTGCCATTGAAATTCACGTTTCACATCTGATAAATCGTGGAGTTTACTATCTAGGCACACTGTGATTTAAAGGGACGTATTAACGTTTGTTTTTGGAATCCGAGTGCCTCAATTATTGACGATCGAATTCAGTAGCTGCTAGTAGTAAGGTAGCTGTATTGGCTGCAGACCGCACTTGTTTAATTTGTTCAAGCGACTGCACTCTCAACGCTCAAATCAGTAAAAATCAGAAACGCCCGGTGTTGGTTGGTCTAGTACGGGATGCGCCATGTGTTCATCTCCCATCCAGGATAGCAGTGGCGTCTGGGTGCGTTACTGACCACAGAGCAAGTGGAGGGGATCATTTGATATACAATTAAAGGATTTCATCCTTCACATGAATCTTGTACTAATAACTAGATCCCACAGATAAGTAAAGGTTGGACAAAAATTTTCCGCCTTTTTGCACGTCGACTCTTTCCCGTGATTTTTTTATTAAAATCTTTGTCGATTTTTTGAGTTCTACAGGTATCACTTCATACAGAAAATAACTGCTCCTTCTTCTAGATACAAATTCAAATCCAAAAACTTCCTAGAAGGGACGCTAGCTGGCCGTTATTCATACCACAGCAAACTACGATTGCTGAACACAAGATTCCTGTGAACTTTTAGAGAATGCGTCGGGGTTAGTTCGAAGCCTGAAGACTAGCTTGGGTGGGGAGGTTGCCAAGCCATGGGCAGTAGGAGGGTAGTCTCATAATTGTACATCTGTATAGGCGAAGAATCAAAATTATGCATCTTTTGGTCACAAATTCATGAGCTATCGTAAGCGTGATCTTCCACAAACTCCGCGAACTATTTTGTTACACAACGATGGAACCCTCTTTAAAAAACTGATCACAGTTCACCGGAACGTTATTCTTCCATGAGCAGGCATGCTTCGTTCTTTTCTCGGGAAGACGCCAATCCCCACCTGGAATGATAAACCATCCAAAAAATCTGAGCGAAATGAGATACAGCCCTTTGGCTCCATTCTTTTCTCAGTCTTGTTCGTATCCAGCATGGTCTTTCACTCGAGGCTTTGAAATAAGTTTGGAGGTGATGCCGTTTTGGGAAAAAGGATTTTCAAAATCACCTTTAAGTTCTTTTGGATTCCGAAGAGACAAGTCTTTGAGTGAAAGGAACCACTTGATAACTATTGAAAAGAGGGTGCTGAATTTTATGGTTTCCGCTCGGTTGCAGACAATTGTGTTCAAAGGAATCGTCCACGGAAAAATTAGTATTTCTGTTACTCTTATATTTATGTTGTATTGGCCTAATAAGGGCTGCATGCAAAGTTTCGCGCGAAAAAAATGAGAATTCGGCTGAGACACCGCTCCTCAAACTCTCGGCCCGTTGGGCGGACTTCCGAGTAGAAGCCCTGTTCCGTCATCCGCTGCGATCGGGAACGGAGAGTGGGATTGTTTACGCAACTTTCTGCTACTACAATGCGTCGCCGACCACGGCGGACGACGGGGTGGGCACTGTCTCAGCCGGATTCGCAGTTTTCGCGTGAAACTTCGCATGCGGCACACGCTAGGCAAATGCAACATAAACGTATGGGTAACAGAAAGCTCATTTTCTCGTGGACGATTTCTTTGAGCAGGGTTATGATCTTCTGAGGTTAAGCTCTCCAAAACGGCGGATATTTTTGACTGGCCTAATAATGTAAGTGAAGCTGCCCTGGCTGAATGCCATCTGAGATACGTTCATCCCATGTGTGAGGTGACGGTGTCACCTGTCGCACTGAGTTTGCTGTCTGCTGAAAAGTGGGAATATTCTTCCAAGGGAAGTCTACATAAATATAACTATTCAAATACAATTCATCATCTTTTTTTAGGTCAGTTAAGTTTTCGTCGTCTCTACCATAACACCTACCGTATCTCCACTCAATCAATACTTTTGGATGTTTGTGGATTAACAATGATGGTGATCACATATGGTGCATACGCGCTTGATGGAATCGGATTTCCCTTACTAAAACTGATGGCGCAGTTATTTCGGTACATTTTACGCTTTTGTATGCAAAATGTCAAAGTTCACTCTGCAAAATTCATTTACAAATTCAATAATGGAAATGACATTTCTTGTATGTTAATTATGAGTCATTCGAGAAATGACTGTAATTGGATCTCATCCGATTAGCAATTACCATTAATTTGCAATCAATTGATTTAATTCATCAATTAATTCCTTCATCAATAGGATCTTGGTGTGATCCCTTAATTCATTTTCTGAGTAACATTTAAAGTACGTCTAGTACGATTACTGGAATTTTCATTTTGAAGTTTTCGAATGCTAAGTAAGGTGATCAAATTCTGAAATGGCTGCTTGCCAATTGGTTTCACTACAGTATTACAAATAGATGGAGTTCGGAATACAAAGAATAGTTGAGGTATAAGGTTCATATTACCATTATTATGCAAATAGTGCGCAAGAAAACTGAGAAAAAAACGATCCATGGTACCGCTGAGGTCATGTACTGTAAAAGTAATAAGGACATCTGTGATTGGTTGAAGTAGCGGAGCGACCAATAGACGTCATATATAGGGTAGGCTATTTAGGCATTTCATTGGCTGTACGAGGTAAACAAGAAATAGTCACTTCTGATAGAATCCATCCTAATATGTTTGATAGTGTTTCAAACTCCTGTCTCCTGTCGTGATCCAACCTGAGCAGCTTTCTGAAAATTTATAAAAATAAGGATCACTGCCCGAGTTCAGTTTTACTTTATTTCAGAGGATTTGCGCAAATGTTTTTCATATTTATGGTTTTGCTACTTGGCAGAGGTCAGAATGTGACAAAAATGAAATTGTCAAAGGTTCGTTGCATTTGGTTTTGTTGCATAGACATGATTCATAGAAACGTTGATAGTAATTCAGAAGTCTGACAGTAAGCTCGGTAATTATATGTGACATGCTATCAGCTGGAGGCTAGTGATCGGTGATCTGGTTTACTAAATAATTTTAATTGATGCATATGTCTCAGCTGGGTGAGGCTACTTACGCCGCAAAATCGTGTGGCCGCCCACGGCGAGCGGCGCGGCGGGGCGAGTGCCGGTGGTGGGGCATGGCAGCCTTCAAGCGAGGCAGTGTAGCGTGGGTGGAGGAGGCAAGGTGGCATGGGTGCAGGAACCAGTGTGGCATGGGTGGAAGCGCAGAAGCGACGCAGCCACGCTCTGCCGGGCTTCCAAAGGCAATCGATTCGCAAGTCGTACTGGTGGCACCGCAAGTGCGGCGCCGCGAAGCGATTTTCCGGCGTTATTAGCCTAGCCCGTCTCAGGATTTTAAGTGGCAAAAGTAGTTTTGTTCGAAGCGCTGCTGGTGTGAAAAGTCAAGCCAAATAGAAATCTCCTTCGAAATCGCTTCTTCAACCATATCAAAATGCGAGGTTTTGGAGTTTGCTTTGGATAAATAGTGCCGAATGATAAATCGAATGTGATATCTGATATGAGGTGATAACGTTTGATACATTTAGGTTGACAATATCACGCTCTTCTGTTTAGCATCGTTTTTTATTACGTCCTATATTGGAATGTTGTTCTGGGAAATTAAGGTAAGCGAGTTTTGGAAACATGACTGCATAGTAAAAATAAAACTACTTAAAAAACTTGAACTGTGAATCGCCTTAACAAAAATTCAGAATTCGCAAGCACACAGCACCTTTTTTGCGAGTATCTTCGGTACGGCTGTTGACTCCTTGTTCTTCTGGGGTTCACTGGCGTTTTTTTTTTATCGGTGGAATCTGCACCTCAGGATTTTGTGGAAGAGACTGTGAATATTCTTTTCATAAAACTCAAATCCGAATAAAAGGATGAAGCATTTGTCTGTTGATCACCCCGTTCCGTTTGCGCTACGCACTCTAGTTCCCTTCGGAATCGTTGTAGCAGTTGAGTGCGATTCGGTTTACACACTTATGTGGTTAGGTGTTTAGATGTATACTAACATCAATTAGATTGAAGCTTAGTTGAAACAAAGGAGGGTCTCAGCTGTTTCGTCATTGGCACGAGAGTGTTGGGACGTTTTCTCGCACCGCGACATGAAAAGGGGCGGTGCGCCACACTTCTCAGCGTTTTCCTGCTAATAACGATCCGGCCGCGGCCCGCTTTCCTGCGATCGTGGTTTTACCTTTCAGATGGTCGGCATGAGCGTGGAGGTTCCACTGAGAGAAGTTGGGGGCTTCCATAGGCTGTGAAATCGAACTGCATTAAAAAAGGGAGGTTTAGAGGCACTGGAAGGTTAAAGAGAAAGTGATAACTGAGAAGACGTGTCATCTGAAATCGAACTCCCCTGGTGGTGATGTGTGACAAAAGGCGGCAAAGGATCTTGTCACGGTCCTGCAGCACTGCGATCATCCATCGTCGCAGTTGCCGGCAGTGGCGGGACATCGCTCGCGGCCGGCTGATTTAGCCTCTCGCCCGTCTGCAATCTATTCCCGGCTAGTGACGCAGAGGAGTGCGAAAGAGGAGATGGTTTTCGGGTTTCTTCTTCTCTGGTTTTTCGCCAATCTTATTCCGTACTTTCTCTACTGGTACACTGCTTAGTACCCCTGCTTTAAATTCCATATTTGCCAAATTTATCCGTCCCGGTGTCTTGAATATCGAGGGGCTCGAATCAGTTCTGATCATATAATACCAGCACGTCGTATAAAAGGAGCCTATGCGGTGTCGCTAGCACAACGCATGCGGGGTAAAAATTGCGTGGCGCAGCGCTGTATCGGATCCTTTGCATTACCCTAATTAGAGCTGACACATTGGAGCTTGTGAGAGAGCGTCGTTTGAGATTTAGAGTACCATATAGAAACTTGTCTGACTTTCTTCAGCAGAATACAAATACAAGATGCTTTACCGGTAGATTTATAGGGCTTCGATCCAGCGCTCGTGTACTTCCAATCCGAGTCAATACCAGGCTATCTGTTAGCTGGATGGAGAATCGTTGCATGGATTTTTTTCACTACAAATTCCTACCTCACTCAACGGGCTTATCCAGGAAAACGAAAGTTCTACTTCACGTTTGTTACTCTGCTGACACCATGGTAAGGGATAATATGTCATGCAGTTTGAGTAATTTTACATGCTCTGAAAAACGTCACATGTTGCTCCCTTCTTTGAAGTATGTATGTAGCAACAACACCTTATGGAACGCTGATTAAATGTTGTGATCTCTAAACTTTCAATCATATCCGTTTACAATCGTTCAATTAACAGACTTGGAATAAGAGAAAAATCGCACAGCTGCGCACATCGCAGTGTATGCGATTTGGAATAGCCATGTGGAATGCGTCATCTAATCGAGTACCGTATCCTACGCCTCAAACCATCATTTTAGCTATAAACCACAGTCGCGTTGGGTTTCTTCTAAAAAAAGAAAACTCGAAACCCGTCGTCTGACGTGATGCAATATTTAACGTAGTAGATTAAGGTTTAAGTTGCGGTATTGCTAGTAGGACGCAATTACACTCGGACTCCCAACTCGCACGCTGAGGTGTTCTGTTTGATCTGAGTGTGTACCCTCATGACAGGATTTCGCAGCGCGGCATGCCGCAATCAGAGCAATACGGATGAGCTAAAGGGGCCATGTTGTTGTGTCCCAATGCGATTACAAGTCAACTGTGTATCGCGCCCCTAGCATTACCATGTAATCGTTCAAAGACCCAACAACCGCGACGCGCATAGCTCGCACACACTGTGTCGCACGCCGCTCGTTGTGCGAAATCCTGACGCACGCCGCTCGTCGTGCGAAATCCTGACTCAAGAGTACACACTCTTCTGATCTAAAGACTGTCATCCGCATACTGTAACTACCGGGGGTTTATCCCATCACAGGATGTATGTGGCAATATTTTGTTAAAAGTAGCGTTGTACAAGCCACAGGAACCAACGACTTACTACAACCGATCCCCAGGAAGCTGCCCGCGGATAACTCGGCCTAGGAAATTCGGCAGCCACTCAGGATGAATCACGCATCATAAGTCTACCGGAGACGATGGTGGATAGCGTTAAGTTGTGAGTGTAGGAGAAACTGTGGACGCGGCTGTACATTAGCAAAAATGTTTTGAACTCTTCCAGAGAGTACCGTCAGAAGAAAAAACGCATAGAGCATGAAGCAATATTCTCCAGGCGAATTAGATACTGTGAATTTGACCGATAACTTGCGCGCAGACTGTAGGGCACAGCGCGTCGCGACGCGTTTTTTTGACCAGACGCTACACACTTTCCTGTACCTAACTTCTCATACTATGTTTGCACCATTTTGTTTATATCTATGTAGGATTTTACACCCACACATTTTCGTAGTCACCAGACTAATACAAGTTTGTAAAGTAGTAAAAATTAGCAATAATAGTATTATCTAAAATAACATTAATGGGTGCTAACGCAATGAAGAGGAGGGGGCTTCTCACTATGGACATCATTTTTATATAAGCCTAGGAAGGGAGAGAAACCCCCTCACTCTCGCACTGAGGCTTGGGCAAAAAAATACGCCCGAATGTGCATATTGACCGCTCAAAGAGCGCTCCAAGGTCCTGAACTTTTCATGAGATGCCCCCAACCCCCCTCATTGCAACCCATTAACGAGGATTACCTCTTTAGCAACTCCAGTTGTAGTTTCTGTAGATGTCACCCGAAGGATCAGGGTGTTTCAGTACCTTATTAGTATGGCTTCAATTTACAATGTAATTCGCTACATGATAGGAAAAAGTTGGAATGATATTGATTTTGCTTTCGATTCTTTTCATGGGTTCCCAAAATAGTTTTTGAATCATTTTGTGAGTTCTTTTAACATCAAGAGAACTTCATAAGTGGGCAATTTATCGGTTGCTAGTACTGATCCGTCCAAGAACTGCGCATTGTTTCTGGGAAAACAAACACTCTTGATTCTTTGGTAGCATCTAGCAAATATCTGGAAGCACGTTTAAAATACTTCACTATTTCATATAATTTTAACAGAAAATTTACAATTCTTTTTGTGATGTTCTAGAAAAGAAGTAAATTATCTTAATAGAATTTGCTGGTTTGTTTCAAGTATTCCGCTGTGTAGTACGTACTTCGTACGTGATTGCATCATATAATTACTCAAGTGATTAAGAAGTAATTGTAATGCATAATCTTCATTTTGTATTGAAAAGTACGTAATTTCAGGTTTTGGGCCGGCCCAATCGTTCTCTGTTTAGCTAATTATGTGTTGGACAACTGGGTACGAGAAGGTGTTATTAATATCGTTGATAATTGTGTCATTTCGTACGGCTACGTGGTTTTTCTGGTAATTATTACTTTTTATTCAATTGTTATGTAACTGGGTGTTGACATTGTTTTTTTTTCAACAAAGGCCGAGAGCAACACTCGAAGGACATGAAAATCAACAACTCAAATTTATCGAAACACGGCCTGAAAAATTTAATCCTCTTCCTGTTTCGGGACTTCAATCACTATCTGGAATTTCATATCTTTCCGCATATTCAAATTCATTTCATATCTTTCATATCTCTGACAGCGGCGGACCTCGAGGCGGGCATCTACTCCAAGGCCCCGCCCCCTCAGCCATCCTTTTGGGAACCGTATCTTCCCACTTCATTGCATGAAACTCGGCATGCGGTCCGTAATAGGCAAATACAGCATAGATATATGGGTAACAGAGAAACTCATTTTTCCGTGCACGATTCCTCTAAAGACAAAGCGTAGTAGTTCAATATTGCTGAATACTTGCGATCAACATAAGACATTAAGCAAAATTGGAAGCAGTTGGAAAATGGAGAAGCAACGGTTTCATTAAACACTAAAATTCGTTTTGCAACTTTTGATCGTTTGTTCGGGTGCATTGTGCGCATTACGGCAACAGTACCATTTATCTAACGCCTAATTATTCCCCATGAGATTCGTATATGAAAGGGCAGTAGTGATAATGGTACTTTTATAATCTTATATGGTTATAGGCGACATGATATACTACGACATTAGAATATTTAAAATACTTTTTCGATCCCTTTTCTAAATTCAGTTTTCTACTCGTACGTGAGATGACTTTTTCTAAATGTTAACCTGAAAACAGCAATTTCTGCATTACCTTGAATTGTTCAAAAGTGGTCCATGGGTAATTTGATGATCGTTTTGAAGTCCTCAATAGAGCCCTCCCTCTCTCTTTCCCCAGGGATGAGTGGTTGCGGCAATCATGTCACTTTTTTCAATTGCAATTTGGAATTATAGGTAATCAGGTATTCTGTTAAACTTATTAGTTATATGTCATGGTTTCAAAAACGGGATAAATGGGCAGGTGCTACTCCGACCAATGCACTCAGTGGACCGTCAATCGCGAGGCCAGCTGTTCAGCTGTTCCGTTCCTCCATCTAATGGGAAGGTTTCATCAATAAAATGGCTAAGTGCAAGTATTTTGCAGTACGGTCAAACGGGCCCAGCAGAATACGGTAACCCTTATGCGAAATAAGGTGCGGTAGTCACAGAGCATCCGCAATGTCTCATTCGACGTCCTTTTTTCGTGCCCCCCTCATTATGAAAATCTGTTTTACCAGAACCCTGAAGGAACCCTCAAGTACGAGCACTTTACTACTGAATAATTCATTATTTAACACGAATACTAATATTTGCTAACTCATGTACAGAGCATATAGATGGGTTAAAAAGGCATAGAAGCAGATAATGAATGAAATGAAGTACTTGCGGAGGTTTTTTCAAAGCAATGAAGGTTTATATTTAAACATTCACTCTCAATTACGTTTGTTTCAAGTTAAGTAATTGTTCAAAGAGATAATTATTTGTTATAACCATTTAGTAACACCAGCTATTAGACATGATTAGCGCCAAGGTGAAAAAATCGTCAAGTAGGATGTGATGTCCGCAGAGTCCGTACGGCAGCGCTAATTGATCCCACGTGAATGTTACGGTTTGCGCACTCTGTCTAAATTTGCGCCAAACACCACAAACGCAGGGGCAAATCTTCAGATTGCAACTCTTAGACTGAGGTGCCCAAGTTTTCAGCGGTCACATGTAATTCAATACATTTAACATGTTCGATTTCTTTTTTTGTCAACACTTCTGGGTACAATCTGTCAAGAGTAATTCAAATTGAGTTTAGCAACACAGTAAACATCTCTGTTGTTGATTATGCAAGTCATTTGAAGCCGCTTGCTCATTATGACATCTATTATGGCATAATACGGTAATTAGGGACCATAATAGATCGTTAAAGCGAATGACATGGGGTTTTTCCGCCCATATCCTGCAGTTAACTGGAGTGGAGGGTAATATAAAATCACATTCTGTCACAAAAATACGTGGGGGTTTACAACTAGAGAATAAAGATATTTACGACAACGATATTAGTATTTACAAGAGCGTGCCTTAGTCTTGCTCATTTTCAAATCATTTCTTACGTGAGCTTCCTCTAAATTTCTACCTCACATTGAAAACTGAATTTGAATTTGAGTTTGATGAAAGGTTCTATGACGATGGGGTAAAAAGGCCGGTAACATCAGATATTAGTTTTAATTAGCGCCAACGGAGGAAAAAAGTCGTCGTATGAGATGTGACGTCCGTAAAGTCCGCACGACCGCGGTGTTTGATTTCACGTAAGGGTTACGCTTTGCGCACGATGTACAGTTGTCCTAGGCCTTTGACAGGTTGAGACCGTAGTGAACCACTGCCTCTATCGTTCCACATACTCGTTTACTTTCAAGGCAAGTGTTCCAAGAAACGTCTGCATACAATCATCCGGGTATGTAGCTTTAGGTCAGGACACGTCGTACGCGATGATGCGCGCGGCGAAGGAGGCATCATGTAAATATGCCGCGAATGGCAAGTATCAAAGTCACCGTTAAGGGATATGCGGAAAGTCGGAACTGGAAGGACGTGCTCGTGTGAAAGGACGTACAGCACTCAAAGATAGGATATGGCGCAACTCGCGGTGAGGTGCGCGCTTTAGGCTCTGTATGCTGGCCTTGCCATAGTAGTGCAGCGTGGTGCCGCCGGTGGAGAAGCCGCGAAGACTTGTCTACACCACGAACCTGGTATAGGGCCGTGATAAGGAGCTCAGATCACTCCTTCAAAGGGAATTTACATCCATAGTTTCCTAAACCCCATAGGTCTTTTTACAGTGAAACTTCACCCACTCCTGCGTACCCTGATTGCACCTCGTAGTTCCTTTATAAGCACCGGGAGGGAGTCAACGATGGAAAGCATATTCTAAAAAACTGACCTCGAAACGAACGTTTGAATTCAGAAAAGATAATGTGTAACGAAAATCCCGTTGAAAAACGTTCCTTTGGAGCGCCATTTCGATTTTAGGGCGCTTCTCTTTGAACCGCACGCTTCAGGCGGTTTTTCACAGTTGAAGTGGCATCAAGAGTCGTTCTTCCAAGGTCGTTACAATACTCGAGAAGCGGTGAACGAGCTGTGTCCTACTTGTGTGAAATGGGTTCTGCGAAAAGCCAAATCACTTCATAAGATCATGAGAGTATATTTTCGATCATTTTGATTGCGGCACACTTGATGGAATCGTGCACGGAGACAATAGAATTCTCTGTTTCCCACAAATTTATGTTGTATTCGCTTAATAAGGGCTGCATGCAAAGTTTCACGCGAATAAGTTGGAATCCGGTTATGATACAGCTCCTTGAAGTAGCGCCCAAGGGGACGAAGTCTTCAGGTAGGTGCTTCGCCCTGTTGTTCACCGCGGTCGAAGAAGTACAGTGGGAACAGAAAGTTGCGTAAACAGTCTCAATGTCCTTCAAACCGCGGCGGACGACGAGGCGGGGCACTTTCTTGAACGCTTCGGTCCCTCGGCCGCCACTTCAAGGAGCTGTATCTTATCCGATTTCTCACTTTTTCGCGTGAAACTTTGCATGCAGCTCTTATTAAGCAAATACAACCTAAAAACATGAGTAACGGAAAAACTCACTTTCCGTGCGCGATCCCTTCAAAAAAAAAACCATATTTCAGTACATATCATGGCCTTCTCATGCAAATGCCAACTTCCCATTCCATATCAGAACAACACAGATCGACGTCAATTTCGATCCGCAGAACGCCTATGTGAGTCTGGTTAAACTATGTACATTCATTTGATTTACGTTTTGTTGTATTGACTATCATGCTGCTCTGCTACTGTTCATTTTAAGGATAGTATGCTTGGCTAGTTGCTTATAAACTAGTATAATCACGCATCGTAAACCATCAATGAGGGTTCCTGCTGTTTTGCACATCTCCGTAATTCCGTACATGAGGTCTTGTAGGATCGGGGTGTAAAATTTTATCTGTCGTTGAAAATGGAAAGTAGAGTTGCTAGGTAGCACCACAGAGAAGAAAAAGGAAGTTATGCGCCCGAGAGCACAAGAAATAAGTCCCTATTTCCTTCATTAGTACTTGTCTAAGACGAGTTTTCCGCATGATGGATCACCGACGTATCGATCGCATCAAGGTGCTTATGTGGCAATACGCGCATACCCTGCACATGATGTTAGGATCTGGAAATTGAGTGCCGAGCTGGCACAAATTTTACAAACGTTCCAAAGTAAGCGTAAAGAGTAGATAAATTGGTCAGCTATTGAAAATAAAGTAAATTCGCTAAGTGGTAGTTGGGAGAGCGAGTGGGACCCTTGTCCTATCCGTTCATTTTGCGATGCACGTATAACAGACGCTTCTCATCATCGCTCACATATCGATCAAGGGCGCGCACATCTGTGATACACAGCTGTATTACGCTTCCTTCTAGGTAGAGTGCAGCAGAGGAAACGACAGGTTGTCCTTCCGCTTAAAAAGGCTGTATTTCTCTGAGAAGGTGGAAACACAAAAGCCGATCCTCGTAGTTTGCCATTTTGAAAACATGCATTAAACTGTGTGTATGATTGTGAATGAGAGTTGATCGCGTGGCGCATGTCAGGGAAATTGATTCAGAACATGCCCTTCACCCATTGTTCTGTATGTAGATGTTGATAGTATATCCGCGAAAATCAATTTTTGATACTCCTTTTTTATTCAGTCATGTAATATTGCCTGTTCCAGCAAGCCAAAGATGAGACAGGTACACCGATGCCAATGGATCCGATGCGCCCTCAAATCTCCACAGCTCATGATCAACCTGTGGAACAGTTGCAAAATTAATCACATCTTGATGCCTTTCGCTGTTCTTTGTTTCCTTTGAATGATCTCGATAATCGCCTTCACTTTCCTCAAACATATGATTTATACCGGTTATTGATTGGTTTTATCGAGTTGAGCGACTACACATCAATAAATACTTTGAATCTTATTTCAAAAGAACACCTCAAATGCTTGGATGACGTTTTCCTTTACGAATGCTGAAGCTACCAGTATGTCTTATCTGTGTTATTTTGGAAAGCAAAGTATGCTAATCATGAAGTGAATCTTGGGGGTGTGCACTTATGAGAGAAAATTCGCTTCGCGGCGTCGTACTCGCGGCGCCATCAGCACGACTTGCCGAATCAATTGCCCTTGGAAGCCCGGCAGAGCGCGGCTGCGCACCTCTGCACTTCCACCCATGCCACACTGCCTGCTGCACCCCTGCACCCTGCCTCCTCCACCACTGCCACACTGCCTCGCTTGAAGGCTGCCATGCCCTGCCACTAGTACTCGCACCCGCCGAGCCGCTCGCCGCAAAAAGGCCACGCGATTTTCCGTCATAAGTGCACACACCCTTCGTAGTCGAGCAGACGGCGCTACGACTTCTTCCACAGCATATACGCACTCCCCCACATCACATATACGCACGGCGATCGATACATGAGTAATATAGGGCGCATATAACAAGTCCTTGGCGAAATCTGAAGGGAGCAATGGTCTCATTTTCGGTTTCAGGCTTTTCATTTCCTTATTATGCTATCAAATTAACGGTCGACGAATAATAACTGAAAGAACTCATCTTTGCTCTCTTTGCTCGAGGGATCTTGGATGCTGCGAGAATGTCTGAGCCTTCCAAATTATTACAGATGTTTACCCATGTTAAGCCGCTTTCGTAACCGCTTAGGTCCTTACACTGCTCACCAAGGTCGCGTTCATACTCAACGCCGGCAGGGCGTCGTTGCGTTCAAGGCAGCGAGGCAGAGTGACACGGGGAGACGCAAAGACACGCATCCACGCCCTGCTGCCAGCACCGAGTATGGACGTTGCCTAAGGAGGGAACGAGAAGCTCCCTATCATATTTACAAGCATTGGAAATCATCCACTCGAAAATTGCCTGCAGTGTAGTGCTCTACACTTACACCGACACTATTTGCATCGCACATTTGGCACTACTGAATTCCACTTCAAATCTAATCTTTCTTTCAATCCTAGATGAGCTGGGATTGGTGGGATATTTCCGACGCTTTCGCGAGAGCCCAGGGCCGAATCCAGCGCTGTTGACGGCCCACAGCGATTTGATCTGCCACTTCAAATATTTTCGATGATCTACTGTTTGATGCAATTCATTCTGTGAGACTTTGATAACGGTGCAGCCGTTACACCACCGATTCAACTTGCTCGCTTTCTTCTTTAATTTCCTTTCTTTTAATTTTTTTTTGCTTAATAACAGTCAACAAGTGCCTCCTGTGTAACGGCTCAATTTTTCGTCTCATTTTCTCCTGTTTCCTCTGATAATTGATTCGAACGCTTGTAATAGTATGAGTAGTAGTCACAATTGTTTCAATTTTGTTACCTGCTGATTTTCGCAGTAGCCCGTGATGCGAAACTTGTTAGAAGGGTGCTGAGCTATGGGCGAAAACTATCAACTGTCTTTTCATCTCCATTTTTAGAAGCAGCGGATACGATAAATTCGTCCTTTCCGGCGCGCTTCAAACGACATAATAAGACCCGATGCAGTTAGGCCGTCGCCTCCTCGAATGCTGTCCTCCTCAAAGTGAGCGCGCCCACTGTTGGCATGAGCACCAAGTACCACCCATCCACGCGTCCCGTATCGCAGATCTTAACGGTACCAATCGATAAGTCAGTGATGCAGCGTTCTATCTCTTCCATCGTCAAAACCAGAAGCGAAATATGTGCCCTTGATTCGAGGTCATGACCAGCCCAGTCCTTTTTTCTCCTTCCTGTCGAACACGTAGCACATCCAGTTTTCATTTTTTCAAGCTTGTCTGTTCTCTTTCTTCTAACCACTGCCTTCGAGGGCACCGGGGGGGGGGGGGGGGTAAGAAGAAAGTGAGAAATGGGATTGCATGTTCTCTGAATACAAACCTTCCACTCCGGAAGAGGTGATGTGTAATAATGCGAATTCCGCATAAATGATTGGGGTCTTATAAGGTCCCGCAGTACGGCGTGTGGTTCTGCAGTTTATCAGCCGTTGGAGATGCCGGCGAGGGACAACATTCGCGGCCGGCTGACGTAGCTTCTCCGCCCTGCAGTCTATCCCCTGCTAGTGACGCAGAGGGACGCGGGAGGGGAGGAATAGGGGGGGGGGGGGCTAGGTTCCTAATTCTTCTGCTTTTTCGTCCTTTCTCTACTGCTACACTGCTAATCAGTCCTACTTTCATATTCTACAATGTGAGAAATTTGCCCCTTCTGGTGTCTTTAATGTTTCTCGAAGTTACGGTAGTCAAATACATAGACAGTGCAATGTGCGTCAAGCATAGCATCACTCGCAACAGCTTTACTGAACTAACTACTAGAAAAGTTTCATATAAATATGAATTATTCGAATCACAAAGTACACACATAGAAAGTTCTCCACAAGATCAATTTTCGATCGTAGATCAGGGCGATCCGGTAGAGTCTGTATGACGGATACAGTAAAAAATCGCCATATAATTAAGCATATCGTTTCAAATAGCACTAGCGTTGCAGTGAGACCTGAACGAAAATTTCCCCTTCAAAATTAGGAGTTGATAGAAAAGTGAGCGAGAAATTTTTTGTGATCGGTAGGATCTTAAAGTTCTTTCTATACTCTCCACAACGGTCATGGTGCGAGGGAGCCTATGCGGCGTCGCGAAGTGACTATGCCATCGTGCGCGGTTTTCGGCAGTGAGACTACAGGCAATAGATTTGGGCGAGCTGCGGTTTTCAATCGATAATCGCTAAAAGGTAAGGTTGATGTCAGACTCAATAACTTCGCAATTTCGCAATTTTGTACGCGATTTTCGCGTCCTGAAATTTTGCGCTGTTACGACATTGCATGCGAATTGCGATACTGCGAAGTCTGACATCAGTCTAATCAAAGAGATTGAATTGTCCTGCGCTTCCGTCTATCAATCTTCAACTCATCACAGTAATATGGAATCAGGCGAGTCTGATTTTCAACTGCAACCTCCATGGAAATTCTGCTCTTGGCACTGAGCAGACTTCAAGACTCCGCATCGGTTCCTCCTGCACCACCCCAAAATTACTATAGGTAATATCACTGACTGGAAAACAAAGTTTTGCCATAAACTAGGACACCCGTACTTTGAGATGAAGCGAATATTGACTTCGTTACTTGTTTCCATGCACTGCAGTCAATCAAAAGCAGCGATTTTGGCTCGTTGGAAAATCTCACCTATAGCGGGCATTTTCGTATAATCCGGTGGGAGATTTTCCATCAATATAGCGCCGTTCATAATCTGAACGGCAAGAGAAAGCAACAACCAAATCAGTCCATGGTGAGAACGTAGAAGGCAGAAAGCATAAGTCAAGCTAAAAATTGATTAGCATTAGATCATTCGTAGCATGGGTGGTGGAAATGTTGCACCGAAATATTTGGCACGCATAACCGCATTTCTTTCGGGCCAGCAAGGCGCCCTCCACCCCTTCAGTCAGTCAAGATGCGGTGACTGTGAGGGAGTGCGTGAAGGCTCAAAAAGAGGATTTCTTGACTGGGGATCGTATTTGGATTGGAAGGTGTTGTGCCGTACTAAGTTTGGAGAGCGGTCATATTTTTCATTTGCTCGACTTGAGGCTTGACCTTGCTCAGATGTGCGATGAATTAGTATGCTGCCGTGGAAGCCAAGAGCGAATTGGGACTGGCAGGCCAAGGAAAATTACCGCTTCAGTACGTCTCCCCCTCCTCTACGGCGTCCAAATTCATCCACCCTTTTCCCTCTACAATACCAGTAACTGTTGATAGCTGCAATGTGTTTTATTGCTATATATCCTTTCCTGAAGCAAAAAGATATTTATCTTACATTTCGTCACACGGATTTGCGGTGGAATACCCTTGCCTCTCATCTGCTAATTGAAGTTCAGATTTTAGTGCTTATCGCTGACCCCTGAAAGTACGACCCTCACCCTCCTATTCGGTGAATTACGACCTTTGTCGAAGAATGCTCGACTCTCAGTTACCCGGATTAGGACTGGTCGAGCCTGAACGTTTTTTCAATGGCTGAGCGCTCTTGCTACTTCGTCCATGGAAAAGTTGGTTTTCTGTTGCCCCTAAATTTAAGTTGAATTCGCCTGATAAAGGCCGCACGCAAAGTTTCACGCGAAAAAGTGAGAATTCGGCTAAGATACAGCTCCTCAAATTCTCGGCCAGGTAGGCGTGGCTTCCGAGTAAAAGCTCCGTCCCGCCGTCCGCCGCGGTTAGGAACGGAGAGTGGGACTGTTTCCGTAACTATCTGTTCCTACAATGCGTCTCCGACCGCGGAGGACGACAGGGTGGGCACTTGTCCGGAGGCCCCGCCTACCCGGCCGAGATATTGTGGTGGTGTATCTTAGCCGGATTCACATTTTTCGCGTGAAACACTTCATGCGGCTTACATTAGGCAAGTACAACATAAATTTACTCCCGGTGCATTTAAGCCAGTTTTCAGCGCTCAGAAACTCATGATTTACAAATTTGAATACCCTTCGTAGTAACGAACCAGCTAATGGTAAACAATGGTACTGCCATGCGAGTCACATAATAAATGTTGTGACGACGAAATACCAAATTGTACCAATACACGGAGCGCACCATCTTTGCCGGATACCTGCAACAAGTAGGATTTGATGAACTGTGTTTCCTTGGGCTCAGGAGTCATGTATTACGTGTAATACCTATCAGCGTATCAAGTACCAACAAAAGGACATGTATAGAAATTTGTCCGCAACTGAATCCCCTAGCCTTAGGGAATCGTTCACGGAAAAATGAGTCTTTGTGTCACTCATGAATTTATGTTGTATTTGCCTAATGTGGGCCACATGCAAAGTTTCACCTGAAAAGCGAATCCGGCTAAGATACAGCAGCACAATGTCTCGGCCGGGTGGGCGGGGCCTCCAAGTAAAAGCTCCGTCCCATCGTCCACCGCGGTTGGGATGGGACTACTTACGTAATTTTCTACTCGGAAGCTGCGCCATCCAGGCCGAGGATTTGGGAAACTGTATCTTAGACGAATTCGCACTTTTTAGCGTGAAGCTCTGGATGCGGCAACGTTCGCGGCCGGTTGACATTGCTCCCCACCCATCTGCAGTCTACCCTCGGCTAGTGATGCACGGGGGCGCGAAAGAGAAGGGGGACCTCGGGTTTTATTTCTCGGTTTTTCGCCATTTTATTATTTTCTTTCTCTAGTGTTACAGTGCTAGCACACCTTCTTTATACAGAGGGTGCCAAAAAAAAAGAGTAATTTCGGTCACGGCTCACATGCTGTGTATACAGAACATAGGGAAACGAAAGAGATAAAAGTATTGGGGCAAAACATTCCCAAAATGTTCAATTAGAAAAAGGAGCAAACTGAGGCTCACTACTTTTACCTTCATCAAAATACGGAGCCTTCAAGCAGCGCAGTCGGGCTTCAGAGCACCCACAGCATCAAGTCCCCTTGAAGAGCGGAGCCAGGTTCCGTGGTAGGTCTTTGTGTGAAGCTTCCTAAGGATTGAGCCTTCGAATCATGGAAGTCACAGAGCCCTTGCTGCTTGGACAAGGCTGCTATGATCCGAAGTATCGTTTTTCATGCCTAAAACCTGCCCCCGGAGGGGACTCAGTGGTAATCTCACTTTTGGTTCTTGGAAACGGAGGATGTTGGGAACCTGAAAAAATGGAATACTTGAGGGCGTCACCCAACATGAATCCCCTTAGGTACCCAGAATGAATGGACCTTAGCAAGGTTCTGAACGAGGGCGACGAAATCTCCGATTTTGCCGGGTTGAGGTGACATGTCATGTTCACTCGGAATAATCTCCCGATCCTGTCCGTGCTGGAGTCTGTTAAAGAGTTTACTGATAGTAGGAGGTATGCTCTTAAATGCGTGTATGGAAACACCTCGTCAGAGTTTACCGAAGTTCGACTAAATTGGTGTTGAAAGTGGAGGAGGAAAATTACTTTTTTTATTGGCACTTCCTGTATTCCACGACTTGCTAAATTTATCTCTCCCCAATTCTTCTGAAATTTTTCTTTGAGGGTCCTCTTTTTTTGAAGCTTTAAAGATTTCTGAAACTCCTGTGAAGCCTGTGCCGCACCAGAAGGTGCCTGAATAAAGGACAGCTTGTAAAAAGGGTGACCATAATTCATAGGCTGGAGATGCGCCTGCCTTGTGGTTCATGTATCCAATCTGCCCGGTCGAAAAGCACCCATACTGCTAGGCTATTCAATGCCACATTGGACCCGAAGGATAGCCATACCGAGTGTGCGTCAAGTCTGTCCGGCTAGGTCAGATCCCGCGATGAAGAGGCGTGCGCTCTCCGTGGGGCGCTGTCAATCTAGTACAACGGGTACAGCGCGGCACTTGGCGGGAGTGCAATTTGCGGGACGCGGTGATCTAGTTGAACAGTTTTGACGCTCACCCGTATTTCTGTAAGAGTCTTATCATCTCAAACGACACTGTCCATGCGGCGCCTTCATCCTTCGAGTTTAATGTTCAGTGTGCAGAGTTAGATGAGGTCGCGGTGTCGTGCAAACTCGCCGACGTACCATGAGCGGCATACCGCAAGTGTGCGCGACGTCGCGTACCTACCTAATGTTACGCGGCATTTAATTTTCGCGGTCATATTCATCAGTATAAAGGGTTAAAAATAGCTTGCAGATCTTACTTTTCCACGTTGCCAACAATCTTTGATCCTGCTAATAAGTTGAGGCTTCTCGAATCGATCCTTTCCAGAATAAAATCGCCGATGTCCACTTTCGATGGTGCCTTTCCAGCCCTCGATCGATAGAATGCACTCTTATCCGCTCCACCGTACTCGGTAAATTTCATTCTAAATTCGTTCTTTGAATTATTTTATTAAGTTTCCAACTGAACATCAAATCTGTATTCTGGCTGTTATATCTAACAACTTTCACTAACTTATCTATTGTAAATGGGGTATACATCGTGAATGAACAATTTTGATGATCGTTAGGATACTCGTCATATTCGAAATAACATGAGGTTTTTACAAGAATCTTCACCTGGAAGTGAGAATAGTAGGTTGGATTTCACGAAGTGAAATTATTCGAAATTTTGAATTATTTATTAGAAAGCAAACTCACCTTGCAACGAACAAGACCAGTGTGTATTATGGTTAATTCAGTTCCTTCAGAACCCAAAATATTTGCTGTGCGAAAAAATCTAAAACATTGTTCGTGATGTTGTCTCTCTGAATCTAACACCTCCGTTTACTGAGCAAGCAAAACTATGCCGGTCTTTTCGCTCAAACACAGCAGAAGGGTAGTTGGATTGGCCGTTGTCAATGAAAGTAATGGTGATAAGGAAGATATATAGTGTGGCATCAAGAAAAAACGAAGTGCAGTGAATAAAACCCAGTGAATGATAACAGCTCCCATACACACTGGTCCTCGCTGTAAATCTGCTTTCCCGCGCGCTTCGTCACTGACTTATCGATCGCAGCCACGTGAATCTGTAATTGCGGCGGTCAAGCGCGACGCAGGAAACGCTTAGTCGCGGGAAGAACCATCACAGAGGTAGTCTCCCGACCGGGCAAAACCTTGTGAAGGACAGCCTGTATCACACCTTCTACCGCAAACTACACAGCAATTCTTTCCTTGAATCTCTGTCTCTCCTTAATAGTTACCATTTTTTGTCTCTCTCAACACACATGTCGTCAGTGTAGGTATAAGGCAGCTGTGACTTTAATCTCTCTATCCTCTGAAGTTAATACAGGCGCATGAAACATCCAAATGCCTTCGTAGCTGAGTTGAAAGCTGTGTGCGTGGAGTAACTCGGAGGGGCTCATCGTTGACCACTTCTACTTCGATGACAGCGAAATGCGATTGTCTTATTCGTGTTGGTTTAAAATTCAAGTCCGGGGTCTAACTCCATGATATTTGAGTTAATGGAAGACGGATGACTGAATTATCTCGGCTGTCACTGTACAATTTCTCCATTTCTTTCTGGTCGATGTAATATTACAGACCGTTATCGAAGGTTATCATCAGTCGCCGATACAAAACAAAATCAGTCAGCTAGGCACCATTCCCACATTTCTAGCCTCTGTATCATCCTTCGTTCCGTTCCTTTTTCACGGTCCCTCTTTATCGCACTATCCACACTCAAATATCACTTAAAAGCAACTTTCAAAGTGACTATGATGTAAGCGTAAGCAGTAAGTCATATGGATTTGTCGTTCTGCTGTGACTAGCCTTAGATGCAGTTGCTGTCCACTGCAGTCTAGCTATTTGAAAACCTTGCTCATAGAATGAAGCCCTCCTGAACTATTTGAATAAGATATCGTATCAGGGTTTGTGACACTGGGGCACTTCGAACTTTGACGGAACTTCCACCGCAAAAAGAGAGGCATTTTAGTCGAAATCCTCAGTACCGTAGACCAGTAAAAATATAAGTGTGTAGAAATGGTACTAACTCTCGCACTCCCACCGCGGGGATGCAGTATGCTACCCCTGAATGAACGCCTATAGGTATAATTTTAACCTTTTTAGAAAGTGAAGTTCTAAACGACCTGGACATGTAAGGGCGTTCTGGCGCCTGGACCAAAACACACGAACTAGGTCACCGCGCGGGCAAAGGCCTTGCTGCTTCTGTTGTGAACTATTCGCGTGATGAGTGGCGTAATCGCCGCGAGCTCGGGCGATCTAATCCAAGTCTTGGCTCACGCCGATTCCCTAGTAGGATAGACTTCGGAAATTAGGTGTAATAAAGGGGGAGCCGCTGCCGATTCGCGATTGCAACATGCCGAACTTTTCATTATGTAGAACTGAAAGATGAGAATCGTTGGATGCGTTGCAGGAGGCACCGTATCGGCGCAGTGTTTTAACGAAAACGCGATTGTCAAATTCGCGCCGCTACCCTCATGCCCAGGCCAGCTAGGCCTTCCACTTCTCCAGCGACCACAGTTGTCACCACAGTTGGGTTAAAGGAATCGTGCAAGGAAAAATGAGATCTCTGTTACCCATGTATTTATGTTGTATTATTTGTTCAATAAAGGCCGCATGCTAAGCGGCTAATATACAGCTTCTTAGAGTGGCGGGGCCTGCAGGTGTCCCGCCTTGTCGCTCGCCGCGGTCGGAAACGGGGTGTGGGACTATTTACCTAACTTTCTGCTCCCAACGCTCCGAGGGTGACGGTTGAGACACACGGTCAGTAGGCCCTTCAGGTCACGCAATGACCATGCACATCCCTTGAACATGTTCTCTATAACAGTTTTCTCCAGAAATACTTTGAAAAACGAGTGGAGCATTGTGCAAGGAGGATAGGATTTACATGAACAACTTGTCTGAGTAATTTATGTCACAGGGCAAGGGCCACAGGCTGTCACAGGGTCACAGGAGGCCTAGGTCAAAATCCGTGTGTCCCAACCTACACCCCGTGTGTCCTAACCTACACCCAGCGCTCCGAGTGCGGTGAACGAGAGGGTGGAGCACCAACTCGGAGGCCCCCGTCCCGTCGTCTACCACTTCGAGGAGCTGTATCTGGCCGGATTCTCACTTTTTCGCGTGAAACTTTGCATGGGGCCCTTATTGAGCAAATACAACCTAATTATACGAGTAAGAAAAACTCATTTTTCAGCCACGCGCCTACTCGTTAAAACTCTCCTTCCTGAAACCTTTGCGGAAAGACCTTTCTCTCTCATCCCTAAAATGCGCTAGATGATAAGAGAACTGGAGTTGACTCCACGTTGCAACTTGTTCACTACGAGATGAATACGACCTCTTCGAGGATATCTCGACGGACTCTCGACTGTGCGCTTCACCCGTCGGTGAGAGTTCGACTAGCTCTGCAGGTAATTTTGTAAATCGAATACGCGCACAAATGTCCGTTTCCTACTAACAGTCGAATTGAAAGTGTGATGGAAAGTGGTGCGTCGCCGTGAGGTCTCAAACTGACGAGCGCGGTGAGAAACCAAATCTTAGATTAGCGCAGTGCGCCATCGCATTGGCTCTTCCTGCACTACAATCCTGATACGCTAAAAAGCATATTCTGTGTTTTTCCCTTTAGTTATGATGACTGTGCGGCTCTCTCATGATTTTCTGAATGAACGAGTGAGATAGAATGTGTGGTGTGAAAGTGCACATCAAAATGATGGGACAACGACTGAACTCAAATCTCTTGTTTTCCACACTCTCCATCCTGTTTTAGTAATGAACCCCTATAAAAATTTGATTACTCACATTTCCGTTAAGTACAATTTCGGTAGCCAGATTCTGCCAACTAGCTGACTCCTTCGCCGATTTATCTCCCTGATATTACCGTACTCTGAGACGTTCCATGCGAGCCGCTTGTCTTTCCACATCTGCAATAATTACTTGATTAACATAAGGTTTTATTTCTCTAACTACCTCATTTATACAGAATTATTTGTACAGTTTTCTCATCCAGAAAGCATATAAGCTATAGAATACTATGAGATGTTGTTCTTAGAAATAAGGTGTAAATCCTATCAGATGGCGTTCTTAAAACCTTTTGATTTACGCGAGAGGTGCTGTGGAATGCACGATACTATTCTTAAGTTGCATTCCCTTCATCGCCCTTTCAGCGAGCGCCACCAATCATCATGTGCTGCGTACAACTGCCACAGATCACAGATCCGCTTAACTCCAACCGATACGTCACTAATGCCGGCTAGGAACGCCCTCGCGAAATCCTCCTTGGGAACGATCCACCCTGAACAGTGGTAGAACTACTGGATTGGGTCATTAAATGCAACCACGTATGCCCTTTCCGGTACTCTCATATATTTTGTGGGTAATCGGGCCTGTACAATTTTATAAACAGCACGCTTCAAGGCAGTAGGTTTTGCGATCTGATTCGGAAACTATTGGGCACTGCGCGTTGTAATGTGGAAGTACTAAGTAATGCGGAATCAGAGAAACTCTGACTTCGACGGAGACACGTTACAACGCGCGGCCTCAATAACGTATCGTGCAGAGCCTTACGAATCCGTGATTAGTGGCGGCTATACGTGGCACATGACACTCGGAGGCGGACACGTTGGGAAGACAGTGGGCCAATCTGCGCCGAGTTTTCTTCTTTCGCTTCGAGCGCGGATTCTATGACGAACAAATGGAAACTAGCGGAAGCGATTTCGCACAGCTATGTGTTGGGAACTAAATCGAGCGCACTCGTGATTATGCGTGTTGAGAAGTATGATATTTTCTATTATTACATCCTATCAGCTATTATTCAGAAGCGATCAAATTCGAAATGTGCAATTCAGAACAAACCAATAGCATAGCTCCATGTAGAACCATCAGCTGCTGTACCTCATCCTGAAAAGAAATTTTTAGATATTAGTGGTTTTGTAGAGTGGTTCGGAAGTACCAGGCTGAACTCGTCGATGGATTAGCTCTCTGATGCTGGACTGCTACTTAGCGCTTACAATTTGACTATTCTTTCCGTGACCGATAATCTGATGATGTAGGTATAATGACAGCAATTTTTTAAGCAGACTCATTTGTATTCACGATTAATTTGGAGGCAGGCGGTTTTCTAGGAAATTGCTACATTACTTACTTTGATGTACTTGATCACGAGGGACACATAGCAGAATTAGAGTAATCATCTGCTCTCTGGTGAGCTCTCACCACGATCGACGTTGGGTGTGTGCCATTAGGACAAAAAAAGACGTAGCTGCGTGCGGCGTGCTACTCGATGGGCGCAAGCTTGGGGCGAAGCGATTACGCCCAAAATAAGGCGTAGGACCTGGCACACTCCATGCGAGTGTTGATGCTAGAGCTTCTTAAAGGAATCGTCCACGGAAAATAGTTTCTTTGTTACCCATATATTTATGTTGTATTTGCCTTATATGGACCGCATGAAAACTTTCACGCGAAAAAGTGAGAACTCGGCTAAAATACAGCTCCCCAAATTCTCGGCCGGGTGGGCGGGACTTCCGAGTAAAAGCCTCGTCCCGTCGTCCACCGCGGTTGGGATTGTAGAGTGGGACTATTTACGTAACTTTCTATTCCTACAGTGCGTTTCCGACCGCTGCGGTCGACGAAGTGGGCACTTGCTCGGAGACCCCGCCCACCCGGCCGAGAATTTAGGAAGCTGTATCTTAGCCGGATTCATATTTTTTCGCGTGGAACTTCTCATGCGGCCTATATTAGGCAAATACAAAATAAGTACATGTTTAACAAAGAAACTCATATTTCCGTGGACGATTCCTTTCAGCAGCGAGTGCCATAAGCGCACGGGTGTGCGACGTGACTGTCCAACTAGGTCACTGCGCCATCGCGTCGCTACACACGCCAAGTGCTTTGCCGGTCTCGTTGTTAACTGGCGGCGAGATGATGAGTGGGACGGCTTTCTTGCGCATTTTTACCTAAATGAAAAGTCCTGACGCACACTCTAACTGCACCCCCGTTTGACGTGGCTAATAACAGCGTTGGCAACCACGTGATCTGCGTCTCTGCAGTCTGTATCTGCCTCCTCCAATTTTCTTACCTCATCTTTTGTCTAGTTCTGCCGAACTCCTCCACTGACTTAAGGAAAGAAGTCGAAAACTCAGCGGGACTCGATAGTGCACCAAGTGTAGATGCGAGGTGCGCTTTTAGTACTTTGTCACCGAGAAGAGCATACCATAGGATGCGCATCAGATACTTTGTTGAGCAGGTGTATTCTTGGACTGGGTTGGCTGTAAGCTATGGCATAGCAAGAATCAGACTTTGGGCTGAAGTCCTGCAAGCGGATCTGCCCTTAATTCGTCCCTCTTGTAGAAATAAGAACTTTAAACGAAAAACATGGGAAAGCGAAGAGAAAAATGATAGAAAAAAGGATTACACCAGCAGTTGACTCACCACATTCTCCACGTGATGTAAAGAAAAAACTGGCACCACCTCAGCTGGAGGTTTATATGGTACTGACGCGTCATAAATTTTCGGATCTAATACCGTATTAATAATTCTGCGCTGAAATAAAAAGTTGCTGTAAATACTTTAAAAATGAATTTCGAATTGAGCTTATGAAGTTGATTGTAAACCTCATTAATCTGCACAGCTTCGAGATCTTTAGACATTTCACTAATAGGAGGTAGTATAAGTGATAGAATATTGAATAGCGTAAAATCGACCGCATCACCCATTGTGCAGTAGACGAACGTCAGAGGATCGAGTTTTGCATCGTTTATGAAATACAATCCCTCCCCAGCACTGAAGTGACAGGTTTATTTTAGTGGCGTAATCATCTGTTACATTTTGGCAATGATCAAACGTGGAACTACTCAATAATAACTGTGTTAATCATAAAGCACAGATCCTGGTCAGAATGAAAATGTATTAAGACAATTATTCTGCAGGCGCACTGCAAACAGTTTTCGCGTGCTGCGTGGCAGTCCTATGTCCGGACTTGTGCTGCACATGGATTTTGCGGTACTATAGGAGTCGGTGTGGGAACAAAGAAAGGTGGGGGGAGGGGGGAGGGATGAAAGAGAAAAGAATGATGTCCCTGACAAGTGGAACAACTCTATATATGCAGAGGGGGGTTTCGCAGTTTCAGAAATGGTACACCCACCCCAGAGCCTCTTTCTCCCGTACGCCTATGTGTGTGTTATGCCCGCGATCCATACACTGATTTCCTTCTTCTCATTATCCTACGTATCGTTCCACTCAAGCATGCGTAGAGGAAGTTTCAACGAGTAGGGTCGTGTTTCGGATGAAGAAGGGGATCGTATTGTAAAAAATTCTCGAGGAATCCTTCACGATCACCGTTATTTTAGCGACTTTCTGACTGATGGGATGTTTTTAAAAAGGAGAAGGGTTTCCAATCGACAATCGAGCTTTGTGCCAGTATACAAGGATTATCGAATGACGACTTTTTCCGACAGTCCGTTTCGGTGTTTCAGTATACAACAGCACATGCCGGTCAGGGGGTGAGGGGATGAGAGGGACGTATGGAGTTGGGGTCTGGGGAAGGAGCAGTATTCCTCAGAAAATTTCTTTGACGCAACGACCCTGATTCCCGCGAGATTTTTCCCATAAAGTTCAAATAACGTATGCAAATAACAACTCGTCATTGTAGGGCGCGAAGTCGCGACAACGCCCATCAGTAGCTGCCGGATGATTGTCTTGACCATGCCCTGGTAATCATTGAATAGTTTGTAGGGTACAAGATAGTCAGACAGCGAATTGTTATAGAATGACCAATAAATCTTTCCAAGGTGAATGTGACTAGGTGTTTAAAAAGTTAACGAGGCCAGTTTTGGGGTCAAATACTGACGGGTTAGTTTGACACCTTCTAGCCGAGCACTACCCTGGAGTAGGGGGGGGGGGGACACCACGACGGTTCAAACGTTTTTTCGCGATTCATGGAGGCCAAGTTTTAATGTTACTTTATGTGGGGGACTGGGACTGACTGTTCGGTTGACACCTAACAGCTCCCATCAGGCTGAGATTCCCATGATCGGACGAACGGTATGATTGTGCCATCGCATGAGTCGCCGTGCACACTATCACTTGAGCGTGCTGTTAGGTTGAACCATAATTTCTGTTACACTTTTTATTTTTCTTGGGGAGAACTGTGGAAGCTTTGGAATATTCGGTGATGGGGGGTATGTAAAGCGAGTGAAAAGGACTACTGATTAACACATTGATATTCTCTATGGCTTCAACTAGCAGTGAATCTACGACAATTTCGCGAGAGGAACGAAATTCACGAACACTGCCCCGGTTCCTCAGCATGCAAGGCCACTGACCGAATCAACCAGTCGATGGGCCCAAGTACTGTCTCTCATGTAGCGGCAACCCGATGGCTCGATCGACTCAAACTGAGACGGAAAAAATTTCAAAAGTTGCAAAGAGAAAATTTTTTTTTCAAAATTTATCAAAAAAGGGGAACTGGTACCATCCAACACGGCAGTCACTGCCGATCTACTGCAGGCAAATGGACACCGTAGCCGCAGAACTTACCGGAAAAATGGCCCGACACTTCTTCCTCCACGACAACGCTCGCCCACATGTGGCAAAGTTGGGGTGTCAAAGGATCCAGGACCTTGGTTGGACGAAGCTTCCCCATCCACCGTAATCTCTGGACATGCCCCAACTGACTACCACCTATTCCGATCTCTGACCCACTTCCTCGACGGACGGGAGTTCAGAGATGACGATGATCACAAAATCGACCTTCCAGACTTCCTTCGACCAGAAATCCCCAGCCTTCTACAAGCAAGGCATCTATTATCTCCCTACTCGCGGCAATATATTGTTGACTATAATGGTACATATTTTATTGACTGAAGTTAGACACAAATGAAGGAAAATAAATTTGAAATTTTTTGTCATTGTGGGACAGAAAATATGGTTCCCTAATATTTTCTCTCCGGAACGCACGACTCGTGTGTGGAAACAGAACGTAAGGGGGGAATAGTACGCTAAAGTGAGATTGTGCACGGCAACATATAAGACCGCACAATTATGCGGATCCGGTTTCACATGAAGCAATGCTGCCGAAACGTCTTTAGGTCTCAGAAACAGCAAAAATCTGTGTTCTGTGCCAGTTTGGGTGCTTTGATAGTGATGGCCTGTTCAAATGAAACCATTATTCTTGAAAACAACTTTCCATTTCGTGACACGTTTAGCCTGCGTTGGACGTCGTGATTAGCGACTTGAGAGGCCACAAGTCCCCACGCGAATTCACAGCATCGTAGAATCCTAGGGTGGAGTGCAAGTGTTCCGACTGGTGAGGTCAGGTCAGGTTGCGCGGTGGATTGTAATCAGGTAAAGACAGGTAAAAACACGCTGCCAAAGCTCCTCCCCTGAAAAGGCTTAGGCTAATCTGGGAGAGCCTAGACGGCAGGACCCGCCACCATTCGGACAATTCGCGAAGGGCGGTGACCCAGTTCGGTGCCGACCTCTAGAATCGGAACACTTGCAACACACCCAGAATCCTAGGGCCGCGGTCGCACTTTGCGGTGCCGGCGGCAGGGTGTGGCTGCGTATCTCCGCGTCTCCGCCTATGCCACCTTGCCTCGTTGCCTGCGTCATCTCTGCACCTCCCCCGTGCCACTCTCCCTCGCTGCCTGTGTACGCAGCCACCCTGCCAGCGGTGAGTATGACCGCGGCCTAAGGTCGCAGAATCGCGTGCGAAAGTGCGACATCGCAAAATCGTGGAATGGCGAAACCTGACTCAGCCACTGATTTCTGGGAGCTTCGCAAAGACATCGGTAATCTGTTTTCAGATGTAATGGCAAAGCACAAAAATGTCTTTCCTCAACCGCGCCACAAACTCCGAGATTCTCCGACGCTGCATTGGCTCCTCTTGCATCTGTGGTATACGTGCTACTTTGTACTGTTTCACTACGCTCTTTTCTCTCAAATAAGCCGATGCTGCGACCTTTGAGGCCAACATCTTGAGTGACACATTCATCTTTAACGTATTTCAAGCCGAAAAACCCTGCAAAAAAAGCAGCGACGCAAAATCTCTGCCTTTTGCATGAAACTCAACATAATCGTCACAAAAACTCATTTCGTGAGAATTAGTTTAGCAATTTCATTACCTATTAATCGTTTCATAGAAAATTCCATCAGAACTTCTAGAGGACCGACATTTGCCAACTTTTAATGCGGCGGCAGACGGCTGCACAAACCTGTGTCTCTCACTAAATTCTTCTCACATCTGATTGATGTTTTTGATGTTCTTCATCATGACCGATATACCATAATAGTTTCTTGCAATGTCCATTTATTCCTAATAAGCTGTCTCAAACCTGAAACTGATTGAAAAACCGTTAGTGATTTTTTGCAATACTTTCAAAATATTATTCGATTTCGTCAAATGTGGGACCAGTTGCCTGGTATCCACCAGAAGGTTTAGACAAGTGTAATAATTCGAGAGCAAACGATAATTAAGCGGAGCCTTTGCCTCGTTGACGGATCAGGTGTTCCTGGCGTGATACGGTATATGATGCCTTTATCCGGGATAATGACACCATCTGGTCGTGGATCAATGAAGACGGATGATCGTCAGCGGTGCCTTTACTTCATCTAATGAAAGCTCGCTAAATTACCGTAACGGGAGGTAATGACATAGTTCACCTGTCACGCTGTCTTGGACGAAGTTGGCGCAACAACTAACGACCCTGCAGACCTTCTTCATTGCCCATGGCTTCGTGTAAACTCATCAGTTGTTCGATTCTTGGATCGGTTCCTTACATCTTGACGTGACGCTTCTTTAAAGGCAGTGATAGGGGTAATTCGGGCCGAATATGGGAGGATCATTGAATATGAAGGTCGAGGTGCTCAATAGTACGGAGGTGAAGAAATAACCGAATGAAACGGTCAAAAACCCAAGAATTATTACCCTCTTTCCGCCGTTATTCTCAAGTAAGGCGGGTCGCCCTGAAAAAAGGGGCGGGCTGCCATAAAACAAGTAGTAGCTACTGAAGAAGACGGCTCTTCTAAAGCTCGCAGACATTTTTTCTCATCGGAATTTCCGCCACATATAGTCTTTTCAGACCCTTAGCTTTCATTGCGTAACCCATTTTAGGAAACCCCATTACCCACATTACCCCTATCACTGTCTTTAAGGAAAGGGTAAGGTAACGTCATGGACCCCAACTGGGCCGTGCGAGTGAATAATCGTCAAAATTCAGGTGCCCCCTCATTCTTGCTCTTTGCAAAGGCACAATTGATTTGTCGCACATGCTTTACTCAAACATTATCCACCCGAGCGTCCCACAACTGGTAGACGTTTTTGTTGTGACCAAGATACGGCTTTTTCTGCTCGAATGGTGCGCTTCGCGGCCTATTGATTTTGTAAATGGTTCGGATCGAATAAAAATGATCCTCACACATCACACAGTATCCTCACCTTGTGAATGATTATATTATCAAAATTATTGCCATAGGCAGCAGATAGACTAGGGACGAGATGAGCTCGCCATCGCCTCCAGTGTCCTGATACACACCGTGAAATCTAGGACCTAAGTAGCTTGGGTGTGGCGCAATTTTCAGTGACTGGCGCGCTTTACCTTTCTTAAAAAGCCCTACGTTGCTACTGCTCCTTACACATGCGAACGCGTCATTGAGGCACATGAAGCCACACATCATGACCTCGGTCGATACATCAGTGATGTCGCATGTCGGAAAACACGTCCACCGTAGAATTCAACGCGGAACATCATTTTCTATCTCAAGGGATGGATTTTTGCCATTTCATACCGTTTTAATCGCTATCTGCTACTTGGCACCCTTTATCGTCCACCATACTGAGCTATCGACAAATCGACGATACTGAACCCTTCTGTAGTTTTTGGAATAAAACGGTGACCTTCCTCTCCTCCCACCTCTCCCACCTTACTGTGCTGAAGACGTACCCTCACTGCTTGAAGAGTACTTGTGATGAAGATTACTTGCTGGTGTAGATTCGCATATTGCTTGAAAGTATTCGTCGACTGTTCTCTAATATGCACCTTCTCTGGGTTACCGTATCAGGCGAATTCGTATAGGTGAATTATCGCGTCCAATAGAAAGTAATGTCACTCATGGCAGAAACAGCGATGTGTGTCAATAGACAGAAAGTTCGCGTGGCCACTTGCGGCGCGCGACGCAATGAGGGCGATAGCAGCGATGAATTACTTAATTCCTAGAGCGATTGCGCTTTAAATGGTGCGCTACCTCACCTCGGTGTAGAGTAGTAAAATTATATTAGTATGATACCTATCGTATCATAACATTGGCGTATTGATCGAAATCACGTATTGCTTGAAGCGTTCACTCTCGTGGTTAAGTGGTCCACCGGTCGGTATCGAAGATTTGAATGAATGATAGAGCCAAGTTACTCCTACCGCTGCCTTCGAATAAAATAGAATCAGATTCTCATACATAAGAAGGCAATCGCAACGTAACGAGTAAAACCAAAAGTAACAATAACATAGTAACAAGGTAAAACTGTAAGAGGAGATGTACGCAATCACACGCGAAGAACAGCTCACACTCGCCGCGCCGTTCGTCGCGTGCGGCCGCGCGAATCCCTGACCCAGTGCTATACATCCGTGTTTGCCGGGTGCTGTGGCGCACTGCGACACCATCACCCCCGATCAATAGTGTTCTATCGCCGTGTATGAACGCTGCTTGACGAATCGTTCCGTGGGGACTGCCGTAGTGGTTTTCCACTTACACTAGTAAACGTTATGATCTAGCGATCACTCGAATAGCTGCTCAAACAATAACTTTGCCATTAAAACTCTTACGAGTAAAACTTTCAGATAATATGGACTATCTCGCTCGGTACATATTTGCGTAGAAATTTTTTAGCTGCTGATTCCATGACGAATGCCTTTGACAAGGAGTTCAGTTCAGGGAGTTTAAATGCTCCTGTACATCGACCAATTGTCAGTACTGTGTTTCGTTAGAAGTTGCCATTTCAATTAACAAATGCCACAGCTAGCGACCTTTGCTGCTCGAAATTTTGTAGACATATGAGAATTTGTTTCTTGTTTGATCAGGACTTATTTCCACAGCTTTCAGTGAACATGAAATGAGTCATTGCTTTATATGCAGTTCTGAGGGTGAAAGCCGATTGTCGCTCATTAGTCAACAAGGCTAGAACGTCCTTCTGTCAGATCCCGTAAAATCGATCCGTTGTTGCTCCTTCTCACAGATTTCTTCCTCTTGTTCTTTACTATTTCAATCTATTTTCCTTGTCTTCGTGCACCCCACTACATTTATCTGATGCGTCGTCTTGGTTTGTCTATCTTTCCATATTATTTCAGCTGCTTATTAATGTGCTAATGTGGTTTGCAACTCTTTGTCTCTTTAATACACGGGCATCTTGAACTGAAATTCAAATTCGCGCGCGGAGGGTGTCCATTTTCTGCTGTCGTTTGCGCCCTCTCTCTTATTTTGGCTAAGGCTCAGGCTAAGTAAAGCGTTTTCTTTCATACGTCTGCGCCTTCGCCAGTTAGATAAAGCAGGGAAGCAAAAATTCAAATCGTTCCTGCTACCACGGATCACCTCCAATAAAATAACTGGAAATGTGGAACTCATTTTGCAGGTGAAGTTGCCGTTTACTAAATTGCCAATTTAGAGCATTGCGGTCCTTGCACGATGATCGTGCGGTCTCATGCGGTAGCTTGCTGGAACCACGCGCTGTCACGAACGCGTTAATATAATTAGGCGTTCCATGTCTCAACGGCATCACTTTCTATACGTGTTCCATTAAATTCTCATGCGTAATTTCCTATGGATTGACTTTGCCCATTTTTTAGAATCCTAAGAAGACTGTACGGGGCCAGTTGACAAGGTCGTGAAATATCTCACGGCTTTTACCTATTTATGTTCTAAGTGCTTTGTAGATAGACACCTTTTCTTCATCGTGGTATGCTTATACTAATCAATGATCGAATTTGTAGGGTGTCCTGCTTTTCTACGTCACCTCCATTGAAACTGGGAGGGTTCATTTACTTAAAGTAGATTATTTTGCACCACGGTCAACGTCACGATAGTCTCCATCAAAATCACATGCTATGCCCTTTCTCCGCTTTCACCTGAATTCTGCAATCATTTTTAATGGCTTAGTGGATATAACCCTTTTGGGTGGCTCACATGACCCTATTAAGATGAATGGAATGACGCAACAAACGCTGTTGGGAACAGATACCGTCCGCGTTCAAACGTTAATTGAGTTACGTATAAGTGCAATTGAGACCCAGCTGAAGTGTATAAGTGTCATATAAACCGTGGAATCAAAGGTAGTAAACCGATCTTTGTGAAGATCATCGCCGTCAACCACCCTCTTGACGATGGCCATGTGAACGAACAATCTAGTCGCCGCGCGCGGCGGTCGCGTCGCAGTCCACGCATTCAAATCGCCGTCAATGGGGCAGGCTTGAATTCCACGAGTTACTCACTGTTTGTGAACGTGAAAAAGCTTGAAATTAATCATTTTTAGAATGTCAGTGAAATGTAGAGCAACCGGCTAGTGTTGCAATCACTTTCTTGTTCACTTTTCGTCTTAATTATTGCGTATTTTCTTAAAACAATTGTTTCATGCAAAGTTGTAACCCGAGTCTTATACATTTTTATGAGCCCGTATACTTTCTTGCTATCATTGACTCCGGTAACTTTATTATACGTAAACGGCTTATATGTACGCGTTTCTTATGAAATCATTGCTTGATCACATTTCTATGTTCGCAAGCACTGCATTGTTGCAGTGTAGCTGCAGAAAACGGCAGCAGACTGCGTAACTAGAGGCTGACTGTAATTCCTCCTCATTTCTGGATATATTCATTTCTAGTTCTGCGGAATTCCCATTAGTACTTGCTTATGGCTGTGGGAGTGGTTATAATCTGCTAGAAACGGTTGGGAGAAAGGGGGAGGGGTAGTGAGGGTGGGCGGAGTCTACGAAGAGTACTTTTTATCCTTGTCCATCGTGCTGATCTGCCTTGTATGATGAAAAATACCTGAAATTTGGATTAGTCCATTGAAGAGAATGGTATTCGAGATCCTTTGACATGCATGCAAGATAACAATTGTAATCCCTTCACAAACTGCAACCACAGCCGATTATCCTCCAAGGGCGTTGCCATTTTGGGGGGTGTGAAAAAGTGAAAGCGACACCTATCTATCTCTGCGTAGAATCCATAAAAACGTCCATCGAGCGCACGATCCTCCCAACCGTGAATCGTACTCGTTCATATTCCATAACCGATTCAATTCGCAGTTTTCGCTTTCATCGATAATTCTGATTATATCTAATTCATTGATGTGAAACGTTCAAGTAGAATTCCACGCATTTTTCCATAACGTTGTCGCATGACATCACGTCTCATGTGGTCACACATTTTCCCAATATATCGTTTTAATTTTCATTTCCATGAGAATTAAGCTCCACTCTGAATCTGTTCTTGTACAGCTACTTCCTTCTTCTTGGAAACTTTTCTCTAAGGCGGAATTCTAGCCTCTTGTCAGTGTATTACAAAACCTTCAAAGCAAACTGAAACCGCCCCATTGAGGCCGATGTCAGAGCTTGCGATTTTGTGATTACGTAATTTCGCGTTCCACACTCATACGATTCTGCGATATTGCGACTTCGCATGCAGAATCGCAAAATCGCAGAATCGCTAAGTTTGTCGTTGCCCTGGTCCTTCGCCGGAAGTTATTGTTGCACTCCAATTATTCCATTTTGCATTGTGTTCGTACGCATAATTATCAGATGATCTTTCTTCCTGATAAAATGAAGACGAATAGTTTTCACGTGATAGATTCACGGATCTTCTTCAATGGATTCCTTTCCACTATTTTAACCGAAGGAATTCTTATCGAGCTTCTTGGTTTGCTATTTATACATATTTCGTATTACTGGTATTTACGTCTTGTTCTTTAATTCTTTAGTTCACTGTATTTCATTGCAATTTGAGGGAGCGTTAAAAATGCACTGAAATGAACACGCTCGCTTTAGACATTTTTAATGTGGTGATTACTGTTCACGATGGTTCCGTGAGCTACCCGGAACTTTTCGCATATGGGATCGCCATTTCAGTTATCATTTCGGGAGGGGGCAGTTATAATCTTATCTCAATTCTGCTAATACTTAGATCAACGGTTATGCTCACGTTGTTGGGTTGTGACGTAGTGAATGGAAGGGGACTTAACGGTCATAAGAGCGAAAGGACATTGAAGCTTGGTAGGAAAAAGTAGACGAGGTTTAGGATATTTAAAAGTGATCAGTTTGAAGGAGTTATGTAGATGGAAGACTTGATAAACTGAACGTTTCAGTTTCAAGCTCTAGATCAAAAAACCGTGTATCATTGTGGTATTTAGCAATTTCTTCTCTCAGGCATGAAATAATGTCTTGTTTAAAAGGCTATTAAGTATCATAATTGATTGATTGTCTTAATTCAAATATCAGTTATATTTCTATGTCCTTTTATGCTATTTATATAGGATAACTTCATATTCGCTTATTATTTCTATCTACCTGTACATTGCATTTATGTTGCCTAATTATATTACGAGAAGCTACAATTGGAGAAGCGTTCTTTTCTATTTTTTATTTGTGTTACATTCATGTAAAAATTATAACGTCCTGTTCAGGTTGCGGTTATACCTTGCGAAACTGCGAATCTGCGTTCGTGCAAATCGCATAGTTGTCGTCGCGTGATCGTGGTGTAACCATGCGCACTCTCATGTGAGCGTGCTATTTTCCCTCCGCAACGCAGCTCTGTTACCACTCACGGCTACGTGATGGCAAATGCTGCGCGTGCCTCATGCGTCAGCGTTTGCGTTTTTGCAATTTGTACGATCGCAGGATCGATTCGTATTTATTGTTCGCTCTTAATGCGAGCAAACTGCGAAATGTCGACAAGGTATAAACGTGGCCTTATGGTGTAACAAACCTGCACATCTCTGCAGTACCCTATGAGTAGACCATCGTATCCCATTTGCTGCTTCTGGAAAGTATTTTTTATTGGCGGGTAGCATTTTAGCACGTATATTCTTTACACTTGATGTCAGGTCTTAGGTTACATGGATGAAACCATTTAATGACACACCCGGCGATTAAGAGTTCATAAAGTAGGCGTGGTTACACCCTTATGGACAGACGAGTAAGATTACAACCTTGTTGCGACATAAACCCTCAGGTGCCTCTCTCGCCTTTTTCGTTAGCACTCTTCCGTCTTGAGCTTGATCTATAGTCGATATTCAAGGTAACAGGGAGATCACGTGTCCAAACGTTTTATGCGCTTTCTCCCACTTTTCTCTTCACATTTTGGTCACCAAGAGCCTGTGCTTTCTTCAGTGGACGCGCTGTGCCGTGAGAAGTGACCTTTTAGATAAATAACACTTCTCGATCTTACCTGTCCTTCTCGATCTTTGTGGCTGTTTGCTGTAAAGACTAGTTGTGGAGTAATTCCCTATTTCTATGTGTGCATATAACATAGAAGTGTCTTATAACCTGTTCAAAACTATGTTCATTTTAATACAGTTGGAAAGCTAGAAAACCCTACCAAATGTAACCTCGTTTTTTCATCCAACCAGATACAAAATGAGAACAGGCTTCTTCAAGTGAACAGATCTTTGACTTTGTCGAATTGTTCCCATTTATGGATTTTTCCTCAAGTCTCGCTAATTTATAACTTAGTTGCGATTATACCTTGCGAAACCGAATTTCTCCCAATCGTGGGATCGCATGTATCGTTGTGTGCACTCCCACTTGAGCTTGCTATTTTCCCTCCGCTACGCGTGACCCAGCTGTGGTAGTAGATCAGCGTTGCGAAGGGAGTCGTAGCTCGCCTAAAGACGCGGAAGGGGGGTAATTTTGGCCTACGGTAGTACAGGCGTAGTGCGGACGAGTTCAAGTGGCCGCCATTGCACAAACTCGTTAATTTGACGCCTTGGCATGGTGCCAAGGGGAGACATTTCTATTATAAATTTGTTTTTTTTCTTTTACTTTTTCCTTTGTTCTTTCTTATATTGTTCCTAGATGTACTCACATGAATGCTAATGTAATTGGAATTGGCCACTCCATTGCGCTGGGAGTTTGGTGCTGCAACTAACGTTGGCCCACGGCCCGTCTCCTACAGCGGACAACTCGGAAAGTCAGTGTGTTGATGCGAATGGGATGCGAGTATACACCACAGCTTCGCGCTTTTGATTCCTGATTTCTTCGCCCATTATCGCTTCTAACCTTCAGTGTACATTACAAAATGCTCATTTCTTTGCATCTTCCTCTTCGAACCCATTCCGGTTCCTTTAAGTGAGAGTGTACACGACGATGCATGCGATCGTACGTGCTATAACCACAGCTTCACCTGAAGCGGAACGAATTCTTTGTTATTAAAGCAATCGTTGAAAACTCCGTGTAGGCATTTAATCCCAAAAATCTTTTTAAGTTGATCGTGATTTCGGATTTTCCCTGCGTTGAACCGGATTGTTTTCGAACAACGACAGTGACCGCGCCGGTGAGGTGGCGGTGACGACGACGTCTGCGATTTCATCAACAGCGATTATTTCGCGTGCGCGGCCCAAGAAAACGCTACAGCAGACCTCTAAAATATGACACTTGTCACTTCACTCCTCCCCTTCAATGGTCGTTGAACGTCGTCCCTTACTGAAAGTTTACCTTTAAGCTTTAGCGTAGAAAACGTCTTTTCCCGCGTTTTCGTCGAGTCCATCGAATCACTTAGCATTATATTTATTAGTTAGTACAATTGTATGGGCCTCACTAGTCAGTACAGTGTTCGACCGCTTGGCTTTGGCACCGTGGAGATTCAGCCTACTGGGATTCTTCATTTTTGTTCATTTCATACATTTCTACATATATTTATAAGTATGTATTTAAGTGTGGCTGAATTGCCCTGAATCGAGATTTTTTGCGATTCTCAAGCGGGTTGCTTGGCAAAACCAATTTTTTCGAGTAACGGTGGCTACTTGGATGTTTCAGTCAGCATTTGATGAGTAGAAGCTCCAAAACCACTTCAGCATAATTCAGCTATCCTATTTAGTAGTAGTTATTATTAGTTGTATGTATAAAATAAATAGTAATAGCTGTATGATTTACTATGCAATCTTATTTACATACCTTTTCATTTATTTCTTAAAATCTTATTGACAATATTTATAGCTGTTTGGGGTACGATAGAGTCCTGGCTAGGAAAAACTCAAGCGTCTGTTGTAGCATCTAAGGCAATAATCTGAAAAGGTGATTGTTCCTCCAAGGAAGAACAGTAGCAAGCCGGTTTGAAGAAACTCAACAATTTGTATTATTTCGCAAATGTTTAGAATTGACGGAGGACACGTGTATGATTTATTTGATTCCGGTAATGTAGCCAAAAGTCCATCTGTTTTTGTCTTTTTCCTAGGATTTTGATGCCTGATTATTCTCGTACTAGGTTGTAGGGGAAGTTCTGGCCGGCTTTGCGCGAAAGATAAATTCAAATCTGAAAGCGCATCAACATGAATCAACTTACATATTGTGCTCTTGTGTTCCTTAAATAGACTAAAATTGCTATTTCCGAATATATGCTTTCCTTGGAACGCCCCAAAGTTTTCGAATTATTAGGGAAATTTTAAAGTTCTACGAAACTGGCATTTTTGTGATGACTTCACGAGTTCTTGTTTAATCGAGTCACAGCAAAAGCAGCCACAGATGTAGTACTGCAAAGAAGGGGGTGATGCATTGGATGGAACACTTTGTCTTTAATTGCAGAAAAGCAGAAATGAGAACGAGTTGCTATATTTATAAATAAGAATGAGTTGCTATATTAGTCACAGTCGTGTACGAGGGAGTTAATTCGTTCGAATATCAACTGCTGTTGGCCATTTTTTCTTCAACACGCTCTTTACTGATAATTAAGTAATGGCAAAACAGTTGCTTTATGATCCTGAGGTGTTGCTGAACCCCATCGCTCGAGGTCCCCCTGTACATGCCTGGGGCCCTAAATGAATTCGTTCATCCGGGTTAAGTTGTCAGCAAGCCCCAGTATGTTGACTCTTTTGCGTTCTAGGTTCGCGACCAGGATCTCGCGGTGGACTCATTCACGCACTGAAGAGGAGAGCAGCCTTATTCAATTGCCATTGCTTCAGTTTCGGTTGTCCTTGGTAGTCTTAGGGCTAGCTGGGTTGTTGATTTTTTTCCATGATTTACTCTCTTTCGTATTCGTAGGGTTTTCATAGTTTTTGCTGCATGTGTGTTGTGGCGCACCTTCGCGTGCATAAACAAGTAAACAGATAAATTGATGAAGTCGCTTTAACTAAAGCGACAGAAAGCGATGAGCGTCTATACTTTCAAGGGAATTTAAAATTATTGGTCTCCCAGCCCAGTTGTGATCCACCACTTCAAGTAACCTTGATTTGAAAAAAAAAAAAACCGAGAAATGGGTGCCGCGCGACCCCTTCGGGCAGCGGTGCGCGAGCGCATTTTCCACAAATCGTCTTCCACTAATTGGAGCAGTTGCAGGCTGAAGCTCTTACTCCCAAACATCTGGACATCTCCTTCAATAGCAGTGTGTTCGGAAAGAATGGTGATTTGGAGTCGGTTTTCCTGATTTCATGCTGTTAGCCTTCATCAAAATGCGATATGCAAGTATGCATAATGTTGCCAAAAGTGTATGATCTCGCAGTTGAAATTGCGAAAACCGGCTTTTTTTATTACAACGTGATATAATCTCGCACTTTCACGTCCTAGCTATTCTGAAAAGCTTTGTGAGCATGTTTTTCAAATGTGTGACAAGCAGTGGAGTGGGTGGAACTAATGCATAGACCTTTCAGTAAATTGTTCAACGCACTGATCCTATCTGCTTAAATCAGAAATATTTTCATCAATACAACTAAAAGGGTTTGCTCGCCGATTGTGAATTGATTTGTGCCCCCTGGTTGCAAGTGCGGCTTTGTTTTACTGGTAAAAGTTCGAGTGGTGGACTTTTATCATGTCCCTTTTTGTACCATATCTCCTTTTGCCACTTGAAGATAAATTTTGTGGTAAAGGCCTGGCAATCCGGTGTTATTCTCCTGTCTCATTGATGTATATAGTGTATAAACAGTTCAGGGTGTGGGCGGTACCAGATAATCCCGCCCATATACTGATAAGAATGGGTACTACACAAGATTAGGAATGAGGAATTGTGGATGTATCAAATGGTAGTCTATTCGAAATGCTCAGTCAGGATTTTCGCTATTAGTAAGCTCGTAAAGATACTGCCTGGGCTTGAAGTGTAAAATGTAAAATTTGTTTGTATTTTTGTAAAATGTAAAATGTTTGTATTTTTGTAAAATGTAAAATTTGTAAAATGTAGTTGTTTTCCAATATTGATCGTAGTTATAGGTAGTCTATCACATTCCATTGTAGCAGAATGGTGCAGCATCTGAAGGGAGAGGCCCCAGCATTGTCAGTAAGTCGGTTTTCATCACCCATCTCATCACTTTTTTCTAAGTACCGTCAGACCCGAATTCGTATCCCGATCTGTACCATGATTTCCTTCAGATAAGGGGGTTATAGAGCTGTCATTTCCCTAGCTATGCACTGCCCAGTACCAGCTTTATCATCTTTGAGACATTAGTCACTATGAATCTGGTTCAAGGGGCAAACTCCTTCATAGGAGTGCATACTACCCCATCCCTTCTCTGAAATATGCAAGATGAGCAGACGAAGTGGCGCCGGGATAATGGTTTGGTCCTCAATTTCACACCTCGTTTTTGGCTGGGCTAGACGCTTGACAGTATCTATCCCACGAACTGTGCAATACCGAAAATAGCAGTAGTCCTTGAGGTGAAGATGTAGAAAGAGGTCGTATTGCGTCAGGGGCACCGTATCAGTACAATAAGGGCGCTCCCAGGTTTCGAGGAAGATAACCGCTTCAGTACAACCCCCCCCCCCCCCCCTCTATGGTGACCAAATACAATCCCCTTTTTTGACATCTACAATACCAGTAACTATTGCATAGTTGCAGTTTGTTTTATTGCTACATATCCTCTCCTGAGGCGAAAAGTTAGGTTGTCGAAAAAGTTTCTTCGATTTTCGAAGCAATTGTTTTATACTTTATCACAAAACACAGAGGATAGTATGAATAAGGGTAATCACCATCTTGTTCTACCACTTTCGCCACCTTTCAGGCAAATTTGCTATGCCATCCGCGTAGAATTGATCTGACTTTGATCTGAAGAAGTTGCACAACCACCGTTTCATGTCATCTTCATTAAGGTTTTTCTTCGAATGGTGTTAGATAGGGAAAAGAAAAGATGATAGTCCGATTGAGCAAGATCAGGGCTATCATCTGGATGGGGCAGCACTTCCCATTCAAGCTCGAGAATTTTTAGGCGAGTCCTTTTTCAATATGTGGGCGAGCATTATCGTGCAGGAAACGGATCGTGTCACGGTTCGGACGTTTTTTGAAATTTTCGCGGCCAGTCTATCCAGCTCCTCACAGTGTAGGTCTGCAGTTAGTATAGTGTTGCGAGCCAGCACCCGCAATCGTTCGTTGTCAACCTCCGATGGGGGTCCGGATCGGTCAGAATCTTTAACGTTGTAGTTGCCTTCTCGAAAGCGTTTAAACCAAGGTTGTGCCACAAATTCAAACATTAAACCCTCTTCGAATGCAGCATTTATACGACGGCTGGATTCGGTTGCTGGAGGCCATATTTGAAATCATATAGTAGAATGCCCCGAAAGTACTCCTTTGACTGTGCCGAAAAGGTTATCCGGGGATGGAGGACAATGATACCTGTAAATGCGTGTGAACTTGTACTACATGAGTATGTACAGAAGAAATTGCTGGGAAGCAGTCTGGAGGGAAAAAGCGCGTATTTGAAAAACGAAAAAACTTTTTCGACAAACTAATATATTTAGTTTACATTTGGTCACTTGGATTGACGGTGTAATATCCTCTGATTTTAGTGCTTATCGCTGACCTTTTAAGATACGACCCCCCACCTTCCTATCCAGTGAAGTACGACCCCCTTGTCGAGAAATCCTGCCTTTCGGTGTACCCTGGTAGCAATAGGTCCCGCCATTGAGGATCGCTGACCATGACATGAAGCGTTGAGATGATTGTTTGCATTGTGTTGAGTATTAGCCGTAGAACTTTGTCGCCAGAATCCGTGTCTAGACGGGTGTGCGTAATTATCGAAGCGCCAGATACGTGCGCACCCGTCTGGGTTGGTCGTGAAAGCGTAAGCGATGGACGGACGGTACGCGCGCGCGCGGTTGGTGAGAAGGGGAGGGGAGAGGGGGGAGTTCGTTCGTCGAAAACGAGACCAGCCGACCTGTCCGTTTCTATCTCGCCATCGCCCATTGTCCGGCCATGTTTTTGCTGCGGACGACGCGCACTTCCAACAACTCCCCTGTCCCCCGTCCCCCTCCGTCACCCGCCTTCACCCTGTATCCATCGCGGTCTCCTTCTCTTCGCTCCCTCTTTCAGCTCTTCATCGTAGGATCATCAGCATCGTTGAATCGTTTCATAGTTTACTCCAATATTGCGTCCTATATTTGTTATGAACTTTGTAATAGAATTATTGCATTCAAAAGTTATTTTTAAAATAAGGCGATTAGGCGGATTCCATGGTTATCGGTTCATCTTCGGTGTCCTCATTCACATCTTATCCACTTGGGGCACCTACCTACGAACCTATCAAAGACCGGTTTAGTTTTCTGTTTTTTTCCTTGTCGCCTCGGAAAATTCACGATGCTCGTATGCGAATTAATTTTTTTGAGGTGAAACCATTTTCATACATATCTGTCAATACGAATTTTGTGATTTTTTTTGTATTTAAAAATACATAGTTTCAAATCCTTCAAATCGTCCTCATGGCTGCATTTCCACTACTATGTGTAGCAATTAATAGTTTAAGTCCTTGAAATCGTCCATACGGCTGCGTTTTCATTACTATGTGGAGTAATTAATGTAATAGCAATTGTTGTATATTAACATAAATGTAATTGTATAATATGACTAAGCTGTTTATCCACGCTGAAAAGTTATCGTTGTGGTGTCTTTCAAAGCCTTTGGGCGCTCTTCCGATATGTGGTGAGTGAGAGGGACATTTCATGCAGTGAATTCTGAATCCACATTTTAGCATATTTTAGAAAAACAATAAAGTTGGGTCACAATGGGAATACACCATTGTGAGCTGCTGGGTACTTGTGCTCAGGAAGAGAGGAGCTTCGAGAGGATGAACTACTTCTGTCCAGGGTGAAACCTGGTTCGATGAAATTTTTGCAAAATACGATCTGCCAACCCAAACGTCGTCAATCGATAATGAAGGACTAGCCGACTAGAATATTCGAAATACGACCCCCCCCCCCCCCCCTTCACCCCCAAATTCATACTTGAAATACGACTCCCTCTTAGCGATTCCTTGAACCGAGCCTGATCCTGCTTCTTCTCTCCTACTTCCATATAGCGCGTGTCTCTTTATTTTACTTAATTTTTGAAAAATACTGTACGGACATGTTTAAACATTTCGAAAATATTTTAGGCGCGCGAATTGGCTCGTTCAAAAATCTATCGATGGGTTTGGTATTCTAAAACATGAACCGAAATGCCATGTAAAAACCAGTTTAGAAGTAGAACTTGGAGAAAGTTCGATGACACTATTCAAGAAAATCATGGCGTTTTCTCATATCCTTTATCCAAAATACCATGGAATTGAGGAGTTCATAAGTTTTATAAACATGTATGTGTAAATTTACTTTTATTTTCAAGTGTGTCTTTCTCAATTTCAACCCGGATTACAAGTAGTGTAGGGCGGTATGAAACACTTTAAAATGAGATCGTTTCAGTCTAGTTCTTTCGCTGAGCCATCAAAGCGAAATTGCTTGTCACCTATTGATTGCTCATCTTCACCCCTCATTGAATCGATGTCCCCCTCTTGTCAAAACTTGATTTAATGTTTCATCGCGTTTTCATCTGTTTCTCATCATTCTTAATTTTATGTTCGGTCACAGTTCATACGGTATTTTCTGTGACGGTTCGTCACTGGCTTTTGAGATTTTTTGAGAAAAACCTTTCTAGAAATTTTTCTGATTATTCTGGTAACAGAAGTGGTAAGATCCTTAGATACCTTCAAGTTTATCGAAGTTAAATGAACTAATGAAACTGCTAGTTCTTATTTCATCTGATAAGCGGCTGTGTAACGCAGATCTGATCACTTTTTCATGTTGATAGACCAGAGGTACTTCGCAGTCTGCACATCTTATCAAGATAGATGATTTGCTAGGTGAGGGATCTTTTTGAAACCTGAAGGTACGTAGTTCAGTGTACGAAGGTGCAAATTGTCATCGACACTGTGAAACAGATGAGCGATTCTGATACTCAATGATTATTGGACAGAATTGCGCGATTTCCAGTTTTTACCGATGCGCTTGGTGCGGGCGAAAGAGAGCTGGGACGGCAATTTTCGTCTGGCGACAAGAATAGCGTACTTTCTTATCTTCGTTTACTTTTTCCGTGTCGTCACGCTTACTTTCTTCAGCTCCCCGATCAGTAATGATAAATGATGGATAAAAGTATGGGCGAATAGAGTACGGAGAAAGGCGAGAGACATTTGTCACAGGTCATTGCGTACATGTGAGAAGTTTGAAAATTCATTGAGGCATCTTTTCGTTCTTTTCTTTTCCTGCAGGAATTCACATATTTTTGATTTTCGAGTTTTGAGAGTAAATCTGCTTAGACGATCAGTAACGATTACCATTAGCATGTCTTCTTGAAGGAACCGTTCAACGAAATTCGAATTTTTTGTTGCTTATGTAGTTTTGCTGTGTTTGCTGACTAAGGGAACATGCAAAGTTTTGCGCGAAAAAAAAAACCGGCTGAGATACACATTGTAGGTCCACAGAGGTGGGACTGGTGTCGGAGGCTGGGTTATGGAGTAAAGCGGCGGTCACGTGATCGGTAGCGCAGTGTGAGGAGTAAATTCACACTGGTCGGGAAACTTGGAACGCGATTACCCTCGCTGGCATCTGGCAAGAAAAGGTTCGGAGGGAATTCAATTCAGTAGCTGCTTTTCGAGATATTTGATTTTTCCCCAGAGCTGATGATTTCTTTGTTTTTCATGTCACTGTTCAAGTACTGTTCTTATTATAGTGATTTTGAGAGGAATTAGAATCATGGAATCTCCGTGCACGATTACCTTAGGTAGTCCAGTTTCCTATGTATTATTCCCGCTTCATCAGTCGTTATCTCCCTGCTCTCCACCTTTTCAGCGATTTTTCAAACAGTACGCATTCCTGACCGTTCATGAGCCCACTGTCCCTGTTGAACAATCTTATAAGCAAAAATGGCAATGTGTCCGGGTTCGCAACATTTTCCCTAGAATCATCTTTGGTTTGTTGTGCTACAAGTTCTGCCTTTTGGACCCCTTTTTGGGGCGAGCCATCGTATCCGCATCGCCCTCCTTGTCACATAGCTTCTCACCAGGAAGAGCTTTCAGTTTCCCATAGAACTTCTAGGGACCCATACCTATCGATAGAGCTTCGAACGCTGATTACAAATGTGAAAACTAAAATTGTTACGGGCTGTTCCGAGTTAGTAGAGGTCACAGTTTACCTGTGATATCTCATTAGGGAGGCACTTTGCCATCAGCACGGCCGTTACAGAGCTAGCAACGGCCACCGTGACTCACCGCTAGTGATCCGGATCTGCAGAACAGGGGTCGAGGGTTTGCTTCCCGCTGATAGAGATTTTTTCGCATTTTGTGTTTCAATGTCTACTTCTTTATGAATATATAATACTATTACATGGCATGTTCGGAAGCCCATAACGCGCGAGCAAGTCGTTCTTATGCAAAATTAGTGTGATTTTGGTATTTAGGGAACCAAATTATCCCAAGGGACAAGTTTTCAGCAAGTTCGAAAATTTGACCAAATTTCGGAAAAAATTCACCGCACTGGCTATTGCGTTGGCAACACATTGACCAAACGAGGAGTGTTGGCCCTTGCCGAGGAAATATTCTTATTTGACGCTTGTTACGTACGTTTAGTGCGATGGGCAAGTGTGACAGGTATGTGTAAGTTACCTTGTTCAGGTTGCAGGATTTTTTGTAGAAGAAAATTCAAAGTCCTACCACTTCATCCCCTGGCCACCCCTTTCCGAAGTTGGACCAAAAACTAGATTGGCTGAAAACTTGCACAGAGAGGTAATTCGACCCCATGTGCGCGAATATCATAGTCTTTTTACGCAACAACGCCCAATTCGTGTGGTACGGGAGTCTCTCCAACTTGGTATCCTTCCTTGGTGAGTAATGTTAGTAATAAATAAAGTGGCAGAGTAAATGATGGGTGCGATAGGTACCAGTACAGATTAACGTTCAGAAGTGAGGCTTTTACCGTTATGCCAACGAGAAGAAGTGAAAAGTGAAAAAAATCCGCACCGGCGGGGAGCGAACCTCGGCGTCGTCCTGTAAATTCCGGACACTACCACTGAGCCGCGGTGTCCGTTACTAGCTCAGCGACGGCCGTGCTGATGGCAAAGTGCTTCGTCAATGAGATATCATGGGAAAACTTCGACCCTTCCTTACTCGAATCGGAACAGCCCGTAGCACTTTTAGTTTTCATAGCAGTAATCAGTGTTCGAAGCTCTATCCATCTATAGGGGTCCCTGTTCGAAGTTGCATGGGAAGTTGAAAGCGTTCCTGGTCAGCACTAAGGTAGGCCGGGTGTGTATAAAGAGAATCGTCCTGTAGAGGCGCTCACGTTGCGTGGCACAACACGCGACCAACCATTTCCGCGTGATGTGCAACAGTCTATCGTCTCTGAACTTTGTTTAAACAATGCATGCTCCTTAATTCTCAATACCGTGGGTATCGCTTACGCCATCTCTTCCCTATCTTAATCATCTTCAAATATCATAAGTATCAACTGGTACCCGTGAACCGCGACATCGTTACCGCCTCCAGGCAATCGGACAAGTGTCACTTGCGCTCCTTATTAGGCTTTTCAAGTTGAAAATATATTCCATAGAAACCTCGAGCGGCCTGTCCTCTAACTTCTCTTGCTTAATAATTTGTACTCGAAATTAACGAAATAATGACAGAAATGACAGAAAGAAAGAACACCGCAGCGTCGCGCTTTTGAATCCGGGTTTTTTCAACGATTATCGCTTCTAACCTTCAGCGTTCGTAACAAAATGCTCATTTCTTTGTATATTCCTCTCGTTGCGGACCCCTTCCGGTTCCTCTAAATGTATCCCCTAGCGATTTCTGAGGTGGTCCTCATATGTGTGACTGTCGCTGCAGTAGCATAGACAACGTGCAAAACGGTACGTTTTCATGTGCGTGATTCCACCTTACGTGCAGGCTTCGACACAATCTGTCCCCAAGCAGTTTTAAGCCACAACCCTCTCTGTGAGTTTTTGAGACAAATTTAGCTGTCTGGTTTATCTTTGGTGCAACTGAAATTTTAAACTTAACTTTTAATCTTCACGGATCTGTATATGACGTGACGTTTCTACGCGTGAAAAATTTTTGAGGCTTATATGAACAATAAATTTGTGTGATAGAACATTTTAAGACACTCCTTCGTTGTCGATATTGTTTTCATCACATCTCAATCTTGGGGATAAGCAATTTACTTGCTTTATCTTCGATTTCATGGCTAAGTCAAGCCACAAATCTGGTGATTGGAACAGATCGAGCTTTAGAAGAAGTCTGAAACACGATTTCGTTTTAAAATAAGCTGCTCGCATTTCGCTGACGTCAATACGACTATAAAGCCATTTCTTATGATTGTTCATCTCAGATATCCGTTATCTTCTCTCATTCCCGTCGTCACTTGTCATCAGTTCACAGTTTAATGTGAAAGCCCGAATACTCCCTGTTTCTTTTGCATCTTAGAAGATTGCACTATTAACATAACGCACTCAATCGGGTCAGGATCCAGTAATGACTCTGAGAGGTGTCTAGGACTGCGGGATGTACAAAGGAGACCTGTTTGAGTTTTGATAATTTAGTGAAAGAGTCATACATACTCACTCGCGCTTGTAAGAACTACGCATTTGACCGACATCCAGAATCAAGCTGGGTCGAACAAGGTCTCTGGGAAATCCCCCCTCTTCGGCGCTTTTGACCCTACCATACCTCTGCTCCTCTACCCAAGGAAGGAGGTTATCAGTCAATAGTCATAGCACATAGCATTGCGGTTCAAAAACCACTCAAATTGAGGTCGTCGGTGGATTCTCGGGAAATCCCTCAAATACGGTTTTCCTCTTTCTAACCCACTACACGACTATACGATCCCCTTGAGGTTTTCCTGACCCTGCCTACATTCGTGATAGTTGATCAATGAGGACCTATTTCGGGCCCACATCTGAGCTGTGTTTTATCGTGCTGTTATTAGACCCTATCAAGATCGTGTTTCGTGTGTTATAGAACTTGCGCGGCCTATGCGGTTATTCGATCTGTGAAATAACGTGCGGTGCGACCCCCCCCCCCCCCTGCCCAGCGCCACCTTTGCTCTGTGTTATTGGTCGGGCATTTTCGTAATATATCATGTCAGTTACCGTACTATATTGAAAGTTTTATATTTTTCGGTTGAGCTCTCCTCGAAAGCAATCCCCGCGATAGTTAGTTGCTCCGAAAGTAGAGTAAGGTAACGGCTTCACATCGGCACGAGATGTTAATGAGTAGAATGTCAAGGCCGCTTGATAAGCGACTAGCTACTATTTGCAGCCCCCCCCCCCGCTTTTCTTTATCCCCTTGGGGCTCTAGTTAGTGGAACCAACCAAGTGATCACGTGCAATCTGTCTCTCACTTGTCTGGCATTCCCTTTCGCCCATTTTGTGTGGTCCGCTCGCCGAACGGCATCATGAACTTGTGTGATAGCAAATATTAAAAATAGAAAGGAGAACCAAATTTTCGATGGATTCCCACTTCTTCCATTCTTATTGAATTCCAAACGGCTGTGATACGTCCACTCTGCGGAGAGAACCAATGAGAAACCTGCTTGTTCGTTGTTCCGAAAAAAAAATGAAACTATCGCAACTTGAGCCGGTTTGGGCTGCAGTGAAGACGATCTAATTCGCTGTGGAGATGAGCGTAATTTGGGAAATCTCCATTGATTTTGATTTTCTGCATATTGAGTTTAATCAAACCCTCCATTCTCTGAAACTGGACTCGAAAGTTAAAAGAATTGTCCACGGAAATACAAGTTTTCTCCCCTTGTATTGCTATGCAGTATTTGATCATTACGGCACCTGCAAAGTTTTAAAAAATCTAAGCGCAGAGGTTATTACATGTCTTTGAGGTTCCCATATTTTCGGGCACGAGGGCGGAGATTCGAGATTGTGGACGGGGCCGCAAGGGCTCTGGGAGAAAGCTGTGACAATCACGAGATCAGTGATGCAGAGTGGGCCGCGCTCCTTTACGTCGAAAACTGTTAAAAGGTTGTTCGGCAGGAATTCAGCCGAGTTGCTGTTCTGTAAAATTTCCGATTTTTGCAGTATTTGTTTCTTTTGATTTTTCTGCTAAGTACTGGATCTAGCATAGTCATTTCGAAAGGAATTAGAATCGTGGAATCTCCATGCACAATTTCTTCAGATTTGATAAGATTGTAGATTTCGAAACAAAATATCTGAAAACGCTCTTTTGTGGTCATATCGGAAATGGATTGACGAGATTTTAAACTGAAACCTTCTCCATCCACTCGTACCAATCTTCAAACGATACACAAGAAATTCACTGTACTACAGAGATCGTATGCAACTGTACAGTCGTTTTTCCAGCAGCTGAAGCTTACGAATTGAGAGCGTCAGCGTTAATACGTCTTCTTCTTCTGTCCCGTACCAGGCCTATAACAAAAGCACTTCTTCGGTCGGCGTAGCTTTCTCATACTGGGCATTCGTGCCGATTTTCACTTCTGTGTTTCATCAACCACATGTTTGTGGCAGGTGGCCGACATGCCCATGCGCTGGGCAGCTGTGGGAGCCACAGGGAAGGCTCCATAGTCTTCCGAATTCATCAAGATTCTGCAGTATAGTCGGATTGTGCTAAAACTCTACCGGGCTCAGTTCACATTAGCTCACTTGAAACCTTTATTCCACTGACTTTGCTGCTCGCTCTTTCTGATGCTTGCATGTAATAGAAAGCATGACTAGTTCCCCTATTACTCGTCTATGCACCTTTATTTGACTATCACCTTTTGTTCTTTGTGAAAATTACTCGATTGGCGCGCTAATGGGCGTTGTCGCGAGTTCACGCCTTACTGGTACGAGTTGCTACAAACGCTGTTTAATTCGAATAGTCAGGGGAGTAGCGATACGTATGATAGGGGATGAAGACCAATTCACGTTTCATACAAGCTCAGATACGGTAGATTGTCGCATGCCATCCTGAAACATGCGTTAAAGAGAGGATCTCGACCTTCTTGTTGATGTAACTCGCAGTTTATGTCACTTTGTCGTTCGTTATCCGATGTGTGAATTGCAATTAAGCAAAACGTCCCAACAATAATGTCATCAAGCTCACAGATTCCCTTTGTCTATCAGATTCCTTGTTTCAATCGAGCGCAGCTTTTTTTGTTGGACTATTTGCTGTCACATAGAATTGACCGTGACCGCGAAGTTTGTTGCTGTTCATGTTAAACTATTGGATTTGGTTGATGAAACGAATTTCAATGGAAGAACTTCCGTGCAATGTCCTAGTCTTTGCTCGAAAAAAAAATCCAGCGCTTCGGCTACTTTTCTATCTCAGTGGAGATGTTCTCAGCCTGTGTGCTCTTTCTCGACTTATTGCAGATCGTGAAACTGTAACCTCTATGATTGTTGCCTCTTTGGAACCACTGTATCGTTGTACATTATGAGAGAAAGCTGCGAGACTATAGGAAAAATATTCCTAATTTTTATTTGAATTTTCAAAATTTTACCTCTAATGAAATGACTGCTTCGGAGTTTTTTGTGATGTGGCTCGCGAATGTTGCTCGAAAAATATTCTTACAGTCTCGCAGTGAGTTTGTTTATTTCTCTCCTTACTAGTACATGCTTTAAAATTTTTATTTGAATTTTCAAAATTTTACCTCTAATGAAATGACTGCTCTGGAGTTTTTTGTGATGTGGTTACACCTTCAGTTACGTGTTATTAAATGAAGGGAAAAATGACATGAAATGGCTCCTATTTATTGGGTGAAAACTCTGAAAGGGTCGATACATAAGTGACAAAGTTTCCGTTCTATGAAGGAAACTCCCAGGCTTCCGAAAACGTATTATTTCTAGTTACACTTTTTTTGTGCAACTGCCTTCGTGAAAATGGAATAGGTAGCCAACAGTTCGGCCTGATGATGATTGAACTAAAATTTGTGAATTTGTTTGAATCGGAAGTGATTTGAACATGAGTCTCGAAAAAAGATAGCTTTTCCTTGCAGAGGGCTTATATAATAAGAATTGAGGAGTCAGTTATATGATACGCAGCCTATTCTAAGACTTAAAGTCACTGTCCCTATAGGGGACTGGTACTAGCAGACCGTTTTCGAAGGATATGAAAAGCAAGAAAACCTGTTTTGACTGAAGCACGATCTCCGTTCTGACAGCAACATTGAGTTGTGAAATAGGTTTTCTGACACTTTAGATCTTCCCTCTTTATTTGTATTTTTGAATCATGATTTAGTGTCTTTTGATCTATTTTCATCTATCTTTAATATTTGAATAAACTACTTTATTGTACTGAGAATAGAAGAAATAGAGCTAGTGAATACACTTGTCGTCGTGTATTCACATATCCTACTCGTTCGCGTAGGAGCCTTAAGAGGTATTCCCAAAGAAGGCAAAGTCAAAATCTGATTTTAAGTCATTATGCCTATATCGCTGCGTCAAAAAAAAAATTGAGAACTGAACGGTTTAGTAGTCTTGGCGCCGTCTGAAATGCACCTGCGGAAGTTCCTTGAAGTTTGCATAACTTTGGATTGCTGAGTTCTTTTTTTTGGTTTGAAAAAATTTGATCCGAGTAGCCCACCCCTGTGGACGAAGCCCGTTTTTTGTGTGCACCATATGAATGTGACATTTAAGAAACCGTTCGCACGTTAGTAGTCAAGGACGGTTCTGTTTGAATGGGTAGTGAATGAGAAGTACAATTCAGGATGTTTCCAGAAAATCTCTTAACCACTCCGAATAGTACAAAGTATCTAGCACGAAAGCTTTTTGACTTCTCATCGTTTTTCGTATTCTCGTTCGGAAACCCTTAGCAACAGGATATGAAGTGACTTTTCTATTGCACACGAAGCTTATAAATATTGTCTAATGCTCTCCGAAATGTGACGTTTTCTCCAGGTTTGTGATTATTAACAGTATTGGCAATGTCATTTTCCACCTCATTTTATTAATGTGCTTAGGTTCCAGCATAATCATTGCTTTTCTTTCTCATTTGGATGATTAACATTTGTGAGACTAACGAAATTGTAGTTATAAGTTAAGTTGCCACACATCTTTTCAACGCTAAATTTTTTTCGATTATCACCCACAGTACTTAAATTTAATTCATTGATGTGCTGTCTTACTTTCCACTGCTGAAGCGCCCGATGCTCAAAGAACGACCATTTTGGTGAGATGCTTTTTCTTGCGAAATCATACCTCTGTATCAAAGTTTCGCACCTCAACAGTAGCTCTAATCCGTCTGCCGGATTCGCATTGCTTAGCTGATCTTTTTAGGAAAATCCGGTAAGAACACCTTTTTGCTGAAATGCTGCTCTACAGATTTTCACAAATTTGTGTCTCTTTTCGGTTGTTGACTTCTTATCGAACAGTCTGAGCAGAAAATGGGGTAGTGTCCTAGGCGCTGCTATAAAAGTGATACATGCATCTGATTTTATTGAGGCTAGTCAGACTCAGTGTGCGTCGCGACTGTCCAACCGTCACGCTATGGCGCCTCCGTGCGCTCTGGCTCCTTGCTGGTCTCGTTGTGAATCGGTCGCGCGTTTGATCGCGTTCCTCTCAGCATCGGCAGGGGCGTAGCTTCGTTCGCATTCGGCGAGACAGTGGCGCACGGGAGGTGCAGAGAAGTCTCAGGCAACGAGGCAACGTGGCAGAAGGGGAGACGCAGAGAAACGCAGCCACGCCCTGCCGCCGGCACCGCAAAGTATGAACGCGGTCTTAGGAAGCGCGGCTGCCTTCTCCGCAGTTGACTTAGTTGGAAAGTCTTGACGCACTTTCAAACATATCCCATCTTTCTGAGGTCAAACTATCGCTTTCGCATGGCGACCGAGTCATCAAGTGAACAATTTTTCTGGCGTCGTTCTGGGCTTCTGAATGAAGATCAGAGGCACAGCGCGTTACGAAACACTCAAGCGCATCGATCATCTACTCTACTTTTCCTTTCGCTGCACTGGGTATATTTTTGTCTGTGCCGTTTTCTATATCGGAAAGGTTTTCGCTGGTTGGCCTTGACTTCTGTCACATTTCAAAGGCATACACGTGAGGTCTATGTCAGCAGGCGAGCGAATAGCTGTATGATGCGCAGAACTCTCTGCACGTGGCACACGTGCCATGCATTCATTGTCTCTTGATGGTCTTTTTTTTAAATAGATGGGATGACACTCCCGATTTTGATGACTTATTGATAGGATCTGGTGTCCACAAATTTTCGACATCAGTGGCACTTTTTCTTTCAAATTTATCGAAAAACCAACATTTATCAGTCGAATTGACGAAAAAAAAAATCAGCATTTATCGAAAAAATCAACATATAAGCAGTTAATCGGTGGTATATCAATCATTGAGCGGTACATGGTCTTCCTTACTCCAGAATTTCAAATTTAAGTTTTTGAACGCAGCTACTGCGTATGACTGTGGAATAAGGACAGAATTTGAAAGAAGTAGATCTACTCTCTTCGCTATCTTTTTAGTGATTATAGTTGCGTGTGAGCGTTATTGGCGAGTGGCAGTATTTTTTTATGCTGTGGCTGCCATCACCACGCTTTTTTGAAGGTTGGCTCAGAATCGGCCCCAAAATCTCCTCAAGGGTGCGTGTGTGTCAAAGATTTATCGAAGAATAACTCAAAATACGATCCTTTCTACAGCTTAAAATGCGATGAGAAGTTAGAAAAAACTATTAGGTTGATCGGGAAGTTTTGATAGGGTTGAGATTTTTTTATATTACTCAGCAAGTAATGCAGGCTAATCAACAATATAATAATCATCGTTAGTTATAACATTGTCCCACGTGAAGAGCAGCTCAGCGATTTTCTTCTCCCAGGATCAGGAGGATTGGGAGTCAGAGAAGTCACCGACCACTTGTTCAAGGTGACGAATTTTTTTTTGCTAGGAAAGCCTCAAGGGGTCGGCACAAGTGGTAATCTGAAGGGGCATTATCAGGTGCATAGGGTGCATGTGGAACCGTGTCCCAACCTAGCTCCTCCAGTTTTGCACGGGTCTCTTTACCTATGTGAGGGACCCGTGCAAAATTGGAAGAACTAAGTTGGGACAAGGTTCCACATCCGTCCTATTTCCCTGATATTGCCCCTTCAGGTTACCACTTGTTCCGGCCCCCCAAGGCTATCCTAGCAAAAGAAGATTCGTCAACTATGACCACCTTGGACAAGTGGTCGGTGACTTCTTTGACTCCTAATCCTCCTAATTCTGAGAGAAGAGAATCGCTGACCTGCCCATTGAGTGGGACAATGTTATTACTAACGATGTTTACTATATAGTTGAGTAGCCTGCATTACTTGCTGAGTTGTAAAATAAAATAGAAAAATCTCAACCCTATCAAAACTTTCCGATCAACCTAACACTTGAAACAAAAAAGTTTCTTGCTACTGGTCTTATGTTCAGGTAAGTCGGTTTGCTGCGCTAGTTCATTCTGCTTCCGTGATCAAAAGCAGTGAGCGCGCGCTGCTTTTCGGTAGCTTCACACTATCATAACTGTTGCCCTCGTTGAAGGGGAGGGGCTAGTAGGCATACACCAATGGGCGATGTGCAGGAGTTGGTGTGACTCCGCCCACACGGAGGGCTTTCATGAATTCGTGAAAAGCTGGCATTGAATATAGCAAAGAGCCAATATGGTTGTTGAGTGTTTTCAGCTCTGCACTCGAGCAAAATTATCGTGAAATGTGTTGAACTTCTTTTTTCGATTGCGATTTCTCACTCATCTCTTTTGTACAAATCCCTCAACTCTACCCCAAAATGCGTTCTGCATCGATTATGGGAAGATGCGTTTGAATTTTATATGAATAGGTAAAGAAGTAAATAATTTATTACTGTCACGGACTACAGCTTACCGATCATGGATGTCGGACCCATGCATTAGATTGGCTTCTTCCTAGTGTTTCCCTACGTCTTTTCGCTTCACTGCTCAAGATTTTCTCTAGTACAAACACCGTCTTCCTGCGGAAGTTCAGAGATTTTGCTCTTCAGCTCATGTTCTTAGCGATAAGTCTCATCTGTTCTAAAGTACGAAATACGTTATATGAATGAACACATAAACAACTTCTCATAGGTCATCGGATTTCCCTTTGTCCGTCATCCTCGATAATTCATCAAGGAGACCTCAATACTTTGTAGCCTCCAGTCCCTTGTCGGATATTTCATCTTTTATCGTGATCTTTCAAAGTCATGTAATCAAAGTGTTTCAAAGCTGTCATGGAAGTTGCCAGGCGCACGCCTTAAAATTCAAGCCGCTCAAAAGTGTGCCCTGGAATAATTGCTCACCGCACTCACATGTAATCGCTTCACGGCGTGATTGACCGCTCCGCGTCGGCGCGCTCAGTTTTCATGAAATGAGGTCACTTATCTGCTTGAAAGAGCGCTATTCGTTACACTAATTGTATACAGAGTAGATCAGGCCTTTAGTTGATGGACATAGGAAGCTCCCAGTATATTGCTGTATTGAATATCGAGCTAGAATCTCTTCAACACCTCGCTTTGCTTGTATGCTACTTATAATTTCATTGTTTCCTTGGTAGATATGCGTGTCGTTTTTTGAACACCTTCTATTTCTGTATAATCAATATATCGATTACGATCTCGTTACGCGTGAGTCGATATCGATTACCTTTCCGGTTGCGCGAATTCGTTACCCTTACGTTCAGAAGTTTGGTACCCTATTAAACCTTTATTACAGGAAGGTCTTACTCTAACGTGCGATCGTGAACAACGTGTCATACGCGTGAGTTATCTTTATGCAGTTTTACAAAATTTTTCAAACATCGATTTGTGCGCGTCGTGTGTTATATTACTAGGACGCCTTGTGATCAAGTACAAAAATTAAAAAAATTCTGTTGAAAAAGTGTTGAAGTTGAAAAATGAGCGAAAAAAAACGAGTTGTATTCTCATGGCTACAGAGTGAACTAACATAAGGTGGTACTTCCTCTTCATCACTGCAATCGAACTTATCAGTATGTCGATTTGCAAATGTTGTTTGATGCTTCACAAAGTTTGCAAAGACTTTGAAAATTGAGGGGCGAGTCATGTTTCTGGAAAACTCTTTTTTCAGAAGTTTATATGTACTAGCCATTTTGGTCAATTCAATGAACCACGTAAAGCGATCATGCAAGTAGCTGTAGAGGAGCTGTTAGGAGTAGTTTATACAGAATCGAACTTAATGACACATTCTGGAATCCTGTGTGAGACATCGCCACTAATAATAAGAGCAGAGATGTTGATTTATTCACCAGGAATAAAAAACTAAGGGGAATTTCTTAGAGCCCCTACAACTGAGTTCTTCGTGACCTTTGATTTGGCGCAAAACCGGACGAAAAAGAAGGAAGAAACGGTGGACTTCAAGACACGTACGTAAAACACATTGGAAATGGGTTGTCCACCATAGGAATGTGAATTCGTACAAGCTTCATGGACTCAGCGCGCCCTAATACTCATTCTCGCGCTGCGTACCGCGTGTGCGGTTGTGGAGCGAAATAGCTGTCTGTGGTGGAAACCGATTATTCTGGAATCTTTTCGCTGGGCATTATTGACTAGCGTACCAGTTGATCTTCTATTTGCAAGAGAAGCTTAGAAAATGGGAAATTTAGTGATATGGAACTTTTATAGTGACTTCTTTTTTATTCGCCAATTTATGTGCTCATAATAGTGGGAAAATTTGTGGTAAATGCGCAAGGTTTGGTTGTATAAGTTTCAGCTTTTTGCTGGTGAAGGCTATTGATTAGTTGCCGCGCTAATGGGCGTGGTCATGACTTCGCACTGCTAAGTACGAGATTGCACGTATGTCATTTGAGAATAGTGAAGTGATGACGGGATTGATACGTTTGATATCGCGGAATAAAGGCAGTCTTTTCTTTACACAAGGTCGGACATGGTAGACTTTTGCGAGTTGCGCTGCACACGGTGGCGCGCCATCCCTGACGGACGATTCTCTTGATACACACCTTTGCTTGCTGGTCGCCGATATTTTCATGTGGTGATAACTGGGGCCACTAAAAATTGGTGCTCGGAGTAGCTTCAGTCCATTTCTCCGATATCCTGTTGGAGATATCTTGGCTAAAAGGCGGCTCTCAGCATTGGTGGATTCTTGGGGGTTTTTGAAAAGTGTTGCTACGACTGTGAGGTGATCTTGTCATTGTGGGGTCAATAAATGGGGAAATAGGGGTGTGTGCAGATATGACAGCAAATCGCGTAGTCGCCCACGGCGAGCGGCGCGGGGGTGTGAGTGCCAGTGGCAGGGCATGGCATCCTTCAAGCGAGACAGTGTGGCATGGGTGGAAGCGCAGATGTGACGCAGCCACGCTCTGCCGGGCGCCCAGCAATAGATTCGGAAGTCGTACTGGTGGCGCCGCGAGTGAAACCTTGCGAAGCGATTCGCTGTCATATCTGCATACACCCGGGAAATATGTAATTCCGATTCCGAGTAATTAGTCTTCATCATTCGTGATGAATAATAGGGTTGTGCAGTTCTAATGGGTATCACAAGCTTCTCTCCATTGTAAAGTCCATTTTCAATACCGAATGACAGTAATCTCGGCACAGTTAGAGACGCTGTTGAACGATATGATGCGGTCGTGGTGTATGCTGCAGTTTTGATATGGCACTCGAGAGACTGACTTGTTGGGGTTAGAAGAGCCCTGTGGGATTCTCTCTCTCACACAACTGCGAATCATCACTTGCTGGTAATCATACACCAACGCGGCAGGCGCGTGTGGCGAAAAGCTAGGTGAATGTAATTGGAGACGCTCACACTGGTATACAACGCGGTTGGCGATCGGAATCCTCCTCTCAACTTGCAAGAAACATCTTTGAAACAATTGCCAGCCACAATTGCATTATCGTTGAAATTCTGCCCCGTTTCACGTCAAAGCATATCTGCCTTTGAACAGTAGCCATATCCCTGCTTACATTTCGGGCTATGCTGCTTTTTTAAGGGCATCTTTTGAGCAACTAGTAAATGCTGTGCTGTTCTGTTCAGTCCCATGCCCTGATCAGACAAAATAATCATAGATTTAAAAATTAACACACCTGAGGGTTGGCACAACAGTTCACTTTCATTTGAGGGTGGCAAAGCAAATGATCAATGACAACAAGTAATCAAGAAGGCAAGGTGAACGTTGAGCCACTTCTCACCCTATTTCGTATCTTCAAGTGTTTCTTACAAACTCCTCACCTCCTCCAGCTTTTGCCTCCTTTGGCATATATTTAAATTTTTGAAATACCTGAGCCAGGTGATAGGTCGAGTAATCAGTAGCAATTGATTCCTTTTGATTGTCATTTCGCTAGAGTGGAGTGTTTCCTAGTGCGATTTGTCCCCTTAACACTTCATGTCAACTTATGTCATCTCTTCCACCGGATATCTAGTGGCGCTGCTCCAGAAACACATTGTTTCATCCCTGCCTACCCACTATCGATAGCAAAGTAACTTTTATAAAGATGCCTTCGGCCGCCATCAGATTCCGCGATTTTGCGCGAAGGTACGACGTCGCAAAATCGCAGATTCGCGAAGACTGACGGCGGCCTTGAGCCTGACCCTTTTTCAATTATTTTCTATGTTACCGTATTTTCAACGATCTATCAATACGGTTGATCAGTACTCTGTCATAAAGCTCAATATTTCTGACCAACTTTTACTGGTAGCTTTAGTTACTGTACCCTCAATATTGGTTTCATAAGAATCTAAATGAATAAACTTACAGATATGTTTTATGAACTAATGCATTTTCTTTCCTGCAGAATGCCCTATGCTTTCTAATATGTTTTTGTTGTTGGTTTTTCCGTGCAGAGTGCAATGTAGTCTAATCGGCTAAAATTCATTGGGACCATAATGGAGCTTTTCTTTTCGTCATTAATAGACGGTGTGCAATTTGCAGGTTACCTAGTCTCAGTGATGACTGAGTTGTCCGGTCTGGCGTGGAACTAGCGAGGCTAAAGTATGTACGTATCTAAACAGCGTAGCTCTTCTACTCTCTCTGTATACCGTGTTGAAGATCATGATGGCTCAGAATGACCATGTTTCAATGAATTCTGCACGATTCTGCCACCAGTAGACCTATCTTGTCCATTTGAGAATGTGAACGAGTTCAATAGAGAAAATCATTTTGGATCCTGGAGGTTTGAAACCGTCATGAACATGTCCATCACCTTTCAAACTGTAAAGAATAAGAGGTGGGGGCAGGGTTGAGGGATATCTAAGTATTCTTACAAATAATTGTTGTTTTGATTTGGAAACTTTTTCGTAAGCTATTGGGCAGAACATTGATACCGTTGGATCATCGATCTAAAATTAAAATATATCACGTGATTTTGGTATTGATTTTTGTATGATAGCTTACAAAGAGTAGATCCACAGACATCCTCTCAGAGCCATTCAAAAGTGGCCGTCCCTTCAGCGATGGATTAAGTGGATTCCGAATTTATGATGAGCTTGTACATCGTGTTTTTGATGGTTCAAATGTCAAGGTTATCCGGGTGTGAAGAAAATAACGCGATTTTAGATGTGGATTCCGGTGGTCCCTTGGGAATTTCATTTTTTTTATTTGAGATTTCCTTAACATATTTGTATGATTCTGGAAGTTTACTTGGTAGTTTTTATTTTGTCTAGGGTTTCTATCGGTAGCTACTCCAGAGTAACTATGTAGTTAAGGTTGAACTTTATTATCAGTACGTTCTACGTATAACTGTCTTACAATGCTCTCAATAGAATCGGCAGATACCTTCAGCTTCGCCATAGTTGTAATCGATCGATAATCGATTGAAGCCGTGTGTCCGGTTCGGTTGCCCGTCGTTGACTCTTCAAGTAAGATGTGAGTGGTAGAGTCCAGTTCTCCGGTGTACACAGGCGTCCGAGGCGAGATGGGCATGGACGTATGAACGTATCAAATGTCGCGCTTTGCCCTGGGGGCAACCGGGAGACACAGCCCCAGTCACTTTCCTCTCTGTTTCTCTCAGTCAGTGTATCCTCACACATCAACTCCTGAGATTTTCACCATTCGACCTTTCATCACCAATCACTGCTCATTTACCCTGAAGTAGCTAGTCAGCTTGAAGTATTCAATACATTTAGCACACCTCATCAGTGACATAACAATAGTTCATCTCACGGACAGTTTGATATTAAAGTCATAAAAATTACTAAAATTTTATTATTAAATTGGCGTTTTATTCCGTGTGAATCTTTGGGCTGTTTTTATGCGCATCGCATCTCATGTATCTTACACTAGCGGCTTAAACTCCCTTTCCATGTAGTTGATGTTGACAAGTACCATTTTCATGTAATTATGTACCCCCAGGGCACATTTGGGCATTATTTTGCAATACCTGTCTGCCACTTTCTGATCTCAAACAGTCAAACATCGGAGTAACTCGGCGATGATGGTATTTTTTTAGGTGGGTGTCAGAAAGACTGACAAGGGTAATGTCACCCCACTTACCGTTCCCGCGATTTTGCGATTTTGCAGTCACCGCGCGCGATTCAACGATTTTGCGTAAACGCGATTTCGCTATGTCGCAATCTCGCGTGCAGTTGTGCGAGTTGCGTTGTCGCGACTTCGTGAGCGATTCTGCGATTTAGCGATGTCGCGATTTCGCGGGCGATTTGGCAATCTGCAAATTCTGTAATGCTACGACTTCGCATGTGAAACCGGCGCATCGGATAATCGCATAATCGTGAGGTCTGATATTAAACCATTGCAAATATGTCCGATGATGCAGTTAATCATGATAAAGTAATTGAAGTAGCCTTTCATTCGACCTCGCAATGCTGCGATAGAAGTGAGAAAATCTTAGAACTTTTGGTCCTACTCCTCATTTATGCTCACTCCTGCAACTTACTACTTTTTAGGAAGCTGCTAGATTCGAGGGGAGTTGGAAACCCAAGATTTTTGGGGTCCTGTAGCTTCTTGGTGGAGAGGCGATCTCTGAATGCACTTAGCTTTGGCTTTGCCGAACTACTAACAGCAGAGTCGACGAGGTGACGACGGGGCGATGCTGTCTCTGCTTCTCGTTCAGTCGACCGTAGGACGATGGCTAATTGGCAGTGGCGCGCTTTTCATTTGCGCCTTCCACTCCAATTTCACAGTAACTTGTCACTTGCGGCCGTATGTGTGGTGGCGGCTTGAAGCTAAATGAGTCTCACACTACCTCCTGCGTCTAGTTGGCATCCTATTCTGTTCGCCTAATCAACCCCATATGCTCAGATATCGTATTCGCTTGACATAGCTCTTCAACCCATCAATGGAATCCAATTATCTTCCTCCTCTTAGCGTTTGATTTACATGCGTTGTATAACTGGTAATATGAACTTCTACAAGTTTCCCTCAGAATACTACGGTAGATTCAATGCGCAAAATATTTTAGTGTGTCTGGCGCCGCTGCGTTCCACCGTATACCTGGGGACGTAATTGGACTCGGACGGGCATTGGTTGGTCGCCGCTACCAATGCCGCTACTACTGCTTTCTATACCGCACCAAGGGAGCAATGAGGCGAGGGCGGGTACGACGTAGTCGAGGAGTTCGTAGGCACAACACACTCGCACACATGTCTATGTGCTGATTTGTGTACAAGTGGTTTCGTTAGTGGCCAAAGTGAGACGGCGGCATGTCGAGGGATGAGGGCGACGGAGGGCAATAGTGAGCAGCAAAAGAAGCGACGAAGCGGATGTGGCGTGGATGCTTGCCTCCTGCCTGGGGGGACGGGGCAGACGGGGGGGGATAGAAGGAAGGATGGGGGTGGCGCCCGCGGTGTGTTGAGAAGACACCATGTCGTCGACTAATTTGAGAGCGCAGCGAAGCGGCGATTCCGACGGTAATGGGCGAAATGCCAGCGATAGCCTCCCATTATCGTCTAATAGGAGTCGCCCCCCACTTGCTTATCTCGATATCCTCGCTCTGCCGACGAGCTGAAGTCAAGCATGTATTGCACCTCTCTGTGGTGTAGATGCTACACAACTTCTTTTCCTTGAAAATTCAGGTGTTTACTCCGCTTAGGGAGTTTTCTTCATGCCTTCTTCCTCATAAACTTTTTTTGTAGCACTTCTAGGGTTTCTAGCTGCAAAAAGAAATGTGCTAATCTGTTTTTTTGGAATTGCCAGTTATATCCTCGAATATCATGACCTCATTTCCACTACCCAGCTATCAGTTTTTAACGAAGCTCCAACAATAGAAAGCTGCCTTTCCGTTGTCCATCTATAAAAAGATGTGATTAAGCTTTGTGCGAGTAAATCCGCTTACTCCGTCGATGTAGCTGTAGAAAGCGTGTGCGTTTAGATTTAAGTGACTCCTATTCTGATGCTTTCCGATAGGGTGCAAATTGATGGCAGCCACGCGATTGAGAGGGTCGTCGCCGGGAGCCGGCCGAATCAAGAGTAAGGGGAGCGACAAGGACGCCCGTAGGGCGAATGGCTCTTGAGTGTTGACTCCTGTCGGGGCGGGTGTGATAGCTCTCGTCCCGTGTGGGGTTAGCATGTGATTAGATTACTCGTGTTAGTGGTCGCTCGGCCGGAGGGCGTTGACAAGTCAAAGAGTTGTGATCCCGCGCCGAAATTGGGTTTCAAGAGGAATCCGCTTAGCGGCAGCGTCCGCCGCTGCCGACGACGGCGTCAGCGACCCGGCCCGACGGCAGGAGGGACAGCAGCAGCAGCATCCAAGGCGCCAATCCTGCATGACTTTGTCGGTGGGATTCAATGCCGCAACACTCCCACTCTGCTCTACTCATTAGTATTCCACTACAGCTTTGTTCCCCCCGTCATCCGTGTATTTGAATGTTTTCACTTCCATCAGCAATTACGTCATCGTCGAATTTCGAGATGTCTATGACACTCATCCGTGTAAAAGAATTTCATTTCCGTTGCGATAGTTATGTGGCACAGAGCCCCATAATCCCTCTTCCCCCTCCCCTTATGTCAAGGAACCATCGCTTAATCTACTTCTGGTAGGATTTTCAAGGATGGTTCTGCAGTAAAAGTACATTTGGTGGTTATGGGCTGACACACACTTGCACACGGTCAGGACTCGTTGTCTATCTTGTAGAGAGTGTTATATATGGAGCTAGCTGGCTATGTCTCTGAAACGCTCGTCAATAGATAGTTGGGTAAGTGGCGTAGTCAAGCCAGCCAGCCAGCGGCGCTCACACTGTGTGATTCAATAGAGGCCTGATGTTAATTGTAGCATCAGCTCTCTAAGCCTTGGTAACCGCTCTCTCTTCGGTGTGTGTGTCCCCTCCGTCCCTCGTCCCCCGTACACCAAGTTTGTGGTCTCCATTACAGCATCACTTGACTTACTTGTCGCCATTTAATCATCAGCCAGCATCACTAAACCGCTACTTAATCACTGATCCAGCTTTGCAATATCGTTCAATTCAGATCTCTTCACTCTTTCAACAATATTGCAATATAGTGCTTTCAAATAGAATTTTAAATGGTTGATCTGCTAAATTCATACCTTGGTTGTACTTACTTCCTCGATATTAGCTCCACTCAAGCTCTCCAGCTGTTTCAATGGTTCACCAGTGGTATCCTAATTCGTAATAATCACCTTTACATCAGGCGTAGTTCATATTCGCTGATGAAAGGCGACTCACGGATGTACCGCTTAATATTGTTTGTTAAAGGGGTAGTTTACAAAAAAAAAACAGCTCATTTGTCTATTTGTGGCACCATAAACTAGGTAATGCCCTACCGGTAACCTCATCCACCATAACCCAGCGATGGGTAATAGTACTCAAGGCAAGTAATGTTGAAGGGTGCTGTAGTGATGGACTATGAAAGTTCCAAAGACCTTCAATGACTCACCAGATTAATAGATCAAATCAGATTGACCAGAGTCAAAGCCATACACCATCCGAAACACCTGGCCGAGTAATTTGTATGTAGAGATTGGTATCCGCTTTAAATATGCATTAATAGCTCAACATCGCTATGCATATAGACTCACAAACATTGGTTCTACTTGTTTGTGCTGATCAAATTTGACACTACTTTCGACTTGTTACTTTAGTCCAATGTCGTTCTGTCCAGTGTTTACTGGGTTCTGTTGAAATTGCAAGGTTTCATTGTACTCCGCGGAGAGGTCTTTGATCAGCAACGCAGTCGTATTACCCGACTAAGATCGAAAATTTCTTCTAAACCTGCAGTTATGGAGACTGTGCTCCCTTTGCCGATCGATTATCGATTTTTTATAGTTGGGTTGAAACTTTTTTTTTGAAAACCCGCGCAAAGACCTAAATATCAAACTCTTCTAAGTTAATACTTCTGAAATTTTCTGTTGATAGGGAAAATTGTGCAATTTTGATTCCTCCCTTGCAGATGCATTACTTTCAAGATGGTTCATTTTGATTTTCAGAAGGGTGGTGAACTATTTAAGCCTATTAATAGATCTTCCATCGTAATGCTAAAAGAGTGTAGTTGAAAAGTTCATGTGGATGATTTGGGAATCTTGGAAGAACCTTAAAATTTGGACTTATACTTTAATTTTAGTTATTTTAACTTGTTAGATTCAGTAATCTTGTTTCATACTTTTGAAATGGAGTGCTTAGAACGAACGGGCTTTTTTGTCAGTTTCCATGATACCATGATAATGAAGTTTGATAAAACTGTTGAAAGTGGTTTTACAAGGTGACAAGTACCATTCTTATTCGGAATAGCGCAACTCAAGACCTCATTTGGTTTATTAAATGATAGAAGGGCTCAATCAAAGCAAAAGGGTCTTTAAATGTTCGCGGAGCTGAAGGATCTTGATCTGATCCGATTAAATGTCATTCTTCAACTATTAAAAATCATGAACATTTTTTGATTCGATCTTTCGAATCTGTTAGGACTGAAATAAGCTGAACATTAACCACATCCGATGTCAAGTCTGTAACTGGACCCTTTTCCTGACATTGAGCTGTTGCCTGCCTCTACTATGTCGAACTAAGATGAGCTGACCTATTTTGAAGCTTCTGAATAGAACAACTCCTTGCTCAGTTCTAAATTCCACGTTAATAGTAACCATGATAATGATAATAACAATAGCTTATGGGCGGAGGTGGTGTAGTGACAGGTGGCGCGCACTCCTCTCATGGTTTGGGGATCAAATCCCACATGAACGGCCGCGCATGCCAACAGCCTCCCATATCGTGGGGTGAATTGTTACCAGACTATTTGAGGGGATGAGAGCACTGCCTTGTACATCAGCTGGCTCCCGCAAGTAATAGTAGTGGCCAAATCGCATTCACCTGCCGCTACGATTCTGAATGGTAACAGAGTACGCAGCGCATCCGAAGAGGAGATTGTTTAACGCCAAAAACTTCATCCTTTTATTCTGTAATGATGTCTACGAGTGATGAGTCATGGTATGAGTGAAGTGCGGAAGAGGCCGTGCAATATTGCGACCACGACGCAACGCACTGGCATCTCACGATGATCGTTGCGCGACGTCGCCTCGGCTCCTCCTATACCACGCATATCCTTACAGCTGTATGCCAGATACTCAGCATATTTCACCGTGAAATTTTCAAAAAAATTCATGAGCTCAACAGTTTTTTGGAGGGTGGGATTTGGAAAGAATTTACGTGAACTTTTATCTTTCTTGCATCGTTCAGAGTGGGGGAGTCATCTCGAAGTGAATTTGGTTGTTTAGCTTTCACTAGGACTTCATGTTCATGTCGATGTTGTACATCAAGTGGCCCTGGAGCTTTGGAATTTTTGGCTTGGTTTGCCCATGTGCGGTGACTTTCTGGGTCTAACCTTATCCCAGCATAATCAAGATTGGTTTCACATATTCTACTTTTATTCCGAAGTGTTTTGGAATTGAGCTGCATTATGCCATGGAACACATAGAAGAATGGTGCTGCACTCTCAGACGGGCGTGTCTTCAGCCACAAAGATCAGGGAAATGTCACAAAATGGCTAACTGAATAGTAACCTCTAAATAGTATTCACAACCAATTACTGAAATATGCCGTTTCCGTTCATTTCCCTTTTTTTATACGAAGTACCATTGGTGTCTGAGAGAGTTAAATTGATCTCTCAAAATTGATCTACCAAAAATAGCGAAAGCAGTGCTCTTTGGGAAGACCTGTTGTGAGTGGTGGGAATTTCCTTGGGAAGAGTGTGTAGTAAGAGAAATCGTCGAAAACCTGCTGTGGAAAGTTTTTCCATGTCCACTACGTGAATGGGGTGTGCGTAAGGATTTTCCAACTAGATCAGGTCACGAGAGGAGACGGCGATCACGCCATTCAGAGCCGCTAACTCACAACGGCCATGAGGACACTTTGCACGAGCGGCGACCTAGTTGAACAGTCGTGATACACGCCCTGAGGCGGAGTATGGGTCAGGAGTCGGGGCGGGGTGAGATAGGCGGGAAAGGTTTGCGGAGATGGGTTGTGGCGGCGACCGTGAACAAGATCCAGGATATGCATTTTCAACACTAGTTGCTTACATTATGCTGAAAGGTGGAAGAAAGTCTTAAAACGCTGAGGTGCGAATGTTTAACTTCATCATAGTTTATGAAAACTTCAAAGAAAGAAAACCATTATTTCCGTATTTCTCCTCCTGAGAAGGGGCCGCGTAGAATCGGTAGATAGCGACTGAGTACCTTTTTTGCCGTGGAATACGTCAGTGAGTCCAGTGCCTGTATATCAGTATTTTTTGAAAGGTTTACTCATCATGTTCTGATATTCTGGTAGGCTAATTTGCGATAATTTTGGTCTTCTTATCGTCCTTATAATCAGAGCAGTGCATTGAATGAATCGAGAAAGTGAAAAAGAAGCGCCTGAAACGCTTCTATTATAGCACGAGTCCTCGATGGTGCCTGTTGAGAAAAGCATATCAAGAAGACAGGAAAAAGGCTAAAGGGGGCAGAGACGAGCTACCGTGACGCAGACCACGTGCTTGTCACCGCTTCTACTAACAAGTGGGTAGGGGATGTGGTCACTTTTGTCACAACTGTTCAAGGGGTCCCAGACCCTAGCGACAAACCGTTTTCCGGCTGTTGGATTGCAGCCTTCGATTGCATGTCTCTCAGTTCTATCATTTTCTCGGCAGCGCTATCAGATGCTTGAACTTTTTGCGTTTGAATGTAGACTTTTAATTTTCTTTTTTACATTCAGTGTTGCTCTTGTGAACCCTTGCTTATTAGAGGTACCGGGGGGGGGGAGGTAAGGGTTAGGTGAAAGCCGTGGAATACATGTTCTCCGAGAACAATGTTCCACTTCGGAAGAAGTGGTCTGTCACGAATCTCCCATCGAAAAAGCGCGGCTTGGATCTTATCACAATCCACAGCACGGCGTGTCGTTTTGCAGTTCATCAGCAGGGCGAGTTGTCGGCGGAGGCCGGACAACATTCGCGGCCGGCTGATTTAGTCCCTCGCCCGTCTTCAATCTACTCCCGCCTCGTGACGCAGGTGACGCAGAATAAAGCGGATAAGAAGGAAATTTCCAAATTTTTATTTCTCGGGGCTTTTGCCGATTTATTTCGTTCCTTCTCCACCGCTTCACTGCTGGGCACCCCTACTTTCATATTCCACAATCTGCCGAATTTCCGCTCCCGGTGTCTTTAACTGCACATGATGGCAATGGGATGCAGTAACGGTTGCCATTGCCCATTTACGAGCTGTGCAAGATCCTGCGCGTCCATTGGGTGTTGTCACGTTCGACTGTATACCGGCCTCCCCTAGCAGGATACATTCAGTTTGCCGAATCTTATCATCCCAGAAGCGTTCCCTTCACGTTTCAGTCACGCTCACAGTGGAACAGTTCTAATAAATAAGTTTAAAAACATTTCATAAATGTGCATAAAATTAGCCGCATCAGTGACCAAAAGTATAAAAAAGTGGAGTTGTTGCAATAGTGGTTACAAATTCAGAAGAAAGTACACGAATGTTGTTAGAGCTGCTGTAATGGTCTTTGATAAAATGGGAAAGTGATAATCGGTATATTGATTAATCACTCATTACTAGTTGACATACTGCAGTCGAATGAAATTTGCCACTCTACATTACTGAAGTTATCCCGACTACGTTTTCAAATTTACATTAAATTTAAGTCATTTTACGAAATGCAAAGCCAAGGGGTTATAGATGATGGGTTATAGTTCGAGATAGTTTATGTATCCGATCAATAATCCCGCCACGAGAACTTTCATTTGTTGCTCGAAATTTTTGTGCAAAATTTCACTCGCGATATTTTTTTCGTTCTCCACTGTTCTCGCATTTCACTGTTTCGTTGCTTTTCTTCGCTTTACATTTCGCTGCTTTTGTACTAGCATAATCACTTAACTTTCATGTATATAGCTTATTTTGTGGTGGATGTTACGGCTAGCTGCTTTATTTTGTTGCTAAAGTACCTAGATAGACACACGCAGTGCTCGTCGTGGTGGCTTATATGGTGTGCGCTTGTTAGCTGTTGTTGAACCCGTGGGACATGCCAACCACGTGCGGCTTCCCGAATTGCAAATTTCGATCACGTTACCGTGGACAAGAAGATAATCGTCATTTCTATCGTATACCGAAACGACCACAAGTACTACGTCAACGTTGGCTGCTCGCCATTGGACGTACCGAGGAGACAGTCGTCAGTCAGGTAGAAAACAACCACGACAACCCCACAATCAGTTCTGGATCCAGCAAGGCTGCGGCTATACCTTGCAACTTGCGACTCGCGCGATTGTGTGATAGCTCGTGTCGTCTTGTGCACTCTCACTTGAGCGTGCTATTTTTTCTGCGCAACGCAAAGTCCGTGAATGTACTAAACGGGCAGGTAACATGCCAGCAAATAACAAACTTCGGTGGGAGTGGATACGGCTTATGCAATTGCACGATCACACGGTTATGCCATAATTCGAGCTATAACCCCAGCCTAAATGCTCTGCACTACCGATAGCTGCATTTGCTTAAGGGCTTTCTGTGATCGTATAAGCTTATTTAGCTGTTTGCCATTACTAGCCGCTTTAGTACTGTAAACTGCCAAAATAATTCGTGCAATTTCTGTTTCAAATCGCTAAGTCCAAGCGAGAGTTTAAATCGTGCATGAATTTCCTAAATTGCTTTGCTTTCTGTGGGCAGATGTGAAGAATTTCATTATCGAGCTCATATCATTCATTTCCCACTGCAAATGATACGGTGCAGGGATATGATCCAGCGTTTTCAGTGAAGTCTTCGTAATTTGACGTACTTTCCGCATATTGTTATCCCTCCACACGGAGACTATTATAGTCGTTATTATCTCTGAAATGGAATCAATGCCATACAGAACCTAATGAGTATCCGGTTATCTATTTGTGGTGTAAATTACGATGGTGGGCAGGTTGCTAGGCAGCAGCAACCGCCCAGGGGAACAATGTAGAGGATTGGAGCCCCGTGGGCCGGCAGACACATAGCAGCCCATCAGTGCACCTTGTTGAATGATAACATGTGCAGTCAGTGAAATTCATAAGGATTCCTGCATAAAAAAAGTCTAAAAAGTGATTTTTGAGTTGTGAATACGTCAAAAGGATTCATTGAATATTTCAGCTACGAATCTGCTCAGCACATTTTGAAGGTGGTGAGAAGAAGGAAGGAGACATACCAGTACCGGATCCAACGGTGCAGTGATTTATTCTGATCTTTCTTGTTATAGGCACATCTCGCGATAATCTTGTGTGGGTTACCTCCTTCAATAATGGAAGCTGAGGGTCTAAATCGCGAGCCATGCAAGGAAAAATAGGGAAGACCGCTTGAAACTTTCAACTGAGGGCTCTCCTGGCAAATTTCAATATGTGCCTTACACAAATTCATGGCGTTGCTCTCCTACAGAACAAGCCGAAATAGGCGGGAAAGAAGCCAGAGGGAGACAGAGACTGGCAGCAGGGACGCAGGGCACGTGGTTGCCGCCATGCTGCCAATCACTTCGACCGGGGGATGTGGTTTGAGTAATCGTCCGGCCACCTTAAGTTTACGATCTTGCTAATTGCAGACGATCTATGCATCTACAGAGAACCACTACAGTTATCGCGCGGTGTGCCTTTGTATATAGATCTCAATTTAAAAAAAGAGAGACCTATGAGCTCAGAGTAAATTGAACAAGTAAAACACTAGAAGATGCGCTAGTCGCCCCTCCGATTCTGTTGATTGCCCTTGACTAAATTTCTCGTCCAATCGCAGCCGAACCGGCTACTGTAGCGATGTGCGAAAGGCAGTGTAAAGAATGATTTATGAGGTTCAGGTCGACAAACAGCTGAACATCGAGCTGCCACCGAAGGAAAGCAAGGGCGGTGAACGAAAGCGAAATAAAGGTGAGAGGCTGCAACAAGTAGTCGATATCACATATCAGAAGCAGCTATTATCTACTCTTCGGTTCAGGAAGCCCTCCAGTGTCGAGGTCGCTTGTCGTTCGTAAACGTCAGCTGCCTGACTTCCTACGGAATCCTCTTGGTGAGTGTAGCAAAACTGAGTAGTACTCTGGTTTTGATGACGTGAATCGTTCGCGTTTTACGGAGGATTTGTGATACGATTTAAGCTGTGATGAGCTTATAGAGCATTCATCGTAAATTAGATATCTCTTTCACAAGTTAGTTGAAGATATCAATGATAGCTGAAGGTAGCAACGAAGACTCCAGGGGTTTGAGGGCGATGGAGCACTGGGTATCATAATTCCTTTTTTTGTGTCCACAGGTATATTGATTAGGATGGAGAATTTGCGATAGTAGCCCCAGAGACACCACGAGGCATGATGTGGAATATGGAAGAGGGTAAATGAGCGCGAGTGTTCACAGGGGTAATTATAAGGAGCAGGAATGTGCATTGGGTTTGTTCAGCTAGGTCGGGTCCCGCGGGAAGCCACGCCCTCTAGCGCACTGTCCATTCGTGGCGGGACCAGCAGAGCAACTGGCGAACGGCGACGCGACTCGCGCTACGCCATTAGTTAGACAGTACTGCCGCACTGCCGGGAAACAGCTGGAAGCGCCCAGAGAATTCCTAGTCTCTCATACGCTCATTTATTCAGTCATTTATTTATTTATTTATTTGCACGGCACGGTACACCAGAACAGTTGGCAGTTAGTTGAAACAGGCGACATGGACGCTTGTGTAATCGATGGTAATTCCCACTATTTCGCTCTCATCCACTAGACCGTGGTATTCCCCCTCCCATGATCTTATTTTTTTCAAATGTATTTACTATCCGTAAAAAATCTCTGCCCTTTTTTGCAAAAAAATATTTACTCGTTGTGGATGAATCCGGTCCTTGAGAGCTGCGTTGAAAGGTGGATCAGAAATTTCTGAGAGAAGAAAAATTCCCATCCTCTTCCTTCTGTAACATAGTAATTGTGCTATGTATTTTATTATAATGGTATTGTGTATCTCATACTCTTACTGAATTCTTGGTTGGACTTTTTATATACCCACAGCTTCAACGTTCTGATTACTCGTTCGCAATCTTTCTCACTGATCCGCATCTTTTGAAGATTAAACGGAAAACCCGGCTAGAATCAACTTCCTCCATAATTCCGAGCAAGAGGCCCTTTCATGTAGGATCCGGGTCTCACTATATTCAAAACGATTAATACCAGCGCAAAATCATCTCTCCTTGTACTGCAGTTTTCCGCTGAACAAAAACGTGATGGTTTCTCGGTTTGAATAAGGGGACTATGCTTTACGTATATTCGGTCTACCGTGTGTTCTCAACGTTAAAACGTGAAGAAAAAGTGGGCAATGGCAATCTGCAGTAAAAGTATTAACCACGCGAATTTGTGGCGTGAGGCGGTCATGTGCTGCAAATAATACGCTCGCTTCGGTGTGAAACGCACCCTTGCATGTCCACCTTAGGGCTTTGTAAAAGTGCTTGAGGTGAGATTTCAACCTCATCTTCCACAGTTTGAATCGCACCAGTCGTTAGATGGGCTGATAACCTCTGGTTCTTACTTATAAGGGAGGATTTTCAGGAAACGAAGTGCATTTTCTGAGCGGTTTTTTGCATTATGTGGGGTCCGTGTTGAAACTCATAAGTGACGTTAATTTTTCTTGAGCGGTGTGCAACAGGCAACAAAGGAACGAAGAAATTTTCCAAAACGGCGATTTTAACGCACCCATTATGTCGCGTACTCCTTGAAGCGCTGAACAGCTAATTTCAGAGGTTCTCTTTGATTTCAAAGGGAAAAGAATTGAAAATGACTTAGAAGTTTCATCAGCGCTCCCAACATAAAACTCCTGTAGTGGTCGAATTGTGTGGTGGATAAGGCGTTTCGGAACGCTAGGCATGGGGTTGTGGATCGAAATTAGGCTTTGTCAACGTTTTGCATCTTTTAGGTTTTCACTTTTTCATCCTCAGAATGATGTTCCTTTATTCCAAATGAATATGATTTTTACTGTCACCCTTATCAGGTTGACCTTGATTACGAGTTTTTAGCATGGTGGTACGATTTTTTTGGACATGCTGTTTATCCCGAAACTGGCGTTTTTGTGCGTTTTTTGTGCGTGATATTCGTGTTCGGGAGGTCAGTCTACCCCTGGTGGCACTCTTCGAACCAATTCGAGTTTTGGCCCTGACTTCGAAAGAAGTAAGTTTGGCATAAGCGCATGTTCCCTTTAGATGTAATAACTAATGAATTTAGTGAAAATCAGTGTGATATCTACACAACTGATGCCTTCCGCTGTATCTTCACCTACCAAGCATCAAACGAAATAACATTTACTGACGTAGGCTCCGTCGTCTCCTTTTGGGTACAAGTGCCCAGCTCAAAATTTCGGATTTGACTCAAAATTTCGACAGGGTTGGAGTTCGCTGTGCTATGAGCGCTGACAGGTTTCAAAATTGGGTCGTCGAATGCGCTGAAAATTAATAAAGGGAGAGGGGTAGGGCGGCATTTTAAAAGTGGATTGAATTAATTTTCGTATTCTGATGCTTACGAACTTAGAAACCGGAAATGTAAACTGGCGTTTTTGCAAAAATTTGTCTTCAGTGGGGATCGACCCGTCAGCCCCTTCTTTGGCATGCTCAGAACCGTGCAGGATAAATGAAGTTCAGTTGCATGTTTATGCCCGTACCCCCTATGTTGCGAAAATCTGTTTTCGTAAATCCCGCCATGTGTTGGAAGCCCTTCCTCTTCAGTCAAAGGGGGAGGAAAGATCGAATCAACGTTATTGAAATGAACTTCACGGAAGTTGCGTTCTAAGATGCTTTAGCTGCTTTAGGCAGGAAGAAGTCACGACTTCAGCTAGTCAGTCAAAACCGTTAAAGATGAGGAAGCGAGGTAGCAGCATTCCTATGATTGTGTTCCAAAATGACTCGGGTGGCGCTCTGTTAACCGCGGATCGTGCGGAGCGACGCCGCTCCTGGAGCGTGCAGAGCAAAGGAATCTAGCGCAACAGCTCGGCCCCGCCCACCCCAGCCGGGGGTCTGCCTTTAGTCTTCGACTCTTATCTTTGACATAGGTAGACCAGTTACGTAGCCAAGATCTTGAAATTGGCAGTAAACCAATACGTCTCGTGAAGTAAACCCACTACTGAGTGACCTGACCCCACACTAAGCACCGGAACGCTTGCAGCACACCCGCGGTGAGGTGGGCGGGGCCGAGCTGTTGCGCTAGATTTGGCTCTGCACGCTCCAGGAACTGACATCCACGCCTCGGTAAAGGTACAGCCTACGTAGCTTGGGTGGAACTATACATCCACGGCAGGGGATTTGATATCCCAGTAATCCTGGAATGTGCCTTTAAAGGAATATTCTACGGAAGAGTTTTATGTCTGATTTGCCCAATAGGGGCTGCATGCAAAACTTCACGCGAAGAAGTGAGAACTCGGCTAAGATACAGCTCCCTAAATTCTTGGCCGTCTGGGCGGGGATTAGGGCCTGCCGCGTCGTCCGCCGCGGTCGCAGACGCAATGTAGGAACAGAGAATTCCGTAAACAATCCCACTCTCCGTTCCCAACCTCGGCGAACAACGGGACGGGACTTTTATGAGGAGGCCCCGCCCACCCGGCCGAGAATTGGGAGAGCTGTATCTTAGCAAAGTTCTCACGTTTTCGCGTGAAACTTTGCATGATGCCCTTATTAGGCAAGTACAACATAAATATATGGGTAGCGAAGAAACTCATTTTTCTGTGGACGATTCCTTTGATTATTTGGCTTTCTGTCGTTAGGTTCATAGCACCACTTGTCGTTTACGACAAGCCATCTGCTGTTTTCGCGAGAACTTGAAGCGTTCATTGAAATTTGGCAGGGTTCGAAGTAATGAGCATAGTGTTCGGTATTCAAAATTATTACGTGGCACTGTGCAGCTTCGACTACTGCTAACCTTGTTCCGCTTTACTCTTATTTAAATAGATTTTCTACATTTCTGCCACTGATTTCCTTTTATTCTTTTTACCATAAACTTGCCGTTAATCGATAGCCTGTAAACATAATTATGAATCAAAATTCTCTCCTTCATGGTTTCCTATTTCATCTTACAAACAATATGCGCATTGAAAACTTTTCTTGTCGCTCCCTGAGGCTGTCGTCAGACTTCGCGATTGTACGATTTTGAGATTTAGCGATTCCGCAATTTTGCAGTGTCGCAGCTCCGCACGCGAAGTTGCGGCATTGCAAAATGAAGGTCGAGTATCGCGTGTTGAACTGCGACGTCGTAAAATCGCGAAGTCTGACGGCGGTCTAATCGTTCAATAGGGTCACCATAATTGGGTTTCTCAGAAGGATGGGTCGTGTTCGGCACAGTTCAAGAGCTAACTGAACTTCCGATAAAATACATATCTCTTAAAGGAATCGGAATCCAGGCTACATACTCTAGCTAGCCCAGCAGTAATGAGGTAATTCCTTTGGCAGTGCCTTCAGTACTCACCTAGTTCTGATCTAAGAAAGTAGTGCAGTGAGGTTAGTATCAGCATACGAAAGGTGGCCCTGAATATTTGCTATTCACCTAATGGGCCTCAAGCATTTGCGTCAAGACTCAGATGTAGCAAACCCCCGCGCGATGCCATCTGAGAACAGGGCCACATTAGATCTTTTTTCACACGTGTACAAAAGGCGGATGAGCCTGTCGAAGCCGTCACGCTTGCGAACCATCTGCGTCGATTCCTCAAAAACTCTTACATAGCGCAGCTGTTGTTCTGATTTTGCAAGCCGCAGTGATGCCAAATCTTGGAAAAATGTTTCATGAAATGGTAAATGAATTCCTCACCGCTGAAGTGAGAAGTGACAGGAAGTACATGGTAAATCCGAGAGAAAGGCTTGCAGCGGCTCAACAGACGATCTAACTATTGGGCTGTTGCATATGTAATTCATGCGGCTTTTTTTGACCATTTTAATTAACAGAAACAATAATAAATTTAACGGAAACGTGTTTGAATTATTATTGGGGAGCTTCTTCTCCATCGCAATCAAGGATTACTTCCAACTTGGTAGTCGTTGAAACGTCAATTTTCACTGTAGTAAAACGCAACAATAAAAAGACGCATTAGTTATGCACCAAACTATTAATGACTAACCAACCAAAGCAACTTTGGCGGCATATTTTGGTACGTTCTTAAATTGAATTATCTTGGTGACGGCTGAATGCGAAAGGATCTATGCAGTGACCTGTTGGGGGAGGGGGGGGGGGGGGGGAACAGTCGCTGTATAGGTTTCTCTACCTTTACATCACTGAATAGGTTTCTCTACCTTTACACCTTTTATCTGCGGTGCTTTTTTCCTTTCGGCAAGTCGTGCCAGTGTACCAGTTCATTAACTACGAAGGGATGGAAGCTCTAGTTGGCGTGGACGGGCACTGATCCGGTGTTTATTTCCCGCCGTGCGTTTGGGAACGGCACCCTTGCTACTTCACCATTTCAATTTCAAGACATGAGTGTCTCTACGAATGACTATTGTATAACAGCATGTTTGCGATCTGGAAATTTAGAATGTGCATACACCGGACCGGGAGGGGGGGGGGGTCTCAGAGAGCTGTCGGTGACTTTTTAAGATCTTTCCAGCCTCATACAGCAGTTCGTATTGTATATTGTTGTTCCGTGCATACCTTCTTATGGTTTTATTGAAACGAATAAATAAGTGTCTCGACAGTGACCAAACTCGTCAGAGTCGCACCACTCATTCGACCTTTATTCAGTCACCATGATTTCTCAAGCTTATTTGTCATACTATGATCGGGTAGGGCAGCCGAGTAACACGTATGGTATTAACTAATTAGCAGATCCTCTAGGGATGGAAGGCTTGGCATATGCGTGACTCAATTATTCATTTAATCCAAGGCTATGCGCGCCGTAGGGTGCCTTTTGTCACGAATCCGTAACGTCAGTATCGCGGAGATACTGAGGTCACCTCGCTTAGCGGGCACAGAGGGAGTTCTCGTAACCCACATTACCCCTATCACTGACTTTAAACATTGCTTCCATGTCAAGACCTGTTGAGCCTCAGGTCAGTTTATTCTCGAGCGCCTAGAACCATTGCCCATTGCATTTTTCAAGGAGTGGTCGCGTCGGTAAAGAGGCTCTACCTCTGGGCTCCCCATAGGGTTTCTGAATTTTAATGGAGTCATTTCACAAGAAAGCTTTGCTCCAACGCTCAGTGCATGTGAAATAAAATTCATCAGCCGTGAAATCATTCAAGTGAATTGACTCATGACTTCATGAGTGAAGGAGGGGGTGGCGAGAAAAGGAAGGAATGGTGTATCGAAATCTACTTAGTGCTTCATTGCTTGTCTAGTACAAATATTTACATTTCTTCCGCCCACTTACACACTCGACATGGCCATCTCGAGGTTATCGGTTTGCCTATTCTCCTCTGTTCCACTTATATCGTAGGAGTCAGTTTCAGTCCACTTGTTTCACATGATTCGGCTATACAGCTAACGTGTCGCAAAAATTCAAACCTACAATCTTTGCCAGCATTAGTCTATGCACCATCAACATATGTGTATATGTGATTGCTTGTCAGTGATCATGGAGAGATACTTGACAATTCAGGCAACTCCCTAGTAGTTTGAAAATCAAAATCGTCTGTTGATCTTGTGTCTTCAAGATTGTGATTTTCAATATTTGCCTATGCTATTAAAGTCGTGGGGAGATGGTGTAGTGACAGGTGGCGCGCATTTCCACTCTCATTGGATCGAATCTCGCATCAACGCACGCTCAGGCCAATCGAGATCGGGCCAGTATGGGCGATAAGAGCGTTGACATGTACATCGGCTGCCCCCCCGCCACCCCAAAAAAAAAATTGTATGGCGAATCGCATTCACCTGCCACCACGATTTTGAATGGAACTGAAATGCGTGGCGCATCTCACAGAAGGAATTGATTAGTGCTGGAACTTTATCCTTTATATTGGGTCGTTTTCCCTCTCTCTGGTTCGATCATTTCTGTAATTGTTGCACGGTTGCATTAGTACCGCTTGCGATAAGTATACCATCAATGAGTTTCATGGCTAAAGGTACACCCAGCGGTTTGTAGCGTATTTCAGTCCGCTCTGGGAAAGCATAGATTTCGGTACAATCAACGAGCTGCATCCTTAGGGGGCAGGGTACTGCGATTATTCTAAAAGCGCTATGGCCTCCGTGGCACGTAATAAGTAGAGTTGCACAGTTGCAGCCATATGGTCGGAGTCTTTGTCACCTGTTTCTCCTCCTTGTGGATACTCCCCCTTTTCTCTGGTACCGTCACCGAGCGCCGTTGTGCAATTCGGAACCTCTGCTTTCATTATTGAACACGTTAACCCACCCGAGATTATCGCAAAATGTCCCTTGAACACCCGTATGATCAATTCAGGCTCAAATTATTAACATATTGCATATACAAAGCTAAATCGGCCATCCTGTGAAAGTAGCTCGAAGATTTGAAGTGAAAAACCCCTCCCTTGTCTCTGGTAGGTCTGATAAGTGCTCTTTCAGAGGGATTCTGATGAACGGTCAAAGCACCTGTTCCATTGCAAATTATGCTGTGAGGTTGTGAGGTTGTTTTTGACACAACTCGATAGAATTTATTATAAGACAGCGTGTGGTGCTGAAAATGCGGTATTCATAATTGAAAAGTAGGAGAAGCCATTACATTACATCGTACGGGTATTTTGCACCACCTGGGGCAGCGCGTGTTTTGCTATAGCGCACCATCGCCGAATAACCAGATGCAAATATCAGACATGTACAGCCATCTACATCGAACCTCCTATTCTGAATTATCAGGTTGTTCCAAAAGTCCTGTGAGATTTTTTTCGATCATAACTTTTTATTATTATTCCTCCAACAAATGACAAATAAGCAACAACGTACTCACCATTGTTATCAACAACACCCTGCCACCACATAGGTAGACCGCTGATTCCCTCCTCCCGGAACACTGGGTTCTGAGAGTCGAAGAAGTTAGCGATCGCCTTTGCAATCAAAGAATCGTCTCTTGACCAGGAAGGATTTCGGAGGATGCGAAAGGTGATAGTCAGAGGGAGCAATGTCTGGAGGGTATGGCTGGTGGGGCAGGACATCTCAGCCGAACTCCTGTAGCTTGGCCTGGGTACTCCTAGGGAGTACGGCGGCGAGGCGAAGCCGACAATCGCGGCGCGATGTCGCTGTGGTTCCCTCTGCACCATGTCCATCAGTTTCTATCCTAAGATTCATTCTTAGCTTACACATCAATTTGATCCTAATATCAAAAATATCACCTCTGCTACTTGACCCATATTGGCTACCAGTTAACGCTCAGGTGAGGTAGCGCATCGTACAAGTAAAAGCTCTACTGCAGTCCCGCATTGGTGGCCATATAGTCGGACTGTTTCAAAATATGCCACCTGTGGTCCTTGACGGGAAAGTAGTGTCGCGTGATTTAACAATCGGATGAATGCCATGTGGCGAGCTTTACTGTTCAAGTGTTCATCTGTGCTTCGAAAGCATAAACGCGTTCGGCATTGACTATACCCCTTCTGGGATGCGCCACGCATTGGTCGTCATTGGTAATTGAGCGCTGGAAGCCATTCCGCCACCGGAAAGAGTTAAATTTAGCAGGTTGTGCAATATGAAAGTAGAGGTTCAACAATGTAACAGTAGAGAAAGGACGAAAAAACACGGCAAAAAACCGAGAAATAGAAACCCAAAAACCGCCCACGTTTTTTCGATGCGATTTTCGCCACATATGACCTCTTCTGAAGTATAAGGTTCATTTTCAGAGAACATGTACTCCCAGATCAGAGCTCATCTCTACTGATGCTTTTAAGTTTGTATTTTTATCCTCCTAAATGATTCTTTTACAAACCCGCCTACTCCAGAAAATGTTCGATGAACGGGGCAGGCACTGGTTCAGGATTTGCTCCCTTCATCATGCTGGTGAAGAGCAGCGCCACTTGTCAGTACACCATCTGAACTGAAGATTCATATCTTATTTGCCGCCTTTGTTGAGATGGGAGTAACTGCTCCGGGACTGTAGATGTTAAATTCCATTGGTCGAAAGACTGAGTGCATGTGCGTGAGAATGCGCCTGTTATTTCTGGTATAGACGAGTTCTGTAAAGGCTTTCCGTATAATGAGGTGCCAGACACAGCTAGACTTCCGAAAAACTTCCTGAGTTCCAATCTGTACCGTCTGAAAAACTTAGAAGCATTTTTAGAATGCTGGGAATTCCTAGCGCATTCAGTGATTCGTCTACCTTATGACATTCTGTACCAGTGAATATAGTTAGATCGAGATGGTTCATTTTCTAAAGCCACAATTCCTCTCGTTTATTCTTCATTATCAATTCAAAACTACGGCATACGATGTTAGCGAATGGTAACCTTTAAGTTTCCATTTCCTCACGTTTTTAAGCTTTTGATGGATGACTGGGTTTGGTGCGGTGCGTAGCAAAGTTAGTACAACATTTCCCGACTTATGAAAAGTGTAGCTTACTATTTACTCTTATTACCTTATTGACTTTTGTCTGCGTATTTTCACCCTCTGCTTCCGGAATTCGTGGTCATTGAGCAACTAGTACAAGGAGATGAGCGACAAATTTTTCTATGCTTGCAAACACATAAGAATCTTCATTTCGAAGTCTGCAAGCGTCTCCATTGTCCACTCCCATCTGTCTTGGTCATTTACCCGTCAAATTAACGGACTGGGGTTACCGAAGCGCTCCACATTGATTGTTAGGAGGGACTTCTGAGGGAAAGTGCCGTGAAACCCAGGGATGTGTCTGGACAAAGAGGGCAATTTCAGTGAGGCTCAAGCAATGGTCTGCGGAAAGCGCGGTCCAGGAAATTGCGACTGCCTCTGGCTCACGCAAATGTCCTTAACTGTCTCGAGCTCGTCAAATATGACAGATAAATTCACCGTACACTTTGTGCAAATTGCGTTAGAGTAATTCAAACCTTGGGGAACGTAGATTATTTGGCCATCTGTGAGGATGAGTGGTTGGTTTGGGGGAGTCCCCATTCGCTTCAAGTACGTTAAAGATGTCTTCGATGTTGGTCATCTCTATCAATTTTTTCCTGGACTCTATGCCGCGTTGGGACCTGGTTATAGTTGTTTGTAGTTGTATTTGTAAGTTTTTGTTGTAAGAACCGCCCACTCGGAGTGTACTCCGCTCCCTCTGCCCAGGTCTCTTTCATGACTTTCAAAATCTTATCACCGACCTCAATCCATCTTCTTCCCACAATCGGGTCATATTGGAATCCAATTAACGATTTTCGGTCTGAAATGAACATTGCAGTGCACGCTCCGCCCACAATGGGCGTAGCCTTACTTGGTCCTTGTATGCTCTTGTCCCATGTCCGACCCATCCCAAACTTGTCCCCATCTCCACAGGTCCTTTTTCATGTTATGCCTATTTTCGTGACAGAGGAACGAACAGGCACACAGGCTACTTGGTCTCTACCGCGTCTGTCAAGCGGTTTTTTTGGTAACAATGCAATCTCTGCCCACAGCGAGCTACAGAGAGCTACAGAGAGTAGTGAACTTCGTGGGGTGCTTTTGAATAAAAACGAGTTTTTATTCAACAGCAATCTTCATTTGAAGCATTGTTCAGATAAGGCACCAGACTGTTGAAGCGGTGCGCTAATCTTGTGCTCAGTCAGTTCTCGATGTGGTGGAGCTGTGTGACCCAAATCTCATAAAGTGACAGGGCTCGTGACATAGTCCATACTTTTTTGTGGAAATTCTTCACACGTCAGTTCGTTCATGGAATGTTATTTCAAACGATTATTCGTGTGGAAGTGAGGAAAAGTGCGTCGACTCTGATTTCATCAATTCGTCTGAGTGTGCTAGCCTGGATTTGAAGGGCGTTCGCTCCTACCGAGTCATTCATTGTTTAGCCATAGCCACGTTAAGCATCTGATTTTAATTCACTTATTTAGTGACTTTTTGCTGATACTTCCAAGCTTCTCTTCTGCAATAGATTCACCCTGAGGATTTCAATAGAGGCTTTAATAGAGGTGTATTTAGAATTAGCATGATATGGAGGTATAATATTGGCCGAGGGGTTTATCAGTGGATAAATGCCTCAAGTGACTTGAGTTGATGAGGGAGCCGGTGCGCCCATGGCATGAGTTGGCTTTACCATGTACATGGCTCGGATACCGGTCCAGAATCGGGCTCATATGGTTACCAAAGGGTGGGTGAAGGGGGCATTGTTGTTTGTCTAGTACGCATTTGATCCTGTTCTTCGGGAACGTCGTGAAAGAAGTTGGACCCTTGCAAGATCAATGTCTAAGGTGAAGAACAGGTCCTCTCGGTAACTAACCTTAATTGTCTTTGAATTATCCGCATATGATTTGGCTTGTCATTCCTCGGCTAATCTCAGCAGAGCAGTAGTGAAGTTTGTTCACTGGAATCATATAACAGTACCGAGAAATGGCGTACGTCACAATAGGAGACGTCAGGGGTGCAGTTATACATTGCGAAGCGGTAATCGCACGATGTGCGCTTGCTTGCGTCGTCGTGCGCACTCTCACTTGAGCGTGCTATCTTCCTCAGCTACGCACAGCCCGTGAGTGGTTATATACAGCCTTGCGGAGGAAAAATGGCTCGAAGCGTACGCGACAACACCATTAGTCTAGCGCTTCTTTGCCTCTTACGTTTTCTGTTCCGTTCGTTTTCCTCTACTACTTCTGTCTACCGTGCTTCTTGTTCGAATAAAGCACTTTGTAAAGCAAAATCATTGGATAGTTTGGTTGGTCACTGTTTTTATGCGAGGCAGTAAGTCGTGCTTGTATCCATTATGAAGATGTGTTCCCGGAATGCGGATATTGGAATGATTTTCATTTCCGGTTGGTTTTGAGCGCGTTCGCGATGTTAGCCGCTTGAGGAATGATTAGAGATTTGAGTGGTAGTGTTCTTATGGCAATGTTTCATATGTTGTGTGCGTGAACGCTTTTTTCTTTGAAAATCGACTTCATGACGGGCCTCTTTTCCATTAATTCGCTCATTGCAAGGACATGTTTTTTTTTTGAGAGGGAGCATGCGCTCTTTTGGGGTAGTGTCATTTCGGAGGCTATATTGTGAGCAGATGGTCTAACCTAGTTCATCATACGATGAATGCTGGCGGTAGTTGCATTGGTTTTCCACAAGAACATCTTTTGGAGAATGGCAGTAATGAATGCCTCAATTCAAAGTCTGAGAGGATCATGAAATGGTTGGATTTTTCTAGAAATTGTAAGCATAGACCTTGTACGTCGAGTACTTTGGCAGGTGCCAGTTGAATTCTGTCGTCTACGCGGCGCTGATCCTCATTGTGCCATGGGCTCGGAAACCACAACTAGCATTTGATGTGCTTGCCTCGCACGACGATCTCATCATCGTCATCGTCGTCATTTCGGAAAGTCAAACTCGCATACTAATGTCTCTCCCATCGGTGCTTTGGTGCCGACGGCGCCGGGCAGCCGAGGAGACGTTGGACGCTACGATGAGTGACTGAGTGAGGGAGGAGAGTAGAGCGTGACGGGACACGGGACGGCAGCGGTGGCAGCACAGCGCGGGCAGGGCATCGTTGTCGTCATCGTGTGTGCCTTTATTTGCGACCATGCTCTTAATAGAGCTCTCTTCTGGCATACCCAGCGATGCCCATATCTAATTCATGTCGAATACTTGTTAGCGCGAAGGGGGCGCCCCGAAACGCAGCCGGCGCCGCCAACGCTGCCGCTGACGCCGCCGCCATTTCTCGAACGCACTCGCCGACCTCACACGCTCAGACCTCATTTCACTTATTGCGAGTCTTAGTCAACTAGCTAACCTGTAAATGGAGTAAATCTGGGACAGCTGCTCATTATTCGACTTCACTGTACACTTTGAGCACACCAGACTTCTTTCCATCCACTTCAGGACTAGTGCCTGTTCACTAAGGAGCCAAAAATCAACCAATTTCTCTTCGATTCCATTTATTCCCTGAAATATCAGGAAGCAGGTATTTGTAATGGTGGCCTTCATAATTACAAGCTATCCAGCCAAATTATCGAATAAAAACGACATAATAGCAAAGAACTTTGTTCGACTCTTTTCATTTCGATTTCCTGTCATTTGCAGATAATTGAAAGTCTTTCATGGATTTTACTTGCTAGTTTTAATTGGCTTTTCAGTTGAAATATCGACTGAAAACGTACTTCCCCTCATAGTTTCACTTTCTTCTAGAGATGCCACTCACATTCAACATATTCAGCGTAGACGTTTTTTTCTAAGAATCAGTTCCTTGCACTTTATTCTGACAGCTTTCACACATTACGTGAGCATTTTTACTGAAATCTTACTCAGTAGAAATTGTCTTCTTCATTGAATAAGATCGGAATCCTGCATCAGTATATAGCCGAGAGTATTCTGACTTGTCAAACACTTGCAGTAATTACTATGTCTCTTCCCAGCTACACTTTCAACCTGAGTATTTGCAACTGGATAAATGGCACGCGCCATTTCCGGAGTAATCCTATTTTGGATTCTTTATTGATCTTCCATAATATGTATTCACGTGCTAATCAGTATTATAATGAATCACGCTCTTAATCGTTGAATTGATTCTTTTTTCTTATGAATTCCTTTTTTATTCAGTGTACTTGGCATTTTCATTTTGGGGAACCCCCCCCCCCCCCCCTCGTGTAGTATTACTGTGTTTTTCTTAGTCTACTATCTGCAAGTCAATAGAAAGTACAAGGTATTGAGGAGAAATAGTTGGTTGAGAGGAGGAATGTGTCGTCGTCGTCGTCGCGCGTCCCCAAAAGTGCTATTGCCTCTTCTCGGTTATTTAGCCATGCTTCGGCGAACCTTCAGTTACTTGAAAATTCATATATCTTCATAAAGATGGTGGAGGGAGGACATGTTGCACTTTTAAGGAATGGGCTTTCTGAGAAGAGGTTTCTGCTCGTTTAAGAAACACATTTTTATGTTGACTCCTGCCAGTTCTCCGGGGTTCTGGACGATATTTTAGACTTTTCAGTTTTGAATAACAAAACAACATGCTTCACTCATTTTATTTCCACTTATATGTGAATGCACATTTTTTCGTACTGCAGCATTCCTTTTGCAGCCGTACCTGGTTGAAGTGGTCACGTGACTCATGAAAGGAAATTTCGTTGTAGTTGATAATTTGATTGCTGAATAGAGTTGACCAGAAGTTTCGTGAAATCGATCGACTGTTGTATTTCCACAAAATTCGTGTTTTCACTTTTTTAAAACGGCAAATATTCTTCGTCGTGAACGCTGTTTTACTCACAAGCTGTGTGAATGATGTTTTTGGTTACTTTTGAACTTGTCCGCATTGCCAGTATTTATGTTCGATTCAAATGGCGCACTTCTGATTCAAGCGACCGAATCATCTGTTGCATGCGCGATGTAATGAGCGTGCAGATGTCTGCTCATGCTTTTCTACGATATGACGCGAAGCTGCGTGGTGGACCCTCAACGGCGGAGGAGAGATAGGTTTAGGGGGTGGAGCAGGGATCAGTGTTGCCGATCGAGAAGGTTTATGAGGATAACGAGTACAGGCTAGCTAGGTTGGCTGCGCATTATGCTTCTCGCCGTCATCCGTTCTTCGTTGTTAGGCTGTGTGGTGGTTCCCCCGCCCGCCTCCCCCCCCCGCGCCCCTTTTCTTCCCCCGTGAGTTCTCACCCTTCGCGTTCTTCACCCCGATTGCGGCCCACCGTTTTGCTATAGACAAAGAGACATATAAACAGACAGAGACAAAGTTCAATTAACAAATGTTCACCTTATAGATACGAGCCCCTGCCAGTTGAGTGCAGAGCCGACGCCACTACTGCCCACCGAACGGCCACAGAATATTCACGGCATTATTGCCAGTCAGTTTTTTTTCATTCATCTGATTGCTTTTTTTTCCAATTTTTTTCATGAATTTTCCTATGCATTTCATTCAGAGTGAATGTAGATATTTACAGTTTCCCCCTTACTGCTTATCTAATGAGCTGATTTCGAGAATTTGCTTAGATGTGTTTGTTCAAGATTAAAGCACACCATGTAAATCCTATTTCCAGTGGTAATCCACTGAGCTCCTTTTTCCCCTCGTATTTGTCGTTTTATTCGATGTCTGACTTAAGAGCTACGTTATAGACACAGTATCGTTTACTCTATTGGTTTATCAGATTCAGTTCCATAATTTTGAAATTATTTAATGATTCTATGCACTGAAGCTTTAATAATTTCAAGGTTTTCGACTTATTTTTGATAGGTTATTGATGAGAATGTTTGTGATTTTAAATGATCTATAGTGTCATCGGCGCGTAACATGAACGGTCCAGCTGGTGCACGGCCGTTGGTGGCGCTGTTGGATGGACGTGATTGCACCATTGAGATGCCTTTGCTGAAAGATGTCGCCACGGTGGCTTTTTGTGATGCGCAATCGACGCATGAAATTCATGAAAAAGTGAGTTCAGTTTTTTTAGTTGACCTGTTTCTCGATTTTATTCGATGTTTTTTTTTGCATTTCCACGTTTTCTTTGAACATTCTATCCATACTGGTGATGGTTTGTACGCAAAAACGTGGCATACGGGACGAAATGTGATTCTGGACTCATCGCTTGACATGAGGGTCACATTTCGGTGTGCGTGAGTGTGTGTGTGTGTATGTGCGCGCCTTTTCGCCCCGTGTTCCTCATGCGCCCCCCTCACCCTCTTCTCCTCCTCGTCCTCCTCTCCTCACTTCCCATTGATTTTCTTCGCGGTTGCGCGAATTATTCACGCGAATCACTCTGATACTCACAACATGTCGCAAGCACTCATAATGAGACAACACACTGACCGCAATAATCGGCCGCAACCTGAAGCCTCCCCCCTCGTATTAGGCAGGGGGATAGACAGCGTAGTGGTCGATGAGCGTAACTACCGGGGGATAACGGCACCGTGTGGCAGATGGTCTACCAACGGCGGCCCAGCGCTCGTCGTGATGTGTGCGCGTTGAACGATTGGCCCCTGGAACACCTGCATCCATAAGACACCGCCATCGCGACAATCGACCCGTCCACTGTTTGCATTTCAATATCAAACCCTCCTGGTGAGATGCGAGAACATAGCGCGAAAGTGGAGAGCGAGGAGTGGTTGTAGTGGCGCATCCGTCGGCTGGCCAGCCAGCCAGCGTTCCCAATGCCCGAATTGTCGTCGTGGTCGTTCCGTTCCCTTAGCATCCGTGTGTGAGTATATATGTCGGCGGTCGAGAGCTCAACTGCGTCATTTAATATTCACGGCCGCGCCGATACACCAGCCTCGTAGTAGTAATGACTTTTTTAATTAATGTGTTGGCAGTAACGAGTCACACAATTGTCGCTCACATTTATGCTATTTTTCCAGTCGAAACGATAGAATGAGGGGAGAAATACCACGACGTCGTGTCGCCACAACCTAGATACTGAACATTTTGATGGCGCGCTTCTTGCCCCCGTTCGAAGGCGACAAAACATCGAAAAGCTTCGGGAAACTGCGATGTTGTGACTGTGGATTCAGATGACAAATCGATGTGTGATTCAGGTGCTGAATGAAGCCGTCGCTGCGCTCATGTATCACTCGATTAAACTCGAAAAGGAAGATTTGGAAAAATTTAAAGCATTACGGGTCGTGGTGAAAATCGGTTACGGTTTCGACAATATCGATGTGAAAGCGGCCACAGAATTAGGTAAGTACGTGTGTGTCATTTTTCATACCGGGAGTTTGAAAGTGTCCCCTTTCGGCGAGGTGTTCGATTCGGCAGCAGGGACTGCAGGAAACCTAGAGGCTCGCGTGGTGTGTGCGAGTGTGTGTGAGCGTATGCATTGCGAGCACCAGATCGCGCTTCCCTATTGACTAAGTAATAAATGCGAGCTTACTAGACCATAGCCAGGATATGTGTCGGGGCTGGCCTGCATGCCCGACGACACGTGCTCAGACTAAGCAGCAACAGCAGGAGAGCGCGCTCGTCGTCCTTTCACTTACCAGAAATGAACGCAAATGCGATTAGGGTGTCCGAGGCATATTGCGTGAGACGTATTGTTTACGTGTGGTAGTATTGGGATTCGTCTCATGTGTATGTCAGCTTCATCCAGTAGATTTCCAAGCTAAGGGGTGCTTCAGATACTCTACTTAAATGGAATGGAGCAAGAAAAGCAGCACTGCCAGTAAGCGCATTTCATAAAGCGTTTGAAAAGAAAGCCAGGCAACATACAGTAGCGCTCAAAAGTCTTCGGCCGAAATTTTTTTGTCATAACTTTTTTTCTACTTGACCAAATTAGACAAAATTTTAATATGTGGTGCCCGAACCTATTGTCAATATTTCCTTTTACTTGAGTGCCGCTTGACTCTTTTCATGGTTTTTACAAAAATTTTCTACAAAACCACCGGAGAAAAGGAAAAGGCAGGCTTAGTCAAGAAAATTTGACTTTCTTTACAAAAATAAAACTAGCAAGCCCCAGAAAACATCAATATTCTGTAGAAAGACCACGACTTTTGATGACAGCGGCACAGCGGGACGGTATAGGGATGGCAGCACTCCAAAAACAAAAAATTGCATTTAACCACGTAACTTACATCGTTGAGCGCCAAAATAGTATATTTAGTATGCAGTGTCTCCAAGTACAACATACTAAAATTTCTCTTAGATCGGTCCAGTCGCAAAAAATTTACAAGTGAAAAACCCAAGTAAGAAACCGTTTGGCCGAAGACTTTTGAGCGCTGTGTATGTTTGACTGACGTATGTTGCTGTAGCACGTTCTGGGTGTATAGAAGGGTCCAGAAGGGGTTGAGAAATATCAACAGCGATCATATTTTCGAAAATTCCCCAAGGAATCCTCAGCGGCGACATTTTTGCAGTGGTTTTTGGATTTGGTTTCGGACTTGGACGGATGAGGTGATCTCTAAAAGTCGCCAATCGAAATTTTTTCTTCAAATAAGTAGCACTACCATGATTATCGATTGTTAGGTACACCGGTTGAAATCGAGCCTGAGAGTCGTATTCTTCGAAAATTTTCCTCGACGTAGGGTTTGAGCCTGCAATGAATAGTAGCGTATTCCCGGTTATGTTTTCAGTTGTATTCTGGGCGTATTAACTAGATACCTTCACTGGATATTTACTGAATAGGTCAGTATATGGCATTTGGATATGTCACGTGACTCATAAAGGTATGGAGAGCTGGCGCGGGTTCCTCTAGCAGTAATTTTATGAGTGTACAAGTGGGTAACGTACGAGTAACGTATGTCTGCTTTATCCAGACCAAACTAGGAGGTGCTTCAGAAATTTCAGTGGACTGGTATCAATAAAATTTTAATGAAAAGACAGCGTCAGCGCAAACGTAGTCCGTTACACGTCTGAATCTAAAGCCACTTGCTTCATAAGTAAAGTATGGGATGGTTGGCGCATTTATATGGCGCTGGATGTATAGGTGGGTAGATGGGAACTTGTGTATATGCTTCATCCGATAGAATTCCCTAGAATTCTATCGCTACGGGTGCTTCAAATGCTCTACTAAAACGAAACGTGTAGAGGCGGTGAGGCAGTACCGCCCGCAGTCGTTGTCTCAGCACAGGGCGCTTGAGAAGAAAGCCTCATGATTCATAAGTAAGGTATGGATGACTGGCGTGTGATTCTGTAGTAGTACGTTCTAGGTGTATAGGTGTGACATAATGGGTATGGTAATAATGTGTAACAGAATTATGTGTGAATATTCCATCTAGTAGATTCCAAATCATAGAATGGCAATGCAAAACGTGTGGAAAGGAAACCACCTAACTCATAATGAGGGTATGGGATGATTGGTGCATGTTCCCATAGTAGTTTTTTAGGTGTATAGGTGAGCGACATAAGGTCGCAGTCATACTCTGCGCCGGCAGGGCATGGCTGCCCTCACAAGCTGCGAGGCATAGTGGCATAGGCGGAGACGCAGAGACACGCAGTTACGCCCTGCCGCCGACACCACAGTGTGTGAAGGCGGCCTGATGGGTAGTGGGTGACGGACATATCAAGTGTCCGCTGCATGCAGTAGAATTTCAAATCAAGGGATGCCTCGGAAACTTCTGAAACTGGAGGAATCAGTAGAAGTACCGTGATATGGCAGTACTAACGGAGCTTATATGTAGGGTATTGTCGACTGACGCATGCTCATTGGTGGTCCTTTATGGTTTTATGGGCAGGTAACGTATGGGTAGTGAGTAGTGGGCAATGGGATAATGTGTCTGTCTCATCCAGTAGAATTCAGATTCACAGGGTACTTCAAAAAGGACGGAATCAGTAAAAATACAGTCGAAAGGCAGTGCCGTCAGAAACAGGTCCGGAAAAGGTCTGAAAAGTGAGCCACATGACTCATAAGTAAGGTACAGATGACTAGCGCGTGCTGCTGTTATAGTACTTTTCAGGTGTACAAGTGGGTAACGTCGTCCTTTAATTCGAACTGAATTCTAAAGATATCCACTGGATGTCAACCTATATGATTACTAGACGCTACATTGGGGGTGTGTGCCATTATGACAGAAAATTCTCGTTGCAGCGTGCGACCCTATGGTGCGAGCTGTACGCACCGTATTGGATGGGTCCCAAGGCGATAATGGTTCCTTACGCCCTATTCTAGGCGTAATTGCTTCAGGACGCAACTGTACGCCCCCCCCCCCCCCCCCCTACGTACTTGTCTGGACATCTGAGGGACAAATGTCAGTCATGTCAAGACAGGCTATTCGATTTTGATATTCGACAAGTTATCTCCTCTTCTCATTAGTATAGCACCGATTAAACTATAAAAGGATAGGACTTTTGTGTTAATTTATAAATCTATGGGATACGCCGCGCATCCTAGTTCTGTTCATTATCGTGCGGGGCCAGCTGCTGTACATGTCAGTGCTTTTATCCTCTCAGACGAGTCTGGTACCAATTCACCCACCCTGAGGAGATGGAAGACTTCGTTGTCTGGGCGTGTCCTGATGTGAGATTTGATCCCCGCACCTTGAGAGTGGGGGTGTGCGCCACCTGTCATTACACCACTTTCACCCTATAACGTGGTATCACTGTAGTAATATCCATTAAGACTTCCAGGCCCCATAACGTCATGCAGTCAGTAGTATGTTAGTCGCAAACCTCACGCGGCGAGTGATTCATGTGCCGTTAACTGGGGATCGTTTGATATTAACTGACTGCTGAAGGGAAGACATGCCATAGCAATACTAGTATATGCATTAGTTAATCCATCTAGATGCTTGCTGAATTTAAACGTTACTGGTACACAGCTGAAAGTTGAAGGGATGTTCGGTTTCAAAAAATATCAATAAAGCGGCAGGATTTTCACATTTCATTTTCTGACTTACAAAATGTCTGGGTCGATAAAGAACAGGTTTTCACCAACCTTTTGATATAGCAATCGATATGGTACCAGTATCCGGTGCTTCACAGCTGCGATACGTATGGATAATGTGTAGAAACACGAAAAGAACCGAGAATTTTATTCCAAAATAGAAGTCGGAAAACTGATAGAAGCAGCTCATCTAGAATCTTGCCTACTTGCTAATCCACCATTATCCTTTTTTTTATTACGCTTAGTTCACGTATATACTTTGCGGTGCCGGCGGCAGGGCGTGGCTGCGTGTCTCTGCGTCTCCGCCTGTGCCACCTTGTCTCCTTGCCTGCATTGTCTTCCCATCTCCACGTGCCACTCTAGCCTCGTTGCCTGCCAACGCAGCCACGCCCTGCCGGCGCAAAGTGTAAAGGTGGACCTTATTGTCGGGTTCTGTCACCGTGCTCCTACGGGAACTCGTACAGCGGCGGATATAAGACCTAATTAGTAAAGCCAAATTTGCGTGTTCCAAGCTTTTTCTAAAAGCAAGCCTCTTAGCATTTCTCCTTTCTTATGGACGCGATAGTCATTCAAAATTATCTGGAAAACTTGCTTTGATGGGGTGATAGCTGAGTAAGGGGAGATAACTAGTGCTATTTTCGGGAGAACGAATCGATGGATTAATTGATGCCAGACTTGCCGCGTAAGGTAGGAGTACTTAAGGGAATATGAAATATTTTGGAATCATTTTCCATGGCAGTCTACTACTTCGGTTTTTTGGCTTAATTAGTGCATGAAATAGTCAGTGCTCAAAATTTTTCAAGTAATAAACTATTAATTAACTGATTAATCAGTTGATTAATTATGCTGCCTGTTAGTATATACAGCTCCCAGCATACATGGACTCACTACCCCAAAAACAGAGTTTCAAAAGTTTTTGTTCTCGGCCACTAGTCTACCCACATCTTTCTTCTCATTCCTTTTTGGGAATGCGCCATGCGTTTCAAAACCATGCAGGATCGTTGTACTTGATGAACGCGCTTCAGCCTATGAGATGCCTTGTAATTTCGTCAGAAGGTATAGCGTTACTGAATCTTCCCGCCTTATTGTCGGGTTTTGTCACCGTTGGATCCCAGATCATTCTGGCACCAGTTTGTAGTTCGAACTGATGGTATAGTGATCGTTGAAGAGGGCGCTGATATGTGATCTGATCATCGTGCCGTGCGAGCAGGAACGGCGCTACATGTGTGCACCACTTTCGCTTGTGTGTGTGCAGATATGACAGCGAATCGCGCGACCGCTCGCGGGCAGCAGCGTGGCAAGTACGAGTCGTTTGGAATTCCGCTCAAGAATGAGCTGGTACCGTGAGGGGCCTTTAAAGGTAGGCGAACTTTCGAAGCATTCAACTTGCAATCTTCAAAGGTATGTCACGGTACCAGCCCATTGCGTCTTGAGCGGAAATCCCAACGGCTCGTACTGATGGCGCCGCGAGCGGGACGCCGCGAAGCGAATCGTTGTCATATGTGCACACACCCCTTTCGCTTCAGTCAATACGAGGAATGTGTTCTAGAGGATATGCATGAGAGATCTCTCTTAACGTTCATATTCTAAGGGGACATCGGTCTCGATAGCGTGATAACGCAGAGGTAAGAGCGTGTCGCTGTAGGCAAGTTCAACTGAATAGCGTTTTCTGGCTAGCGAACAGTTATCTGGAGAAGTCATTGGTGCAGGTGCGCTGGAAGTACACCAATACCCAGCAACCACCGTGTATGTGTGTGCGTGAGACTGCAGAATCGTCGAAAATCGCTGGATTAGTGACGCACGTGAATTGTTACCCGGAATCGCTCCGGAAGTCCGACTTCGATTAAGTAAATGTACGGGGCAGTTAAATGATGTTGACTATGGGATTTCAAAGATTTTATATGCATTTATGAGATTATCACCTGTCATTAATCTGATTAGCTGTTTAGGTATCGCCGTATGTCATACACCTGGTGATTGTATAGAAGAGATTGCTGATTTTACCATGTCTCTAATATTGAACCTGTACAGACGAACGTACTGGCTGGCGAAAGCCGTTAGCGAGGGCAAGAAAGTAAGTGGCAGAGCGTTTTACTCTTTCATCTGTTTCGAAATACTACTTTCTCATACTTCACATTTATGTAGTCACATGTCAAAACGAAGGATAACTGTATTAGTAGATTGTGCTAAATGTTCTATTAGTTTGAAGGCATAATTAGGATACTTTTGATATCTCATCACATCCCATAGGTAAGTACTGGGTCTGCGATGAGCCACATGGGCACACAGAACTGCAAACCAGATGGCTCCCACCACTTCAGCTAAGCACCGCCCACTTTCGATTAACTTAGCAAAGGGGTGGTGACAGCTCAGTGCAAACGGGGCTTGCTATCGATAACAATAAACTGAAGCAATGATGGGTGATGGCAGCGTCGATTGAGGGAAACAGGTGATATTGTTGAATTTTGCGTGATATCATCGAATAAAAATATGTGCAAAGGCCTAATTTTACGGGGTAATCACTTTAAAGCTGAAGGCCAGAATAACCCCTTCTCCAGCAATTTCAAAGGCTTTCTTTGTTTTCACATCATATTTGTCCCTGAGCATCCCTAAACTCTTCGAACGATTCATGAAGACCATCCTAGGAGTACTTTGAAATGAACCCGCCCCACTCGGACAGAGCTCTCGCTCACTCTCCGACTTCAGCCCATCGAAGCGGAATCAAATGTTTGATTTTCTGAGGGGATTTAAAAAATTTCTAATATCGAAACGACGAAATTCTCAGAAACCTCTTGCTTACATGCATGAGTGCTCATTTATGTTCAGTATAGGTCCAGGGTTACTGTAGATCCACAGAAGCTACCAAGCTTATTGTCAACAAAGTGGTATAAGCATTTTTTGTTCCAATAATGAAATATCCACTATATCAGATTTGTCAATTCCATTATTCGAAGCTTCTCCAACATCATTGTTAAGGATGTAAATTGATCAGTAGAACAATGGGACGTTACAGGGGGTGTGGACCAGGATTATCGGGCATGGGCATCGCGCTAAGCGCTGGTCCTTTCATCAACTGGACGCACGCTAGAGGACGCGCCTCGCTTCTTTGCGTGACCTGACCTACTTGGACAGTCTTGACGCACATCTTTGCAGTGAGGTTGTACGTTCATTACCACGACTTGTGTGCCGCAACAGCTTCTCATGCCACCGTACTGTGTAGTCGAGTGATCCACTACACCCAGTGGAGGTTGGGTCAAACAATTTCCAGGCGAGAATCGCTGATAAGTGAGATACAGCCAATTTGGTACACCCCATTCTCCTCCCACCCCCCTCCCCCCATCTTTTTCTTTTCCACCAATTCAGTAATAGTTAGGGATGCATGGTAATGTGTGGAGTTTCTTATTACAAGCAGTTGTGAAATCTCACATTTTTGATAGGCAAAATCGGGTCAACCATAAATTTTTGAAAATTTTCAGGTGGTCGGTGCAGAGCACGTGCGAGAGGTGGCCGGTGGAAGTAAACGCATGCGTGGTGATGTACTGGGTATCATTGGTATGGGACGTGTCGGAACAGCCGTCGCATTACGGGCTCGTTCATTCGGAATGAATATCGCATTCTATGATCCGTTCGTACCCGATGGATACGAAAAAGCGCTCGGCGTTGAAAGGTTTGGCGTTTTCTATTATATTACTTCATTTCGGTGCAATTTTGTCAACCTTGACCGAGGACGAGAGTCGAGGTAATCATAATGAAAATATACTGAACTAACAAGGGAAGGACCACAGGTCGAAGTGGCCATTCGGAATGGGATACATATGATCCGACGTACTTTCGGACGCTGATCTCGAATCTGTATTCGAAATTTGCAAAACGATTCTCTGAGCGGAGTTATGGAGATTTTTTTTTGAAAAAACAATACTATTATGGTAGGTTTGTAAGCCCATAGCACGCGAGCCAGACCTTCTTGCGCAAAACCAGGGCGATTTTCGTGTTCAGGGAGTCAAATTATCCCAGAAGACAAGTTTTTAGCCAATTCGAGAATTTGACCAAATTTCGGAAAAATTCACGGGCTATTGGTCGGCAGCACATTGAACAAAGGAGAAGTCGTTGACCCTTGCCTAAGAAGTGCACCTATTTGACGCTTGTTTCGTACATTTAATGTGATGGGCAAGTGTAAAAGGTATGTGTAAGCTATCTTGTTCAGGTTGCAGGGTTTTCTGTAGAAGAAAATTCAAAATCTAAAACTTTATAACCTGGCCACCCCCAATTTTCCGAAGTTGGACCAAAAACTGGATTTGGCTGAAAATTTGCACAGAGGGGTAATTCGACCCCCTGTGCACGGATATCATAATCTTTTCACGCAAAAACGCCTAATTCGTGTGGTACGGGAATCTCTTCGACTTGGTATCCTTCCCTTGTGAGTAATGTTAGCAGTTATAAATAAAGTGGCAGAGTAAATGATGGGTGTGATAGGTACCAGTCCAAGGAAACGTCCAGAAGTGGAAGAAAAGCACTTACTGACAATGAAACACAAAATGCAAAAAAAGTCGCACTGGCGGGGAGCAAACCCTTGACCCCTCTCCTGCAGATCCGGAGCACTACCACTAAGCCGCTGAGGCCGTTGACTGCTCAGCAACGGCCATGCTGATGAACCGTTCATTCAAAAAAACCTCCATAACTCCGCTCAGAGAATCGTTTTGCAAATTTGGAATGCAGATTCGAGATCAGCGTCCGAAAAGAGATCGGACCATATGCATCTCATTCCGAATGGCCACTTCGACCTGGGGTCCTTCCCTTGTAAGTATAGTTAATTTATCTCAAACTGAATGCAGGTAGCATCTTGGTTGCCCACAGGGTTGATTGATATTGAAGTGGGACTTCCAGTGATATTTGGCTCACCTCGCGATAACTAATAGAATAGTAATCCATGGCCTCTCTAGGAACAGGTTACTTCATCTCCGTCTACAGCTAAGACGTCTGCTTTCATATCGCGGTGTGATGGTTAGACATTAGGGCACCAAATCCACTCAAAGCACGTCTAGAAGCTATCCACACCACCCGTTCAACGGTTTATAGAAGCAGTAGCAACCACGTGATCTGCGTCCTTGTCGCTCGTGTCTCTTCTATCTAACCTCTCTTTTGTCTGGTTCTGTCACCGAACGTTCTCATGAACCCTTCAGTGGCTGTTATTGCGTTAACTACAGTAGCGCTCAAAAGTATTCGGCGAAGTGGTCTTTCACGTTGGTTTTTCATTGTAACTTTTTGCGACTGGACCGATCTAAGAGAAATTTCAGTATGTTGTACTTGGGGACACTGCATACTGAATATACTATCTTGGCGCTCAACGGTATAATTACCTGATTAAATGCAATTTTTTGTTTTTGGAGTGCCATTCCTATGCCGTCCCGCTGTGCCGATGTCATCAAAAGTCGTGGTCTTTCTACAAAATATTGATGTTCTCTAAGAGTTGCTCGTTTTGTTTTTGTAAAGAAAGCCGTTTTTCTTGACCAAGCCTTTTTTGGGTGGTCTTGTAGTAAATTCTTGTAAAAAACCATGAAAAGTGTCAAGCGGCACTCAAGTAGAAAGAAATGTTGACAATAGGTTCAAGCGTCACATTTTAAAATTTTGTCAAATTTGGTCAAGTAGAAAAAAGTTATGACAAAAAAGTTTTGGCCGAAGACTTTTGAGCGGTACTGTACATGGCCACAAATTCAAGTGTTCAATGTAATTTCCTACTTTTTACAAAAGTTCTGTTTCCTAGATAAATGACTGCGTTCTAGTCTCTGTAATAGAAGGTTCAGAATTATATGTTTGATGGTTTGGGTAATTTGCTAATTGAGCCCCATTATTCATGTTAATCTCAAACGGAAAATTACTGTCTTTAAAAAGTATTCGACTTGGCATGAAACTTGACGTTTCTTTAGTGATACTACTGTAAAGTATATTCACAATCCTGTTTAGGTGTTATGCTCTTGACGATTTGCTGATGAAAAGTGATGCCATTTCATTGCATTGCTTATTGACGGATGAAACTCGGCATATCATCAATGAGCAGACTCTGAAACAATGCAGACCGGGTGTATTTATCATTAACACGAGTCGAGGAGGTCTTGTCGATGAGGTATGCTCTTGACATTGAGCTTGATTGATCCCATTCCTGAAGTAGAATTGAAACTCGATTACTTTTTTCTGTAGTTGTGGAGTCGGGTATGCGTCAGGACTGTCCAACTTGGTAAACGTGCCAAGCAAATTGTATCGCCTGGCTAGTCCCGATTGCGGTCAGGTGTGTACCCTTACGTCAGGATTTCGCACTGCGGTATGTCGCAAGCGGAGCAATGCGGACGAGCTGAAGGCGCCATGTTGTTGGGTCCCGAAACGCTTAGAAGTTAATTGCATGCACCCTAAGCATTACGTTGTAATCGTTTTAAGCCCAACTACCGCGAGGCGCATAGCTCGCACACACTGCGCCGCACGCCGCTCGTCGTGCGACGCAGTGTGTGCGTCGCACGACGAGTGCGGGTGGAACGATTCCATAAATGGTCGTCGTGCGAAATCCTGACGTAAGGGGACACACCTTTCGCGGTCGCTGTGACATGGCTATACCTTCTGACTTACTCCCGGTTGAGTCGGATGTGTTAAATTCATCGAAGCGGAAGAGGTTGTTCTGGAGTGCGGGTGGAACGATTCCATAGATCTTTTCAATTTCCAGTTCGTTTCCTAGTTCTAGGCAGCAGTACTACTGGAAATATTTTTTGCCTCTCTCGCGGTTTCTATCGGTTACGGCGTAGTGCCATTTCTTCCATATTCTTTTTATATTTCCCAGTGAATCTCGTTCAACGTCAAATTTGTGATTCTTCTCTTCTCATTCGCTCTAGTTATATTGCTGAAAATTTTCGTTTACCTATCTATCAGCGTAGGGTTTTGTTTGGTAATTCCCGAAGTTCCTTACGGTTGGATGGAAACTGATCTCTAGCTAGTTCAACACTACCCACATAAGATTCATTGGGTTCACTAGGTTCAACATGGATTTCAACCAGAAAACTGCGTGTATTAGAATCCAAATTCGAACTGTGTATGCCGCTGCTGCTTTTCGTAGAGTCCTTGATACAATGTTCTTTAGGAATACGTCACGCTGAAATCACTTTATTCACTCTGCATTCCTAGCCATTTTGTTAGAGCAGAGACGGATAAAGCTCTCCCATCCTAGGACCATGTCAGAGGGGAAGCGATTAACAAGTGAGCGAGTCACTGGGGGTGGGCACACAAGCGGCAAAAATTGGAACGCTTTCCGTGCGGTTTTCAATATGGAATCAAAATGGCCGATGGCCCTCTCTCTTGTTTTTTGTCGTGTCAAGGAGAATAGAGGGGTCTTATTTGGTCCGTTGGAGTTGAAGGGGGTACCTGTCAAGTTGAGGGGTAATGATGGATGTGGAGGTTAGTAGGATCGCACTGAGCTGGGGAGAGGATGGTGGTTACGAGGCGAGCATGATCGGAACCAAATAATGCAGGGTTAATCGATTTAATTTTTTTGCTGGATTTTACAAATTTTCACCGCCTCCGCTTGATGACGTTTTTGGAGTAAAGGACTCACGAATTTGAAAGAACGAAACCTTTAGAGGGTGTCGTGCCAACGTCCCTATTCCCTCGTTGCCCCTTCTTGCCTTGCTAAATTTGCATTTAATTTTCTTTCTTTATTTTCATTTTTAAATCTCTTTCAACCCTCATGGTTATCGTCGCACTATACCACTCATGCTGTAAGGGAGCAAAGTCCAGATTGCCTGTCACCTCCTTGGCAAGCATTCTATAAAATGGTTATGCTGGCTAGCGTCTTGTGACACTTTTTCGCGTGGCGCCAGTGACACCAGGAAATGAGCTTTGTAATAAAGAAAGCGACATAGAGCAGATTCACTATTGTAACGCAAATGAATACAAATACAGCCTGAAAAGTTGAAAAAGTTAAGGATTCTCAGTGAAAAAGGTCTGAAGCAATGGATATGCGCGATGGCAGGTGCGAATACGCCCCTATCTCCGCGCATTGATCATTTTCAGTTGATAAAAGGAATCGTCCACTGAAATCTCATGATTTGAATCCCTCTTATAACCGTTCTACTGGGAAAGTACATGAATGGAAATCCGAGAAGACATTTTTTTTGTTTTAAAGCAAAAATCGAAAAAAAAACTGGAAGATGAGGAATTTGTTCGAATTCCTGCCGAGCAACATTTGAACAGCCGTCGGCGGGCAGAGCGCAGTTCAGATTTTTGCTCCCAATGTTGATTTGCTTCTCACTCTACGTCCATAGCCACGTGACCTTCGCGTCATTACTCCTATAGCCCCCGTGGCCGTACCCCTTCAGACGTCACTCTAAGGAGCTTTTTTGACATTTTTTTGATAACTGCTGTTTATCGCCGCAGCTCGCGATGCGAAAGTTAGCACCCGGAAAGGATGAAGTGCGGGTTCGAGTCCCGTCCGGCACCGAAGCTTCTGCCCATAACTTAACTCTAAGGAGCTTTATCTCAGCCAACATCTAATTCTTCTTTTCACGTGAAACTCAACCATAGAGGTAACAGAAGAACTTGAATTTTCGTGGGCGACTTCTTCAGGTCGTAAAACAGTGTTGACTGAACGTGCGCTAAGTAGGGGTCCTACAAAGTCAATCGCTGATGTGTGCGAAATAAATGAGCCAGTGTTATAAAAAAATTCATATGTAGAGCCCTCAGCATTTTCACTATGATTTATAGGACCGCTGTTGCCATGAATGTTATTCATTCCTCTTTAAATGAATCGTCCACGGAAGTTCATGATTCATGAGTTCATGATTCAGAAGAAGAAAAGAACTCTCCTTCATCTCACAGCGTAAACCTGGAAGAAGGGTAACTCGGTTGAATCCTCTGGACTTGCTTCTCGCTCTGCATCCATAACCACTTGAGTGTCATCTATTTGCTCCTCAGCTCTCTATGGACGATTCCTTTAAATTTTCATGGAAAACGTAATGACAGAAATAATGAGAAATTACATGAAATTAAAGGTTTCCTGTAGTCCAAAAGTATTTTTGAGTTTATTATGGCATTTATACTTCTACCAATATTTTAGTAGAAATGGAAAATCACCACTACCATTTGAAGATTTTGTTATTCAGGCTGATCTTGCTAGTTTTCTGAAATCGGGACATGTCCGAGGTGCCGCCTTGGACGTTCACGAGCAAGAACCCTATGAGGGAAACATTATGAGTTGGTCTTCTTAATCCATTGACATTTTCAAAAGTTTTCGCTGAATCATTAACCTGTATTGGTGTTTTTACTTGTTACGCTTTGTTTGGAAGTTAGAGCATTACTCGTTGCAGATCCTCTTTCCCAATGTCCTAATGTGATACATACACCTCATGCGTCGTGGTTTTCTGATAGTTCCTGTAAAGAACTGAGGGTCAATGCTGCTAAAGAGGTGGGTGTCTTTGAAACAGCTTTATTCAAAGTGATGTTTATTGCGGTCGTGTAATGAATTGAATGCGAAGTGAGTGTGCTCAGAGGTTAACGTTCCTTACTGGGGACAATAGATCGCCGATAAAGGCATGGAAAGCTCTGAAGAGATGATCTGTAGCGAAACACGCGATGAAAAGCGCGCACTATGGACTGTCGTGGTCAAGCTTGGATGCGTTTTCGTCCTTTGGATAGCTGTGGACAGAGCGACTTCCATCGCTGGCTGACTTAGCTGCCTTCGCGCACGTAGCCTTCATACTTTGAGGCGGGGTGTCGGCGACAGGGCGTGGCTGCGTGCAATGGTAGCGGGGCAGTGTGGTATGGGCGGATGTGCAGAGACACGCAGCTACACCCTATCGCCGGCACCACAGGGTATGAAGGCAGCCTAACTCCCTTTAGTGATGCAAATGGCGCCAAAGCACATTGTGATGGTGGGGGAGGTTCCTGTCGAGTTCAGACCGTTTCAGTCCGTTCTTTCTCTACCGTCGCACTACAGAACACCTTTGTCCGCAATCGGTTGATTATTTCCAAAGATGTGTTATGTACATAAAGTAGGTCAACTGAGCCAGCCCTGAACATTGCGGCCAAAACGCACCTAAACGAAACCGCGATTAAGACTTCAAGACCGCTTTTCAACGTGTGTTTTGCCACAGATCAGCTTTTTCGCTCTGCCATTTGAAGGAGTTCTCTCAGTTCCGATTCTCCTCATTATCCATGAGGTGGCCGTCAGACTCCGCGATTTTGCGATTTTGCGGTGTCGCGGCTCCGCACGCGAAATTGCGGCAATGCAAGACTACAGAGTGCAGTATCGCATGCGAAAGTGCGACGCTGCCGAATGGCGAAGTCTCACGGCAGCCTAATGGTGCTGTCAATCAGCGTTTTTGAAATGCTGCACTCTCGAATTATGGAATCGCGCTTGTAAGGACTTTGAATGCATTTTTGATGTTTGAAGTGATGCTATCGCAATGAGGGGAGGCATCTTTCAAAATGTTGCACATCTAAGCATTTTGGAGGGGTCTTTGGAGGGGAGGGGTCAATCTGCAGACTCAACCGTATGTTTTTTTAACCCTCAGTGGAGGGAATAAGCGGTTCCTTTCCCTTTCTAGGTTTAGGTTAACATAATGTCTATAATGTGATGCCTCCCCCCCCCCCCCCCCCACTACTTGCGATGGCACCTTGAAATGAACTGCGGGACCCGTGAAGTTATTGTTGTCATACCACAGTGCGCATCGGACGCTTTAGCTACTTGCAGCGGTATTATGTACTACTATAATTTAGATGATATTTTAAATCACGTCATCCTCCTTCAGGTACGACGTGCAATTCTGAATCGATTTCCTAACGATTTGCTCAATTGTGTGAACAAGGAGCAGTTGATTGCCAACGGTGGTGGTGCTCGAAGGGCGCTGGCCGCTGCGGCTGCTGCCGCCGCGAACCAACCTGGTCCCAGCAGTTACAATCCACTAGTGGGAATGCAAAACTTCGGTAAGTCTTTTATTTGTGAATAACAGCATTCACAAGTGTTTTTGGATGTTTAGTTCAGCATTTATTGAAACTCAATTTGAAAACGCTTTCGCGAAGCTGACCATGAACCCCTAAAATTGCATTCTTTATCTGATCTCTACCAAAATCCGTTGCCCGTAATTCATTTCACTGACTTCTCGGTGTGCTCCTGTCGTTATCAGGCCTGAGTTCTCGTGAAAAATTGTGAGAAGACGTTTTCTTACATCGTAACAACCTCCTCTGGATTTAAAACTGGGATCAGTTTAGGCTTCGAAGGCTAACTCATTCCTATTTGACTTAATATTTTTTCAAGGCCGATTTAGTTTGAACGTACGGTCTGCCTGCACAATTTGAAATGAATATGCAGTGGCTTGAAAAGCATGACACTGCAACTTCGCCAGCAGCGTATTTCAAGGCGCACCCTGCTATCATTAGATCAGGCCACTCTCCTCTATGTCCATAAGTGGAGTTTACTCTCCTACTGCGTCACGACGGTTAGTTCGAAAGCTCCAAAGGTACTTGAACAGGTGTGTGGGTCTTTAGACAGGAATACCATTGAAGGAGGTCACTTCGCAATTGGTTGAGCTAACTGGGTTCCACTCAGCTCATGACGATATAAAAACATAAAGATGCATAGGGCAAGCTTTCTACAGATGTACAACCAACATGTGTGGATTCTGGAACGGGTAGCACAAACCGTTGTGCGCGGTGTTCTTGAAAAGGAGGATTAGTAGAGCACTCCAGAAGGTTTTCAGTTGTGGGGGATGGCGAAATAAAGGTCTGGAAACACCAGGAGACATGAATGTTCCATGGTCGTACAAGGCGCTGAAGATAGTAGGTACGTGAAAGGCACGGCGACAAGGAGATGAATGTGGAGATTTCTGAGGGAGAATCGGTAAAGGCGCAAAAGCCGAGAATGAAGGGAGAGGAAGTGCGGTAGTAAAGAGCTCCATGATGAAGCTGTGCTTACACGTGAATGAGCCGCAGCACAAGACATGCGCCGTACCGATGAACAGAGTAAGAGTTTGTGGCGAAAGACGCTTCGTAGGGACTGCTACAAAGATAGCTTGAATCATGCATATGCGGAAAGAAACACAAATTAGCTGTGTTTGATATTGCCTTTGTTCACGAAATTAAGTGATTTCATCTGAGCAATGAAATTCATCTGAGGTTTATAAAACGAAGCCGTGCCATGGAAAAAAAGTGGGGACCTATATTTCATCGTATGTATTTAACCTATTTCTATTATCTTTAATTGCCTCTGTCAGTGCCATTTCGTTTGTGACGTTTTGAAAAATTCGTAAGCGAAAGCAATTGGAGAGGTCAAACCAGACGCGATTTCGAGGGCAAGGTCTCTTATTGGGAAGGTGCAAATGAGAGGTTGAAAGATCAATCCTGACTAAAGCCCCTCTGAATCACTATACTAGATTCATACTTGATTGGAAATACAAAATGAATCGGAAAAGTTCCTCTGTTCTCGCGCGAATTAGAAAGTCTGAAATAACTCGTTTGAAGTACCACCGAACAACTTTTCACGCTTGTTTGCGGGTAGGAGTGCATCCCAGAGTTTCGCGCCTATGATAATTTGCTCTGAAATTAAGATGTAAGCAAGTTATTGCCGATTCATGTATTGAAACTTCAACATAAGCAAAACAAGTCTATCGGTTCTTTTTCTGAAATTTGTAGTTTTTTAAGGAGTATTGCTGAATCATTTTGACGAACGAGCTCCTTGCTATACAGTGACGCACTCATTTTATTGATTGGCAGAACTTCCTTGTTAAGATGCTTTCACCATGCCGATACACGTCTTTCAGGTTTCAATGGTCTACCGCAAATGGGTCAAATGGGTGCATTCCCATACGGAAATCCTTTGCTGGCCATGGGTGGTATGAATCTGAATCCATTGCTGATGACGCCAAACTCAGCAGCTTTGGCTCAGTTTGCCAATCCGGCAGCAGCACTTTCAACGTTGGCCGCTCAGACATCACAAGCGCCTGTGGTGAATGTAGGATCTCCAGCTCTCAATGCAACTCCTAGCCCTAATGCCACTTCTGGAAAACTGGCAAGTCCACAAAATGGAGGAATTACACCGCCGTCTCCGTCGAATGCTGAGGTGAGACAATTTCTAGTATTTCTTTACTTAGCAACATAGAAGCCAATCAAGCCAATTCTAACCAGAACTATTCTAAGGTTCCTGTATCCTTATCGGCAAATTTACCTGGCGCTACGGGTGCGTCTGGAGAAGAGATACGTTTGAAACCAGAGAAAGAAGAGCCAGTAGAAGTGAATGGTCAAGGAGAGAACGAGCTGAACGGTACTAACGATTAGTTTCTCTACTCCGGATCTGGTCGTGCTTCTGCTCCTTTTGATAACGTCCCTTATATTTGTATTCCTAGGCGCAACGGCTGCCGTATAGCCAACCAATCATAACGCGTTTTGCCATGCTGGTCATCCATCCATCCATCCACTTATGCATTTCGCGTACCCACTTTCATCGGCTCGTCTATTTCCTTTTTTCGAATGCTAAGTGATACAATCGTTCTCTGCGACTACAAAATCCACTGAGTCGAGCATTTTGTGTGATCTGCACACTCCAACGCCGGTTTATTTTCGTTGTCATTGTTTTCCCTTTCGTTTGAGCCAATATTTTTGTGTGTACGTGGCGAAGGCGACTCGCCCGTTCTGGAACGAGTCATCGAAATGAATTATTGAAATTTGCCACGAAATGATCTCTAAATTCGGCGCTAGTCTGTTATATGCCTCCCTCCCATTATTTTCCCCTTTCATTCGTGCGTTCTTTACATGTTTCGCTGATAAATTGCCGTTTCTATGTGTTTCCCGTTTTTTTCTTTCGTCTCATCCCTTAATGTTTTTTTTATAATTTTATTGTTTCTATATTCATCTGTCTGCTCTCATCGATTTCCTTGTTGTTTCTTTTTTCATCGTCATCCCCCCTCAAAACATGCTTTAAGATGTATTTGCCAGGTGAGATGCAGTTGTTGGTCTTGGCAACTTCGTTACTATCTGAAGATCAATTAGTTTTTATTCACTTTGTTTTTTTACTCGGTCTGAATTCTTCTACAGTGTTTTAGTTAAGTACATCGGTGAAACTGAAGCGTTGGCTTACCCAGCGCTCGGCATGCAGACCTATAGTAGATCATTATTTAAGTGTATTTCATGCTGAAGTGTCATTTCGGACAGGCCCGTCAACGATTTCTGTCTTCCTATTGGCGCGGCTCGTCTCCCTTTCCTATTCATTTTTCGACAACCTTTAATGATTTTGTTTGTAAAACAACTAAGAACCGTTTTTGGTTGTCAGCAGTGACTGTACGTGTTCGTGCCGAGGTTATACGTGCACCATTACGACACTTCTTTGTTCATTGAATAGGGATAATGTTCGTTCCAGCATAATAAATATTTCCAAAAAAAGAAGCTTGCATATTCTTTGTTACTTGTTACACGACTGTAAATATCTGGAGGATCACGTGAATGGATGGAAGAGTGAAAAAGCCTATTAGAAGCACATGGTGCACAATTTTTTTGACACTAAACGGCCTGAAGATCATGTGGATAAGTGGAGTGAAATGAGGGTAAACCATGGGTTCTGTCTTCCTATCAGAGCTGATCATGCACAGATCGCTTGTAGCACTTGTATAAATGAATTAGGTTATCTGCGATCTCAAATATAATGATAATCAGCTGCAAAAAACGCTGGAAAGATCATTGTTGGCACTATTCCCAAATGCTATGATACTGCCAGCACCAAAAAGATAAGTAGTTTTTTTTTTTTAGCAAAAATGTACTCAAGGGACCACTGGTCAGGGTTTTCTCCCTGTTAACCCGAATAATTTTTCTCGTCCAGAACCAGTCGTGGAGTTGCAAAAACTGCTGTAAAGAGCATTGTTGGTACTATTCCCAAATACTATGGTGCTGCCAGCACCAAAAAAAAAGTTTCCTGGCAAAAATGTGCTCAGGGGACCACTACTGGGTCAGGGTTTTCTCCCTGTTAACCCGAATAATTTTTCTCATCCAGAACCAGTCGTAGAGTTGCAAAAATTGCTGTAAAGAGCATTGTTGGTACTATTCCCAAATACTATGGTGCTGCCAGCACCAAAAAAAATAGTTTCCTGGCAAAAATGTGCTCAGGGGACCACTACTGGGTCAGGGTTTTCTCCCTGTTAACCCGAATAATTTTCCTCATCCACAACCAATCCCAGAGCTGCAAAAACGCTGGAAAGATCATCGTTAGTACTATTCCCAAAGGCTATGATACTGCTAGCACCAAAAAAGTAGTTTTTTTTTTGGCAAAATATGCTCAAGGGACCATACTGGGACAGGGTTTTCTCCCTGCTAACCCGTATTATATCCCTCATCCAAAACCAGTCGTAGAGCTGCAAAAGTTGTTGGAAAGGACTTTGTTTGTACTACTACCAAATGCTGTGGTACGTCCAGCAACAGAAGAAATCAGAAGCTTTTCGGCAAAAATATGCTCAAGGGCCCTTTACCGTATGAGATACAGATTGGAAGCTGAGAACTTTCAGCTCTTGACAACGACGATTCGTTCGAAACGTCGACCAATAAACTTTTCATGTTAGAAATCAGAAATTTTTTTGTCTAAAATATGCTCAAAGGACTACTGGGTCAGGGTTTTCCCCAAATAATCCCAAACCATTTCCCTCATCCACAACCAATCCCAGAGCTGCAAAAAACGCTGGAAAGATCATCGTTAGTACTATTCCTTAAGGCTACGATACTGCTAGCACCAAAAAATAAGTAGTTTTTTTTTAGCAAAAATGCACTCAAGGGGCCACTACTGGGTCAGGGTTTTCTCCCTGTTAACCCGAATGATATTACTCATCCAAAACCAATTAGAGCTGCAAAAATTGCTGAAAAAAGAGTATTGTTAGTACTATTACCAAATGTCATGGTACTGCCCCCACCAAAAAAATGAGTAGTTTCTTAGCAAAATATGCTCAAGAGATCACTAGTGGGTCGCGGTTTACATGGCCTTCTAAGTAAGCTCTAAAAAGGTAAGGCTGTGTGGGTCACATCGAAACATTCCTTTCCCAAACAGAAGGACTTCATTACCTGCCTCACAAGCCCCTACGCATAACATGGATTGTGTTAATTATGCGTTGAATCTCGTAATCAGATGCAACACCCCCTGTATGCGTGAGATCTACCCATGCCCCGCAAGGCAGTCTGTTATCGAAATGTCACCCACGAAAAATGCTTCAAATCCTCTTCTTGAAAATTTCGACACTGGTTTCAAAGGAGAAAAGCCTTTTCAGGTGTAGAAGCGATTTATCCGTGTTCAGAGGCGTCATAAATGAATGGGAACGGAGGAAAGATACTCTAAAAGGCGAACAGAACGGATGAGGTTGGGTGGAAGTAGGATGAGTGAGAGAACATCGAAAGGAACCAAAGTCACCCAGCTCCAAACTTAGGTATTGAGGGTTATCCTAAGGCTCACTGCGGGCTCGGATAGGTCAAATTGTTATGGATTTCCCGCTTTTGACAAAATTCACCAGAATGGTTTCTTCACGACACATTCTTAATCCAGATCCCGAGGTCGAATACGCAGCGTTATGCGTGTGGGAGGAAGGGGGACAATAGATTCTTCTACGGGCTAAATCTGAAGTGGGTGGGACACCTGCACCGTGATATAACACCTCGAAATTGAAAGTGCAAAGTGACAGAAAGCGTCAGACGACTGAAAAAACAGCGGCCACCGCGCAGTAATGCGCGGACTGCGACCTGCTCGTTGGTATGCTTAACCTTCCCATCACGTCGCAGATGTGTTGCGTCAATTGCGCTCGTTGTGATTATTTTTCCAGTATGAATGAGGTTCTAGGCTAATTTGGAAAGAGTTGCGACATCCCCACAAGAGAGATTTTTCAACAAGGGAGGCGACATGAGAGTTCGTGTAGAGCAGCAGGGTCGAAACATGTTGGTCCTAATCATTTCATCAGGATGCTTATTAAAAAAACCCTTGTTACATAGTTATCATTTCAGTGACTACTTGAGGGACTAAGCCAAGTGTTTTATGCAAGCAATTAATCCTACTTCAACCCATTCCTACTGTGAGAAAACGGCGAAAGCAATCATAAACTACTCACGATGTGTTTGAATTTTTTCAAAATTTCGAATTTTACAGTGCCCGAACTGAGAGGGAAACCATTCGAAATGGTTTCTTCTGCCGAGGTCATCGTTCTATGGTGACTGCGAGCTACGATTCCGTAAGAAAGGAGCGCGAATCGTAGGTAAGACCATTGTTTGTGGGAAAGGGGTTGCTGGAGATGCTGTGAATTCTATGAGAATCCCTCACGGTCCACATTCGCACGTCACCTTCCGCAATTTACCAGCTTTCGCAAAACAGAGCAGCCAGCTATCTAGTTCGCTCGCTGATCACATGAGCATAAGACAATTACCTTTATGAGCACGAGAATTTAGAGCTCCAAAATCGGTTATTGATTGTTGTCACGCGAAAATTCAAAAGTAGCCAACTTCGTCTATAGTTTGTCCACTAACTGAGCAGAGCCGTGCTTGGAATTGATCAATGCAGTCACAATGTACTGTGCGGAAAGTAGTTTTCCCTCGTTGGCATGCTTAACCTCCCCACCACGGCGCAGATGCGTTGCGTCAATTGCGCTCGTTGTGATTATTTTCCCAGCACGAATGAGGTTTCAGGCTAATTTAGAAAGAGTTGCGACATCCCCACAAGAGAGATTTTCAACAAGGGAGGCGACATGAGAGTTCGTGTAGAGCAGCAGGGTCGAAACACGTTGGTCCTAATCATTCCATCAGGAACCAGTGATGAAGGAAATTGAGGATTTGTGGATTGTATTAATAACGAGTTTATATTGTGTTGTATATTGTACTTGCTGATATAAAAGCGAGTAGCAGTAAAGTTGGGGTCGTACGGAAGGTGAACACGGGAACTTTACAGTTAGCTGAGGAAAGTGAACGAATGAGAGGGGAGTCGTTGTTCAACGGCGGTTTCAATGCAACGATGGTTTTCGCGATGAAATAACGGTTGAGTAAAAACTTCTCCTTATTCTTGTTATGATGATGGTGCACAGAGCCTCGCAGATATGCGTCTTTCACCTTATTTTTCTTTTGGTGGCCGCGCTTCTGCTTGCCGCGTCAAGTTTGTGCACCTGATGTAAGTCCTCCCTCTAGCCATCGAGCTCTTCGAAATGCCTGAACAACTTATGATCAGCAGTATACGGGGGAATTATAAAATTGGTGTAAGATTCTATCGATAAATCCACTAGAGCAGAGCTACGGACAGGTAGCTGCTTTAGTTCGAGACAGTTTCTACTCAATTCCTCAGACGACGATTGTCAACAGCTTCTCAAGGGCCTTGAACCTAGAGTCATTGTGAGATGAGATGAGTGAGGAATTAAATGTTATGAATATTTTTGACGATGAATGGAGATTGCGTAGAAAAGTTAAGATGAATGACCACTGTTAATCGGGTTAAAAGAATATTTCGATACGTGTTTTTTAAATATTATAAATGAAGTTTAATAAACAGTTTTTACAATTCTGTCGTTTTTAACATTGACGGGTGCATCGCGACCCTGTGTTCTTCGAAGACTGCGCCTGCGTTCGCCGCTGCCACGCGCGACACCGCATCCGGGCGGATTAGTCTATCAGACTTTAGGGTATATTAATTGAAATTGGTTTCAAATGGGAAAGTTCGATATATCGCAGAGGCCAGAGCCATGTTTTGTCGTAGGGTGCATTCATACTAATCGAGGCAGTCGTGCGGCACTCGTAACGTACCTTGCGCGTACCAACTAATCGTGGCACCTGCGTTGCGGACACACTGCATGTGTCGCGCGACTTGTGTAGTATAATTGCAAGCTTACATACTATTAAATGACCATATTTCTAGACATGTGCGAAACCAAATACACTCCGGTTTTGACGAGAAAGTTCCCGTCACATGATCAGCTGTCATGTAGGAGAAGCTTAAAGGAATCGTCCACGGAAAATGAGTTTTTGTGTTACCCATATATTTATGTTGTATTTGCCTAATGTTGGCCTCATGCAAAATTTCACGCGAAAAAAAGTGAATCTGGCTGAGATACAGCACCACAAAGTGCGGTCCCAGTGGGCAGGGCCTCCGTGTAAAAGGCTCGTCCCGTCTTCCGCCGCCGTTGGGAACGGAGAGTGGGACTGTTTACGTGACTTTCTGTTCCTACAATGCGTCTCAGACCACGGCGGACGCGGTACGAGGCTTTTACACGGAGGCCCCGCCCACTGGGACCGCACTTTGCGGTGCTGTATCTCAGCCAGATTCACATTTTTTCGCGTGAAATTTTGCATGAGGCCAACATTAGGCAAGTACAACGTAAATATATGGGTAACACAAAAACTTATTTTCCGTGGACGATTCCTTTAAGCAATGGAGCAATTTCATGTATTCTCTCGGAAATGTTTTCTGTACAATGCAAACTACGTAAAACCACACACAAATGTACTGATATTAGCGTTTTCGCTGTAAAGTAAAGTTTCTGGCAATGTCAGTGGCTCCAGCAATCAAGTGGTGGTCGAGTGGCTATGTAGGCGTTCTCTCACCGGAACAGCGTGGTCAAGTGGTGGTCGACTAGCTATGTTGGCGGTCTCTCACCGGAGTAGCCGTGGGGATCATGGTTCAATCACCTGCGCTGCCAAATGTGAGAATTTCTTGCAATCGCGATTCCATGTGTCTCCGTGTCTGTCAACTCATACAAGTACACTCAGTATGGAAGTTCTATTACATACGTAGGGGGCATCTATTAACCATGATGGAATGGTGTAGTGGCTAAGACGGTGGACTCACGTCATAACGATGTGGTATATCTTCAATGTTCAAATCCCGTGACCACTTCTTCGGTGTTTCGGAGCTTTGATTTTCTCGGATTCCCAATTTCTTGCACCAAGATGTGTCTATTGTTGAAGGTTGTCGATAGCTAGTTTGCAAAAATCTACACAGCAAGATTCGAACCACGGACAATGCGGACGAGCGAACAAAGTAACCCATTGCCAGGCACTAGCAGTCAGGGGTTCTTCCGGCCATCGGCTGGTCATGTGCGGCCAAAATAGACTGCTTATCCAGCATCGATAGAGACGCGGCGGTTCGCTGCGAACGGACGTATCCATAGTCTTAGTCTGCTCTCTAGCCACTCGACCTACTCGATTTTTCGTGATTTTCTCTACACCCGTTCCTGTCTAAGCCATCAAAATGCAAGCAATCGGCTTCAACTGAAAAGCGACACGCCAGACATCGACTACACCAAAACACGCAAAGGTTGCTAATGCTGCTTGTTCCCATCTGCTCCCAACCAATCACGCGTCACCGTTCAACACGGTGACGAAAAAACACAAGTCTATAGGGTGGCTATTGACTGATTGGTCAAGGGCCACACTGGCATCGTGACGGGGGAGGGTGGTCAGGTTGCTCCGAAAGCTTCTCGGTTGTTTCGTTTCCTTTGCGTGTGAACGAAAGTGAACCAACTATAAGGAAACGAAACAACCGAGAAGCTTTCGGAGCAACCTGACCACCTCCCCCCTACATCCCCACGAACCCCCGAGCGTGGACTTTTCTCGCCCTCATTAGCGAGTCCGTAACGTAAACCGTACGGGTTTGTTAAGAGTGAAGGACATATAGCAATTTGATGAGAGTGGCACTGTACTAGGGTCTCTACGGGGTGCCCCTCAAGTTATCAACATGACCAGAATCTGGGTCGACGCCTTGTCGACGCATTCGTGAATAACCCATGTGACCAGTGCAAATGCCGTTGCCAGTTCGTCTCAGATGAATGACAGCGCGGGACGTCCGCTGTCGTCGCGAGGTCCTAGCGACCTTGGGAACCCAACCAGCCACATCTTTTGGTGAACCGTTCATGTTGGTGATTTATGGTCTATTGCACGTACAAACGTAGTTCAGTCGGTAACACGTTGGGCTTATATTCGGTGGAGTGTGGGATCAAATCCTGCCAAAATCGTGGTTTTTGCAAATTCACGTCCACATAGGTAACGAGCAAAGACCCATGTCGAGTTCTCAGTAGAGATCGCAACGAAATTTGTCGGCAAGGACCACCGTGCTAGGGTTGCCTCGGCATGTCCGACAGGTTTCTAGCACGGCTAGACACTGGGTCAATTGTTTCTTTGCGAAATCCCTAACTCATGCGTTTAGCGAGCGGGTCAATACCACTACAAGTCGTATCGCGTCCATAAGGCGGACGGTAGGGCAGGTGCACACAGACGTCGCAAAAATCCTTCTATCCTTCACGCAGACTGGCCATTTTTGCGGCCTTGATAACTGTTTGCGTTGGGTAAAAGGAATCATTGAACCCTGTCAACGTCGTAGGATGGTCCAGTCAGGCGGTTCTAGGGACCTCAAGCCGACCGACAACGTAAGTGGCTGGTTCCATTCCTGCTGAGGACCTTCTTTTTGCAAAGGGATAGGTCCGCATGGATAACGAACGGAAAAGAGTCCCCTTTAATGTTCTCTGCAACATTAACACTACTACGCAAATCGATTTATAGCTATGATAGTATCGGATCGACATGCATATATGCGGAGATTCACTGTGACAGGACACATCCGTAGCCTTCGTTAGTACGTATATGCACTCTACAAACTTGACCGATTTGTTTTTGTGTACCTAGCCTGTGTATGTACCCCTTGATTTGCAAGCCATCGAACTGCAGATCGAACCTATCGGCGGCTCCAGCTGTTCAGGACAGCCCAGACATCGCGTACACTAAGGCAAACGCGGTTTGTAATATTGCTGGATTGTTTGCATCCTCATCCGAACGATCACCGTTCACCATTCGTTCAACGCATGATTCCAAGTTGACGTCGTGACAGTGGCTGATTGGCCAAGGACCACACTGGCATCGTGACGGGGAGGGTGGTCAGGTTGCTCCGAGAGCTTCTCGGTTGTTTCGTTTCCTTTGCGGTGGGAACGAGAGTGAACCAATTAGAAGGAAACGAAACAACCGAGAAGCTCTCGGAGCAACCTGACCACCTCCTCCCGTACAGCCCCACGAACCCCCGAGCGTGGACTTTTCTCGCCCTCATTAGCGAGCCCGTAACGTAAACCTGACGGGTTTGTTAAGGGTGCAGGACATATAGCAATTTGATGAGAGTGGCACCGTACTAGGGTCTCTACGGGGTGCCCCACAAGTTATCAACATGACCAGAATCTGAGTCGACGCATTCGTGAATAACCTATGTGACCAGTGCAAGGGTCGTTGCCAAGTCGTCTCAGATGAATAACAGCGCGGGACGTCCGCTGTCGCTGCGAGGTCTTAGCCACCTTGGGAACCGAACCAGCCACATCTTTTGGTGAACCGTTCATGTTGGTGATTTTTGGTCTATTGCACGTACAAACGTAGTTCAGTCGGTAACACGTTTGGCTTAGATTCGGCGGTAGTGTGGGATCAAATCCTGCCGAGTTCGTGGCTTTTGCAAATTCACGTCCACATAGATAACAAGCAAAAACTCCATGTCGTGTTCTCTGCACCAAACCATGGTCGATTGATATCAGTGGTTAGCTGGCATTGAACGGTAATCATCACATTTAATGTACGAAGGGGATGGGTCAGGAACAAGGTGGGGTCTAGCCAGGTGCCCGAATGCAGATCGATCGAAGCAGTGGTTTCACGGCATTGAGTCTTGATCGCTGCTGAACACTGAGATTTGGGTCGAATCTTGGAAGGTGGGGAGGGGATATGGGTGGTCAGCAAGTCCAAGGATAGTGCCTTGGGTTGTGGTGGTAGATACTACACATGGGAGCTGTCGTCTCAAAACCAGTTCACAGCACACGCCCTATGTCGTGAATGGGCTCTTGGCAGATTTAATTACATGCTTCATGGCTCAGATGGTAGAGTGGTGGAGCCTAGAGCAAACTATAACGGTCTATTGATGGTTCGAATCCACACCATAACATGCCTTTTGCCACTTTCAAATTTTCCATGTTGTATCAAATTATTAAATAGAAAAGAGAAAATTGAGTGACCACGGCGAACTTCTCTCTCCCACCGAGCGGGATCCCCTTTCCTTGGTGAATCGGTGCTTTCCCTTTTGAGCCGGGCACGAACCTCTTGATTTACCAGCCTTCCACGACCACTCCTGACTCCAAGCCAACGATTTCTCCCAATCGCTGAAGGGGCATGAGTATTCGCTATCACGTCGTACTCCCCTCATAACCACATAGATCCTATTGATCGCGAGCGATCAATGTTCTTTCATGGCTGACTTCCAGGTAATCCCGTGCTTCCCCACATGACAATCGATCGACACCTATGTGGACCCCCTAACACGAGAAGCAGTGTACCCGCAGAAATGCACGATTTTGTCCCCAAGTGGAATCGAGCCATTGCCTTGACAATCAGAGTCTGTCGCACTATCCACTACACCATCAAGATCACCTGTATGAAATGTCGCTACTCCCTCATACCGCAATGTAATGTGTGTAGATGCTTCGTTCAGCCGTTCTGTGGGTACTCAAGGTACAGGTGCTGCTATCTACACCAATGCTGATTAACTTTTTGTGAAAAAATTTTTCAATTATTCGGGTCACTGGTCACGGATTTCACTTCCGTTCTTGCCACTGCGTCAATTTGGAGCAATTGCACCATGCTAGTGCAAAAACTTTGTTCACCAAATCTGCTGAATCGCCGCACACAAGACTCATTCAGAGCACTGATCACGAATACGATTTCAGTTTTTTAGCGTAACGTCGAATCGGTGCAATTGCACCCAATTGGTACAACAGCATTTTTTTATCAAATTTGCCGGAACATCGCATGTAAGGGCTATAACAGAACTTCGGTCACGAATATTATCTCCATTTCTACACCAATCTAATGACATTGCACAACTAGCACCTCAGACAAATCCTACGAGCAAATTTCCTGCGAATTTGGTGAAATTGTTACACCTATTCTTCAAAAGGTTATACTTCCCTGAAACATAATCCCCGGTCAGCAAAAGGTAAGGTCGCGTTCATACTTCGCGGTGGCGACGGCAGGGCGTGGCTGCGTCTCTGCGTCTCCACTTGTGCCACCATGTCTCGTTGCCACCGTCGTCTCCGTCCTACTCCGGGCCATTCTGCCTCGCTGCCTATGAACGCAGCCCCTCCCTGCCGGCGCAAAAAGTGAACGCAGCCTTACCCAGCACGTGGTGCGTTTGCACGGGAATGAGAAGGAACAAGATACGTGGGGGTTCCAATGGTCGTTCAAATGTGGTGCACGTGGGTGTTCAGCAGTCACCCTTAGCTGTTCACTGAAAGCACATACGATCTATGACGAAGAAGGATGCTGTTTACTGTAACAGTCCATAATACAATGTTGTAGTTTCACAAGAATGCTAATCTCGTCGTTTCTATAATGAATTACCCTCCACATAACACTCGTGATCTCACCTCCTAGCACACTGGTAGAAACACTTGCATACGACACCATCCGCTAGGATGTTTTAAAAACAATTACAATCAATATTTTTCATTGTTCGCAATACGGGCAAAAACATTGATATCGCGAAGTAGGCACACGAGTACATTCAGATAATACAGAGATGTGCGCGCCGGGATCTTGACGAATATATTCGAAAAGTCAGCCAAACTTTGCAGCTTCCCCTATAACCATAATCCATTTCACTCAATCAATTAGCATTGTACAATCTACGTACGGAACAGGTACAAATAACAATTCGTTGGAGGTGTACACTTTGGAACAGGCAAAATGCCTAAAACATTTGAAAATACACATAGGGCACTACTAGCTGACCGAAGCTGGCGGCTACGAGGCAAATTTGACGACATTTCAACAAAAAAAATACAAAGATATACATGAAATGAAATGTACAATGATATACACGGATTTACATTTTCCAACGAACCAGGAATTGAATGCGAGACACGTCTGATAAATACAATAAACAAAAGGCCTTGCACACCAATAAGATTTTGATAAGCTTGAAGCGGTAACGGAAAACCCAAGCTAAACAACGGTACTCAATTACATAAACGCTATACAAAAATGAGTGGCGGTGTAAGAGAGAAAAAAGGACCTGTAATTAATTAGCAATGACTGAGTCAAATGAACTCTTATCACAGGATAGAGAGGCAAAAGGGAGAAAGCTCATTTAGAGGCGTAATTCGTTCTCAAATTTCTTCACTTTTAGTGCTGTCCACTACCACCTGGCACTTCCTCGTTTTTCCGAAAAGATGATAATCCGATGGAGCAAGATCAGGGCTATAAGGCGGATGGGGCAGCACTTCCCATTCAAGCTCGAGAATTTTTTGGCGAGTCACTTTTTCAATATGTGGGAAGACTCGCCAAAAAAATTGACTCGCCGATAAATTGTCGAACTTGAATGGGGAGTGCTACCCCATCCATCTTATAGCCCTGATCTTGCTCCATCGGATTACCATCTTTTCCTTTCCCTATCTAACGCCATTCAAAAAAGCCTTCGGTAATGAAGATGACATTGACCTTTAATAAATTAATTTTGCCGAAAAAGGTTATCCGGGAGATGAAGGACAGTAATACCTATAGATGCATGTGAACTTGTACTACATATATGTACATAAGGAATTGCTGGAAAGCAGTTTGTAGGGAAAAAAGCACGTTTTTAAAAATCGAAAGAGCTTCCCCGACAACCTAATACATGTCTACTCTATGGTTCATCACTCTTCATATGTACTACTAAACTTTAACAGGGATATGATAACGCTGATGAAATCTCATGGGCAGCTATATTTTCAAGATCCTCTTCGATTATCATTTATGATCACAGATGATCTAATTTCATTTACACAGGTGTTACAAGTGATATGTACATGACCAGCTCCGAAAGGGAGACAGGACCCATGGTCTACCCCCCTATTTCACTCCACCAATCCACATGATCCTTAGGCTTTTGCTGTCAAAAAAATCGTGCTCGATCCACTTTTAATGGTCTATTGCACTATTCCATCCATATAGGTGATCCTCCAGATATTTGCGGTCGTGTAAAAAGTGTCAGACAATATGCCAGCTGCCTTTTTTGGAAGTATTTATTATGCTGGAACGAACATTATCCTATTTAATGAAGAAAGAAGTGTCGTATCCTATTTAATGAGGAAAGAAGTGTCGTAATGGCGCACGTATAACCTCGGCACGATCACGTACAGTCACTGATGACAACCAGAAACGGTTCTTAGTTGTTTTACAAACAAAATCATTAAAGGTTGTCGAAAAATGAATAGGAAAGGGAGACGAGCCGCGCCAATAGGGAGGCAGAAATCGTTGACGGGCCTATCCAAAATGACAATAAAATAAAAGCCTCTAGCAGGTATAATAAGATGGGGAGACCTATCTGAACTTATCGGACGAGCCCCTCTCTATGCACCCCCTGCCTCGAGAACGATCTCGCAACCGTTTTCTCCTTCCACTTTGCCATAGTTAATTTTCCACAAGTCACTTCCTGTCCGAACTATGTGACAAGTTCGTATGACTAGTTGAAAGCCCATAGAGACATATAGCTGCAGTGCTTAGCTTAGTCGGTAAGGCATAGGGCCTTTTCTTCGAATACGTGGGATCGCTGGTTCGAATCTTAGTAGGTGCCAGGGTTCTGCAAATTGTTGAGGCATTCATCTGGCTATTGGACAAACTGTGGCGGTTCTCTACCAGCCGATTCTATGCCTCAGTTGGTAGAGGAGATTACTGTGAGGAGACGTGAACCACATCGTGATTCCGAATCTGAATCCCCGTCTGTGTCTATCTAATATAATCTTTGCTTTGTGCACTTTCGCACAACTTTCGTAGGCATATTGTCCACACCCTTCCTTGGTAGGCAATCACCTCATTCACAAAAATAATACACATTATACAGTCAAATCAGACCAGTTAAGTACACGTTATATTATTTTTGAAGAGAGGGACATGGGGTACGCTCGGTGGATTCGTGTGGAAAAATGTAAAGTAATTCTCCCTAAGATAGCCACTCTTTCTAGGGGTTTTGATTTTATTGCATATGTAGCTGAATGGGAGGTGTTGTGGCAGGTTGCGCACAGTCCCATCCTCATGGTGCAGGGATCTAATCCCGCATCAACGAGCGCCCAGTCAAACCAACCCTCCATCCCTTTGGGGTGGCCGAATTGGTGCTATACTCATCTGCGAGGATGAGAGCACTGAATTGTACATTGGCTGTCCCCTCAAGTCAATGTATGGGCCAAATCGCTCTCATCTGCCACTACGATTCTGAATGGAACCAGAATGCGCCAAAAACTAAAACCAATAACGTAAATAACGAATATATGCAAAGATCTTCAATGTTCCCATAGATCCCTGGTTTACTTTGCATACAGCTACATATCCATATGCAAAATTAAAGCCCCTTAGATGAAGTTAATATGGTGGAGATGACTATCTGAACTTAGCGAAGATGGCCCCCAATGTGCACCCTCATGTTGATCCCACCACTGCTTTCCAGCTTTCCTTTACGCAGCTCTTCTCACTCCTTCGACAGGTTACATCGGAGTTGTTTCTTGTCATTTATTGCTACCCGAGCACCGAGCTAGGTTCTATTCATTTGTCTGCGCTTTGAAAGAATCGTAGACGGACATTTCATAATTTCGGTTCCTCTCAAAAATCACCTTTCTAAATACAGTGCATGAATAGAAACACGAAAAGAACTCAAGACTTTCTTTTATTTCAAGGCAGAAATGGGAAAACTGCAAGAAGGCAACTCGCTTGAATTTTAGCCGCATTTCTCACCACTACATTTGAACAGCCGTTAGGCCGCGATCTCACTTTGCGGTGCCGGCGGCAGGGCGTGGCTGCGTATCTCTGCGTTTCCGCCTATGCTACCCTGCCTCATTGCCTGCGTCGTCTCTGCACCTCCCTCGTGCCACGCTCCCTCGCTGCTTGTGAACGCCGCCACGCCCTGCCAGCGGTGAGTGTGACCGCGACCTTACGGGACGGAACGCACTTTAAATTTCCACCCCACTCCGTCATCCATATCCCTCGGAGCTCTCCCTCAATTGGTTTGTTGCATATGCGCGTGAAATTTTGCATGCAACCCTTAGTAAGTGGGTGAGGGTCACGAGGTCGAAATTCCACTTCGCGGCGGTGCACTCGCAGCGCCACCAACACGACTCGCCGTATCGATTGCCCTTGGGAGCCGGACGAGCGTGACTGCGTCACGCTGCGCTTCCACTCATGCCACACTACCTCGCTTGAAGGCTGCCATGCCCTGCCACGGGTGTGTACCCTTATGTCAGGATTGTCGCACCGCGGCATGTCGCAAGCGAAGCAAGGCGGACGAGCTAAAGGCGCCATGTCATGGTCCCGGAGCGATTACAAGTCAACTGCGTATCGCGCCCCTTGCATTAGCGTGTAATCGTTCTAAGACCCAACAACCGCGACGCGCACAGCTCGCACACACTGCGTCGCACGCCACTCGACGTCGTGCGACAATCCTTACATAAGGGTACACACCCCCCTCGCCACTGGAACTCGCACCCGCCGCGCCGCTCGTCGCGCGCGGCCGCGCGGAAATTCGACCTCGTGACCCCACTCTTAGTAAGCAAGTATAACGTAAGTATATGGCTGGCAAGAGAACCTAAAGACAGCATTAGGGGTAATGCGTTAATGGAAAAATCCCTACAAGAAATAACTCTCATGGTAGTCCTGGGCCTAGGAAGGCTATCTGTGGCGAAATCCCGGTGGGAAAGCGCCCCTCCGAGCTGTAGAAACGGCGCAACAGATCATTGATTCCTTGATCCCGCCTCCCGATGATGTAATTTCCGATTGACTGGGGTGGGAGCGGCCAAGGAGATGCGGCAGGATCGAAGGTTTTGCGGCGCGCTTTCGCAGTTTTAGCTTGAAGCTCATTCCAAAAAATAGATGCTGTCACATGCCAATGGAAAACTAGATCAGACCACCCGCTTCTTGACGGACAGGTCGTCCGCGTCGAGAATCAACAGTGGAAAGGGGGTCCTATTCCTCGGGTTTTTGACCATTTCCATCCGTTTTTTCTCCACTGTCCTATTACTAGGCGTCTCGACTTTCACATGCATTACTTCTTTTACTTTTCGTCCGACTTTCCCCTAATGCTGCCTTTAAGTTTCCGTGGACGATTCCTCTGATCTTTCAAACAATGTATATAGCGACTTCATTTCATGGAGTAGTCTCATAATTGGCCCGTTCTAATCCTCATTTCCATGCGATTTTTCATAGCTTGATGTACGTCAAAAAATATATAGTACAATGTATCAGAGTACAGCAAGCATTCAGAAAAAGGAATCCCAGAAACCTTTCAAAAAAAACATTGATAGCAGCTTTACACGGCACACTTGCCATTCAGCACACACAAGTTATTACAACAATAAAAATTTCTATTTACACGTTTTGCTTGTTCTCCTGCGTATCGATAGCCGTAAGCCATTCATTTATACGATTTGCTAGCGTATCATAGCATCCATGTGTGGTTGCTACAGATGCAGCGGTTGTCGCAACGGTCGCCGGTGTCGGTACCCCTACGCCGACAGATGTCGCGACATCGCGTGAGGACATACATATCCGCTCCTGTGTCGTGTCGACGGCCAAATCTGAAAAACACATTAGGAGTGATCCACCTTTTCAAGGTGAACACAGCTAGGCAGATGAAGTTTCAACGTCTAAGGAAGGATTGAACTAATTTTCAGACCTATGGGCACCTGTTGGTCTATTGATAAAGATTTCTCGTAATCGTTTTAACCGCACACCTAGCTCTCATAAGGCTTTGGAATGGTGTGAGCCATCGACCCAGATCCTTTGAGCAGCATCCATACCTTGCGGTGCCGGCGGCGGGGCGTGGCTGCGTCTCTGCGTACCCGCCTGAGCCACCCTGTCTCGTTGTCTGCGTCGTCTCTGCACCTCCTCCGTTCCACTCTGCTTCGCTGCTTATGAACGCAGCCACACTCTGAAGGGGCAAGATGTGAAGGCGGCCTTAGCCAAGTAGTCCTGAGCCCTTTGCTGATTCAAACGGAGGTCAGTGTGAATGAACCAAAATTCTAGCGATTCTAGCAATTCTAGCGTTTCCATTCCGTTCGGTACATTGCAGTGGTGGGACGATGGCCGTGGCTCCGTGAGAAAATTGCCCCCCCCCATGATGTAATGGGGGCGAAAACAAGACGGAATAACAACAAGCCCGAGATGGAAGGTCCATTTCTCAGGTGTTAAGCTGTTCGGCGGGAATACAATGGGTGTAGCTTTCTTTCTAATCCCCAATTTTTGTTGGAACAAAGCAAAATTCCCCTCTCTTCTGAATTTCTCTTTAAATACTCTATGACAGCCGTCAGACTTCGCGATTCTGCGATTTCGCGTTGTCGCGGCTCCGCACGCAAAGTTGCGGCGTTGCACAGTCTACAGGTCTTAGGATCGCGTGCGAGAAAATGACGCCGCAAAATCGCGAAGTCTGACGGCGGCTTCTCTAATGAGCTTTGAACCTCCATTCCTCAAACGATCTCGTGAAGCTGTTTTACTCGTAATATTCCGAAAATGGGTGCGATAACAATGTATTTCGCATTGGTGGACATTCTGCTCTAACGAGAAACTCCTTTGCTTCCTTCAAATCCCTTCAATCAGGGCGACTCCAATTTCGTTGTTTTCAACTGACTGAAGCTTTTTCCTGGGGGAACACCCAAATCAACATCCGGAGATTCATAATCAACGAAATGCGCACGATTTCAATTGCGGACACACATTTTCTTGTTTCTTCTAGCTTAGTGGGAAGCGGAGCGATAAATTTGCAGGCCAAAGAAGATAAAAAAGTGGTTTTATGGAATGCGATAGTGAAGGAGTCGAAACAAATTTACCGAAAACAAAATAAATGACGCCTTTTCACTTCAATGGTTTTAATTGTGCTTTTTCACGAGCCGCATCGCCGACTATTGATCATTGCCGTGCCGCTGATGATGTGTGACGGCCGCATGCAGCACTTGACGCCCCGTTCAAAGCCTGCTTAGCCTGTGAGATCTGTTGGGTCTTCTCAAACCTTGAAGATGGCCCTCCTTCCCACTTTTTGACCATATCTCTTCCACTTCTACACTTTTATTGATGATATCGAAAGAGAGGAAGATGATACAATAAAGTTTTTCCGAATATTCAAGGACCCGCTTAGATACGGCCAAAACCGTGAGGCCTTCTCACGGCTTTCTTAAAAGCACCAAGAGGGGAGCAAGGAAAGAAAGCGTATTCGGAAACTCTATTCTCCATAAACGAACATTTGAGCTTAGGGAGATAATCTGCAACGACATTCGCACTGAAAAACCCGCCTTTGGGACGCTATTGCGATCTTACAAGGGAAGGACCCCAGGTCGAAGTGGCCGTTCGAAATGGGATACATATGCTCCGACGTGTTTTCGGACGCTGATCTCGAATCTGTATTCGAAATTTGCAGAACAATCCTCTGAGCGGAGTTATGGAGGTTTTTTTGAAAAAACAGTACTATTTCATGGTAGGTTCGAAAGGCCATAGCACGCGAACCAGACGTTCTTGCGCAAAACCAGGGCGATTTTCGTGTTCAGGGAGACAAACCACCCCAAGGGACAAGTTTTTAGCCAATTCGAGAATTTGACCGAATTTCGGAAAATTGATGGGCAATTCATGGGCAATTCATGGAAAATTCATGGGCATGGCATGGGTGGCAGCACATTGAACAAAGGAGAAGTCGTTGACCCTTGCCTAGGAAATGCTCCTATTTGGCGCTTGTTTCGTACATTTAGTGCGATGGGCAAGTGTAAAAGGTATGTGTAGGCTATCCTGTTCAGGTTGCAGAGTTTTCAGTAGAAGAAAATTCAAAAACTACCACTTTATCCCCTGGCCACTCCTAATTTTCCGAAGTTGGACCAAAAACTGGATTTGGCTGAAAATTTGCACAGAGGGGTAATTCGACCCCCTGTGCACGAATATCATCATTTTTACGCAACAACGCCTAATTCGTGTGGTACGGGAATCTCTTCGATTCGGTATCCTACCCTTGTGAGTAATGTCAGTAGTTGTAGATAAAGTGGAAGAGTAAATGATGGGTGGGATAGTATGCACCAGTACAAGGATACGTCCAGAAATGAAAGAAAAGCACTTACTGACAATAAAACACAAAATGCAAAAAAGCCCGCACCGACGGGGAGCAACCCATGACCATGCCCTGCAGATCCGGAACACTACCATTGAGCAACCGACGCCGTCGCTGGCTACGCAACGGCCGTGCTTATGACACAGTACCCCGCCATTGAAATCCAACGTGTAGCCTTTCATTCAGAAAAACCTCCATAACTCCGCTCAGAGAATCCTTCTGCAAATTCCGAATACAGATTCGAGATCTGCGTCCGAAAATACGTCGGACATGTATCCCATATTGAATGGCCACTTCGACCTGGGGTGCTTCCCTTGTTAGAGTGCTTCACCTCAAGCTTCTCGACTTAGCGGCCGAGTTGCCTGCTCGCAACAGGCAGAGAATGCGATGCTCCTGTCATTTGATGTCACGTAGGGCGAATTTGATCATTTATAATGATACCTAACAAGTGCAACAACAATGGGAAACGAATACTCGAAGAAGTACGAAAAATGTGCTCATGATAGAAAAGAGATAATGAATGCACCCTCGACGTCTTGGCAAGGTGTTGTGTGTGCAATTATGATAAATGAACGAACTGCGGGAGGCTTGGGCCAAAGCAGTCCCTTTCCAGTCTTTGAGTGGCGCCGTTCCATCCGCATTTTGAATTGTATTACTACCTTGCAGAAAGCTTCCCCAAATCTGAGTTCGAAAGACGCAACACATTTTCAAGGATTCTCGCAGTAACAAACCGCTCCCACATGCCTCCATAGCTTGGGATCAAACATCTAACAGGTCAGCGGATTTTACCATGATTATTGTTGATATATCTATCTGGAAGAATTTTTGGTCTCTCTACAACGCTAGCCTGTTACCACCCACTGGCCGCGAGAGGCGAAATAGCACGCTCAAATGAGAGTCGCACGACGACATATGCGATCACAGGATCGTACGAATCGCAGTTTCGCGAAGTATAACCGCAGCCTCACAGCCCATATTTCTCTTACCGGTGCCGTTGAAATGGGGAAGGATGACACGCATACTAATGCTAGCTGCTTTCCTCTTTTGAAAGGTTTTTTGAGGGATATGAGACAACTGTTACAGTGTAGCTACGGCACCTTCTTGTTAAACCAGCGGTCACAGAAGGGAGTCCAGTGTACTTATTTTCCGTGAACATTTCCTTAAAAGGCAGCATCTGGGGAAATTCGGACAAAAAAAAAAGAAGTAGTAAATCTGAAAGTCGAGATGCCCAGTAACAGGACAGTGAAAAAAAACGGATAGAAATGGCCAAAAACCCGAGAAATAGGACCCACTTTCCACCGCTGCTTCTCGACGCGGACGACCTGTCCGTCAAGAGGGATACTCCGAACGAAATTTCCATTGGCATGTGGCCAAGTAAACACATGGGGATGTTTGGAAATACGACAGCATCTACTTTTTGGAGTGAGGTTCAAGCTAAAACTGCGAAAGCACAATGCAATACCTTTGATCTCACCGCACATACTTGGCCGCTCTCATCGTAGCCAACCAGGAATCACGTCGATAGGAGGCGGGGTCGATTATCGAAAGGCGGCAGCTCTTATCCGTTGCGCCGTTTCTACAGCCCGGTGTTTTACACCAGGATTTGGCCACAGATAGCCTTCTCAGGCTCATAGTTTCCATGGGAGTAACTTCTTCCACAAATTTCTCAATTACCACATTACCTCTAATGCTGTCTTTAAGGATCGACAGCAAACGGCTCCCCTAGCTCGCCTGCACTCGCATACCACAGTGCGAAATTATGTTTAGGGCATTCCACGAAGAGAGTCGCCGAAAGTTTCTCTTTTTTCAAATTTTAAATGAGTTGATAAGGCTGTGTTATCATTGCACATTGTTTCCGATAAAAGAGTAAATGCAGTAAATCGACAAAACGAACCTGATAAACTCTTTGTGCTTCTCAAAGAGTTAGGCCTCGCATCAAACGCGTCAGGCAGTGACGACTGAGAGCAACTCTTTACATCGACATCCAATCGATCCGAGTTCTGCAAATGATATGGTCATTTACTTTTTATTTCTCGGACTGTCTCTCCTTCAAAGTACGGTTTCTGCAAATTCCAAACATTTTTTGTTCCGAAAGCATACTAAATAAGTAAGCATACCTGTACCTGAACATGTATCGACCAGTATGATGATAGTAGACTAGGTTTCGAGGCACTCTGGTGAATATTCAAAAGATCGCCTTTTTGGATATACATGACGTGATGTGATTCATGAAAACTGAAAGTGGTTTATTTTTATCATGCAGTTGTCAACAGCCTCTCCATATTGATGTCATCGCGAAATGCTATTAAAATGCACACTTTAATGACGGTTTGTATAGGTGCAGAAGCAATGGGCGCCAGTTATAAAGGTAGCAACCGCAAATATTTCCCGTATACGAGTTGCCCTCTAATTCGTATGAGATGAGCTGAATGGAGGAGTGAGGGAAGGAGAGAAGCAGCACGCGATGGTGCGATGTTGGGGAGAACTCCAGGATTCGGGCGTTATCTAACAACCGAAGATGTTATGGACACACATGGCAGCAGAGGACGACAGACACCGCGTTTGGATTACGTGCAGAAAAACATGTAACGGGAAAAACACGTCAACAGAAATCGTTTTGTGCTCAGGGAGAGACAGAGGCAGAGAAGCTGGAAGAACAGGGACAGGGAGGGGGACAAGGAACAATGAAGGCAAAGACTACAAAAGGATGTGCAGGCAATTATAATTGTAGTAAGAGGACGATAGGCCACATGGCTAATCAGCAGTGACGTGAACTACCGATTGCGGTTGTGAATATCGTAATTACATCAAAATCACTTTTTCATGCGACTTTGTACCGACGATCAATTTAAATATGGGGTTCATATTTCACGAAAATTTGCAAAATCAACCGGTCTCATTAATTGCACTGCTTTTCCAGGCTTTCCCTCTCAAAATCGGGCTGTGGAAGTGGCTCCGCTGCTGCATGCAGGGTTCAGCGATCTAATTCTAAACCTAGCTCAGGGCGACTAAAAACTCGGTTTCTCCAAAATCGCCTGATTAGCATCTATAGCAGGCTTGTTCGAAGATTTAAAAAAAACACTTTTTATGTCGGTGGTCACCCCCCCCCCCCCCCCGCCTCCTCCTCCTCATGTGCATCGGCAACGAAGTGTAGGAATTTTAGGCGCGAAACTCTGTACTGCGCTCCTTTCTGCTGACAGCTGTTAAACACTGACATTTGGACAGTATTTCAAATGAGTTACTGTTAACTTAATCTTCGATTTTTGCGCTGGATTGAAGGATTTTTCGGTTATTTTTGGGCTTCTGATCATGTACTGAATCCAGTATAGCCATATTGAGAGTAGCTGATATTATGAAGCTTCGGTGCAGAAGACTTTCAAGATACTGGCAGATCGTGGAATATAAAAGTATGGGTGCTCAGCAGTGCAACAGTAGAGAAAGAACGAAATGAAACGGCGAAAAACCTGAAAAACGTCACCCCAAAACCCACTTCTCTCGCGCGCCTCTCTGTGTCACCCGCCGGGGTTAGACTACAGACGGGCGGAGAGGACAAATCAGATGCCCGCGAACGTCCACCCGCCCTCGCTGGCGACTCGCCTGGCTGATGAACACGAGAACGACACACCGTGCTGAGGGATCGTGATAAGACCCAAGCCGCGTTTTCCCGATGCGAGTTCTACTACACATCACCTCTTCCGAAGTGGACGGGTTGTTGTTAGAGAACATGTACTCACAGTTCTCACTCGCTTCCTATCCTTACCAGTGCCTCGAAGGAAGAAATGAAAACACTGCTCAAAATATATGAGCATCATTTTAAGTGGCCATAAGTGGTAAACGGCGTTAAGGAAAGAAAAATGCAAAATGGCAAGTCTCGAGCGTGCAATGAGCAAGCACGCACGCATAGGGGGATCATAAGTGCAGCACTAAAGGCCGGCTATACAAGATCGGTACAAAAATTGCACGTATTGGCTACACGTCTTCCAGAATGATTGAAAATCATGATAAAAGGTGGACAAAAAACGTAAAAACTTAGTAGCTGGTTGTTTATTGTTTACCCACCATAAGTCAGTCGATGTGCATCATGATCGGCAAGGATCGAAACTAAACCTAGTCAGCTACAGCAATTCCCCAGGTCAATTTGGCTGAACCATTACATTTTGGAGCGGTCATTGCCATCGAACCGACCTCTTGCATTCAGTCAATCAAATGCTTGATGGTGTAGTGACAAGTGCGCATCCCACTCGTGCGATCTGGTGATCAAATGCTGGATTAGTGCCCGCCCAGGTCTACCGAAGCTTCCATTTTTCCGTAGTCGGTAAAGTAGTATCACACCCATCCACAAGAATAAAAGCCTGAGTACTACCTCTATTGAGCATCGCAAGCCATTCTAAAGATGGAATCGCATGCCAACACGATTTTGAATGGAAGAAGGATGCATGGCGTATTCAAGGGGATATTGACAACGAATGCTTTTTTCTTCATCTGTCTACTTGTCAATGGGTGAGACAGGCGGAAAGAGCGGATTAGCCATGTAAGCGGATGACTGACACCAACCATTCAGGAGCCGTTGAGTCACATTCTTCGCCTGAGGGCACGGAACGTCATCAAGGGATTTCTTGCACAAGCAAATTCTTTATTCTATTCTCCTTCAAATTCAATTAATCAGGTAGAGTACTTCGAGAGAAACACAAAAGTCCTGAAAAAATTCCCTAGATTTCAAGTAAGAATCCGAAATCTCACAAAACTTCAAACCATTGGTATTCCCGCTGAAAAAGTTCTCGGCAATCGTCGGCGGGGAGGTGCAGAATCCAGAGCTTAGACTTGCTGGATTTCGAGCTTCTACCTGGATTTGCTTCCTGCAACTTGCCACCGGTCACGTGACTGTCGCCGTTTTGCTCCCGGAGTTTCACGATTGCATCCAGGTTCCCTAAACCCCACCCTTGTGCCCAAAGTGAGAAATATCTTTGCCTGTTTTTTTTTTTTTCGCGTGGAACGTAGAACTTTGCGTGTGCCAATGCCAGGTAACTGCACTGGTGGTAGAAAGACTCAATTTTCCGTGGACAATTGCTTTCATTTTGAATAAGGTTATAAGATCAGCGTCATCATCTTCGGTCAACATCGCAAACCATCAGAGCTCTGAGACCAGCAAGAAAGGCTAAGGTATTCCCCAATTCCCTTGGTAGATGGGCAGAAATTAAATTTCGGCGGGTGTAATAGAGAGGCAAAGCCATGGGCACGAGTGGGTTGAATCAAATCACCCTTAAGGGAATCTTGATGATTCATGCGACATTGCGTGAGGAACTTACGTCCACCAGTGGCCCAATGGACTGCGTTCGGTGGAAGATTCAACAATGCTGCTTGTCCTTATATCGACTGGGGGACTTCTTATTCCAAACGGGCACAGCAAAAATACCGATGCCACCCATGCAAAGTTTAACGCGAAAAATGAGAATCCGTTTGAGATACAGCTCCTCAAAGTGAAGCCAAGGTAGCGCTGCCTCACAATAATGCCCGCCCCGTTGTCCGCAGCGGTCCGAGAAGAAGAGTGAGGCTGTTTACGTAACCTTCTGCCCCACTATGCGTCTTTAACCGCGACGGACAAAGGAGCGATATTCGCTCTAAGACACCGCCCCCTCGACCACCACTTTGAGAAGCTGTATTTTTGCAGAAATTCACTTTTTCGCGTGGAACTCTTCATGCGGTCCTTATTAATCAAATACAGAATACATGGGTAACAGAGAAATTCCTTTTCCCGTGCACGCTTCCTTTAAGCTCTGGTTCTACAGCGATTTCTACACGAATGTAACTACTCAGCTTGATTACCCCATGGGCACAAAAGCACTACGAGCACTTGCAAAATCATAGCAGTAGGTACCCTCGTTGGTGGGGTGGTCAATAACCATCTAACGTGCTTATGGTCGTGCTCGCGGCTTTTCGAGTACAATTTGCCTTACATACCAAAAATTCGAGTAATGAGCGAATCGTGAGAACGATACGTATGATATCGGAAACAATGTAGCCCACTGTGCTGTGCAAGCAGAAACGCGATAATGATATGGACTAGGACATTCGAACTGGGTCAAAGTCACCGGAACTAGCGGCGTCGACCTCTAAGATACGCTACCAATTCACAGGGAAAGCAGGAAGGCACCTGTCGCGCGTGATGGCCCAGTTCGAGTGCCCCGCATTCACTCCACAATAGGTTTTCACGCACCGTCCAGAATTACTTTGTCGCCTCTCTCCGCGAGCGCATAACCGAACGGTTCTCTTGGTACACACCCGACACTCCAGCAGCCAGACTTAGGCCGCGATCAGATTGAGTGGTACCATACACATACAAGGAAAGAACATTTCAGCATTAATTCATCTCTACGAACATAAGAAGACGAGCATACATTTTGATCCCTCTGCGATTTTCAATGGACGTGTAATGACCAGCGCCTACCGAAGGATGTTTTCTGACTTTCATTCAGTGGGAACTGAGAGCTCTTAGGACTCGTTGATGACTATCGGTATCAAGCATCGTTACCTGCTCTATTTTCCACGAAGACATGCGATTTGAAGGGCCTGAGGGATCGAAATCCGAATCGTCAGCTCCAGCCGATGAGCTACGAGAATCCCACAGATTATCATGCTTCTTCCGTTACTATAGCAACGTTTTTGAGCTGTCTCTATATGGGACGTACAAAATGATTCGCAGGGAATATGACGTTTGGATTGATGGGCACGTAGAACGTAATCGTACTCAATTAAAAATAGCATTACGTCCTATGGAATGTATGCCCTTTCTCACATCCTTCTCATTTTTCACCTAAATAGCTTTGCAAAAGGACAACTTTGAAAGCCGGACCTGATGGAAAAATTGCTGACGAAAGCGGATTAAGTTAGATTGACTTCTAAAACGGTAGACGCTCTGCTGAAATGTAGCGAAGGAAACATGCAGAAACGTCCGAAGAGGGAAACCATTTCATCTGTTGTCCCCTTCTGTTCCTTTTTGGCTTATGCTGAATTCTAGATGGGAGATTCCCACACAGTACGAGTAAGGACATTTTAAGGTATCAAATAATTATCAATCACACCCACTCCATTTGGTGAATAAAAATAGGAAAACAAAGCACTAGGCAGGAATCAAAGCTCATAAAATCACCGGTGCAGTGTTGACGCAACAAAAACGTGCTCAAAATAAAATTATGGAAGAAAACATGGTTCCGACACTATAAAAAGCACCTTTAAGATTCGCTGAAATACTGATAATCGCAAAAAAAGAGATGCGAACTATGGGAGCATTTTTCCAATTCTGGAGCAAAATCGTGGAAACCATCTAGATCCGACACGATGAAAACCATCATTTAAAAACTCGCGCATGAACCGTGACCACTTTTCTTCTTGACTTCATGGGGACCTTGAATTATTAATAGCTAGGAGGGATCATAATGGATGACTGACCCTCTCGGCCGCATTAGTATCATCCCTACTATATATAAAACGCTTGTCTGTCCCTCCGTCTGTCACGAAATTATGTGGTTCAATTACCCAAGTTTGAGGTACAGTCCATCGCGTGGCAGGGCGTGGCCTACGGGCTTGGGTGGGTGGCGAGAGTGAGAGGGTGTGGCGGGGTGAGAGAGTTTGATACACGCGCTCACTTTGCATGCTTTCGTGTGTGACGCGCAGTAGTGCGCGCCAGCCCAACTGGTATTAAAAAAATATATAATCTTCGAGCTGTTACTGAAGCACAACAATTTTTGCATTGAAAAGTGAAAAATTAGAGAAAAATGACAAGTTCGGACTGTCAGCTACGACGATCTCGGCTTTCGACCACATCCACAACTTTTATCAGATAAATGAAAGTTCAGAGCAGAAGGAACATAGGAGAACATGAATGACTGACCATAAAGTGAAAAGGAATTAATGGTTCACCCCAGAAGGATCATTTTGGAATAATTTGCATATGAAACTTTTCAGAATGTCCGAATTGCTGTAGCCTTATGTCGAATTTTCGCATTGCGACGTCGCACGCGCAGCGCCATCAGCACAAATTGCCGCGGTCGATTGGAATTTCACTCAGGATGCAAAGGGCTCGAACCGTGGGGTCCTTCAAAAGAAATAGCTGCTTACATCATCATTGTCTCAGAACAATAACTTTTGCACCCTAAAAAGACAAAATAGATACATGAAAGTAAAAGAAACAATAACTAGACAACAATTATAATCAAGAAATAATCAGTTCGGGTGTAAATCTTTGAGGGGGTGTACGCAATGTACGCAATCACACGTGAAGAAGTTCACCGCGCCACTCGCCGCGCGGTCCGACATAGACTACATACCCCCGAATTGCGTGCGTTTCCCACGCGGATTTGAAAAGTGTCAATGAAATGATACTTGCAGTAGCATAGAGTAAGCACCAGTGCACCAGGTAAATTGAAAGTGTCTAAGTAAAACTTATTTCAATCAGAGTTTTGAATATGAAACAAAAGCAACCGATTTCCATTGGCTGACACAAGTTAAGGAGGCGGACATGGGAATTGCTCCTTCATGAAATTCCCTTCGCCCTTTCTAGGATGTGTGCTGAAGCTATTCTATCGAAATCACGAAAGAAAATCCTTTCTAATAAAAGCATTTCGATAACGCAATGATACTCTAAAAAAATCTGTTTTACTAGGGGGATTTGAAACTTCTTTGAAATTGCAGCTCATCGCCGGTTGACTGAATTTGATTTGGCCCACTGCCTCGTCATTCTTCCCTTCGACGTCGAGGCAAAGTAGTGGCAGTTCAAGGAGTGTTTCTGCGGACGAAAAGCTTACATTTTGCAGGCATCTCGAAGTTTCCGGTCGATAACTCAGAGACAATAATGGATAGCCATCGATTAAAAGGAGCATCAAGTATTTTTCGAAACCGACCGCATTCCTGACAGTGAATCACGGCTGCAGTTGAATTAGAAGTCTCTCGGTCTAAGAGGGATGTGACAATTTCCTTTTCTTCTGAAACCACACACACACACATACACGCATTGGTAAGCACCTCGTAGCGCCAAAGTATCGATCTAGCATCTGAATGTGAACGTGTGTAGGCACTATTATTGCAGCTCACACCGAAAACCCTAAGGCTACTCTCTGGGTCGGTCAGCACGGAATTGCGGTTTTTAGGCAACCCTCAACAATTTCAGGTCCTCACGGGACTCCATTTTGCGAAAAGATCGTTCATATACACTGCGTATTTATAGACACTGGGAAGCGTAAATTCGGCAGATTGTGAAATTTAAGAGAAGGGATGCTCAGCAATGTAACAGCAGAGAAAGAACGAAATGAAAAGGTGCAGAACCCGAGAAATAGTAACCCAAAACGGCCTTCGCTTTTGCGCCCCTCTCCGTCACCAGCCCGGGGTAGATTGCAGACGGACGAGGGGCTAAATCAGCCGGTCGCAAACGTTGTCCCGCCCTCATCGCCAACCCCCTCCCCCCTCCCCCCAGCGAATGAACGGCAAACAACTCGCAGTAATGCGGGATCGTGATGAGACCCCACGACGCGCTTTTTCAATGTGAGTTTCGCCACACATCACCTTTCCTGAAGTTTAAGGTTTTTTTTTTCAGAGTGTGTGTACTTACAGCTTTCACTTTCTCTTATTCCTTCCGCTGCCTTCAATGTTGTGCTTTTTGGCTTAAAGGTGAGCAGCAAGAAGTGATATTGAGGTCTTCTGAGCTATCATTCATTCCGTATGCTGTACTCGGTCAGCAAAAGATAGAGCCATTATGACTTTTGAGAAAAAATCGGATTACATCTTATCTGGCCCAACAGAGGCAAATTCGCTATTCCTTACCAGTTTTACACTCCAAGGAGCTGGCTTTCACCAAAGCTCTCGAGGGAAGCGATTTCAACGCTCGACGTATAATGAGGTCCGTAAATTGCACTCCACTAAGTGACTCCCGGAGGTTATAGCCGTGGGGGTATGAGAAGAGTGACACTTCAGTAGTATTTTAAAGAAGACAATTTTATTTGAAATCTCTCCATAAAAAAGATTTTCGCGACATCTGAATATTTCAGTGATAAAGAAAAAAGGAAGAAATAGGACTGCAAAATCAGGACGTGCTAAGCATGCCAGACAAAGCTCGAATCAGAACGAGTTCGGAGGCTGAGCATTAAGGATGAATTGAGAAGTTGATATGAGCGTTGGATTAGTGGGTGGGCGGGTGGGTGGGGTTGTGTGCTGAAAAAGTTGCGCCCGCTCCACTCAATGTGGGCATCCAATGCAGAGCCTCAGGGGTGGCCGGAAAGCGCGGCTGCCCGAATGACCCGATTACATGATGCGATAAACACATTTCTTTAGTTCAACAAGAAACGGTGGGCCTCCTTGAAGGATAGACATCGCAAAATAAGCTAAATTCCCACAGAATTTGGCAATTCAGCCTGACTGAGGAGGACTCACATTCTCAGTTTCCTGAGAGAAGAGCCAGAATCGATAGAATGCGCTTTGATTGCCACCTTTGTCCACCTTTATGCAAGATAGAAAAGTGAAATGAAAGGTTCTCAGTGATTTCCTTCAACGAAGAGGGAAATAAACGAGCGGAATATGAAACGAGGGGAATTGGGTGGAAAGGAATGCAGCAAATGTAAATCTGGATCGCAAGCAGCTGAATAATCATTGAATTACTTGAATGGTGAATTATGAAAGATCTTGTCGTCGTATGATGAGTGATAGCCTTCTTCAAGCGGCCGAATGTGGCCATGGCATGAACGCTTTTTTTGAAAAATGTTCAAGGAAGGTCGGCGAAGGTGGCCATCCAGTCAGCATGTCACTTTATAAATCATTCATCTTCAGCTTCAGCCGGTACTGGCGACACGCAACAGCGCCAGCCAGTCATGAGCATTTCTCATAGAAGTGTTCTTCATAAGCATTTATTAGGTTGTAAGGAAAGTTTTGGCCGGTTTTTGAAATTTCAACTTCGAGAGATCATAACTCGGCTCAGAGTGCATCTTTTCTCACAGAGTGAGCACCATTAGATTCGCCACACTCTTGGCAACACTATGCATACCTACACATCTCAATTTGATAAAGGGCTGATAATTTATATTGCGCGAAATGAAAAAAAGTCGACTTCAAATCGCCACTCTTTCTGAACACACTGCTACTGAAGGAGCTGGCCAGATGTTTTGGGAAGTGGGGCATAGTTAGCGCTAGATCTGATGAACATGATAGACGAGTAAGGGCCTCACCCTGCAACTGCTTCAATTAGTGGAAGAGGATTTGTGAAAAATGCGCTTGCGCATGACTGCCGTGGGGGGTCCCGCGGCACCCATTTTTTTGGATTTTTCCAAATCAAGGCCACTTGAGGTGGTCAGCTAAGGTTGCTTGTTGAGGGCCAATACTTGTGGATATCCCCTGCAAATATGGACGCTCATCGCCTTCTGCCGTTTTAGTTAAAGCGATTTGATCAATTGAAAATTCGAGCAGCTCGTCCTCATTTCTGCACTTCTGAAACCGGAGACAATGTGTTCCATCCAGTGATACACCCCCTCCTCTTGCAGTATTCACATTTGTGGTCACCTTCGCTGGGACTCGGCTAAACAAGAACTCTTGAAGTGAAGTCATCTTAAAAGTGCCATTTTCGCAGCACTTTAAAACTTCCCTAATAAATTGAAAACCTTGTGGCATTCCAAATAAAACATATATTCTGAAAGAGCAACTTTTTCTCTATCTAACGAGCACAATATGTCAGCTGATTCATGTTGACGCGCTCTGATATTTAAATTTATCTTGTGATTGCGAAAAAGCGGCCAGAACTTTCCTTACAACCTAATATATGGGAAATACCGAAATTCATCGGATAGATAATCCCAGTTCAGTGGGCTACGCGAAATAATGAATGGGCTGAGAGTAAATGAGATAAATGCCTTTAATGATACGATTTTCATGCGATAATGCATGGCAGCGATGGCGTTCTTTTATGGCTTTGATGGCGTCGTCTCCCATTACACTTCTTGAATGTGCCCCTCCCCCATCCGATGTGAGCTGAGAGAACGTTCGGAAAATGGTAGACACGTCATCCGAGCCTTTATTTCGATTCACAGCTTTTTCAAAATGGTAGCTCATAGTCTACAATGCAATTACCACAACTATCAATGGGTTTCCATGGCAGCCTGGATGTTCCTCTCTGCTGACTCCGCGGGTTGTGCCTTGAGGAATTCGGCTGGTCTTGATCTGGTCCCGATTTGCATCCTCCCTCAAACATTCTTTCTTCCCAGATAATTTCCGAAGAGGCGAATTTAAGATTTGAAAGGGGTCAAGTTCATAGAGCCTAGTGGACAGAAGACCGTATTCCATTCCAGCTCCCATAACTGTTGGGTGGGGGTCAGCAGCCTAGCTCGAGCTTTGTCACCTAGGAAAGTGACATTTCCACCGTCTCCATTTTGGATGAACACGACGAGCTTCCCAACTTGGAGTGTGTAGAGAGCAGATGCTAGCTGCAATGGTACGTGCCATTTGGGCAGAAAATCTGCGTCGCGGTGTCCGACGTGAGTCGGGATGGGTGCGAGCTAGGGAAGGCTTATTAGATCGGCCCTGAAGGGATGGCGGGAAGAGAACGGGGTAAGATGTTCCACGCGATCCTTGGTAGGATTCCCACCAATTAGAAGATACCAGGTGCTTCAAAAGCAATACCATATTTCCCATCCTGAAGCAGCAGACGAGGCAGTAGAGCTATTCAGCTATCGTGGGGACAAGTTGATAGCGCATACCGTATACGACTGCCTATCCACTCGAGGCTGAAAGAACTGAAGAAATTCATACCGATCTCCAGAGAGCAATTTGGGTTCATGCATGAAAACTCCACACCCAACCCCATCTCCGCCTCCAGCAGATGAAAGAAATGTATCGAGAAAAGCGAGACCTTGGTACCCACCCTTCCTCGATCTTGAAAAGGCCTTCAACCGCCTTCCCGAGCCGGTACTCTGAAAACCGTTGCAAGAACGGCTCGAGCCGGCTCGCTGATCGCTCTGATAAAGGATATGTGCGATGTGGCCAAGTTGACTGTACGCACTCTGCAGGGGCTGTCAAATAAGGTAGCTGTCATAGAGATACATCAAAGTTAGGCCCTGAGCCCGCTTTTCTTCCCCATCGCTCTGGATGTCATAGTGTAAAATCTTATAGTAGGACCACTAAAGAGCAATTTTTATACTAGCGACAGTGCTAGGTTAGGTCGGGTTCACACTTTGCGGTGCAGGCGGCAGGGCGTGGCGGGTGTATATCACTAGGACAAAACCGTCGCGTGCCGAACACGGCCACGCGACGGTTTTGTCCTAGTGATATACACCCGGGCGTGGCTGTGTGTCTCTGCGTCTCCGCTTGTGCCCCTCGTCTCGTTGTCTGCGTCATCTCTGCACTTACCCGCGCCACTGTGCCTCGCTATCTGTAAACGCAGCCACGCCCTGCCGGCGTAAAGTATGAACGCGGCCTTAGGGGACAGCAATTAAGAAATCTTAGCAAAAGCGCAGAATTGGCAGGAAAGGCTGGCAGTGAATAGACTTTGATCAAAGGTGAAGAAGAAAAAGTTCTATTATGTCCCGAAGAATGCCCGCCCGAGTCAGTCATGGGCCGTCATGATCGGTAACTCGGGTGCGACCTAGCAACTGAAGGTACAGTAGATCACGCGGTGAAAATCAGAACAAGTGAGCCGAACAGTAATATAGGACGCGCGACGTTACACGTGAGCGAATGATAGCTCATGAAAAAGATGCATGGAAGGCGATTACACGTAACTGAAGTGAGGATGCTAAGATAGCATCGGCTGGGCGCGGATGGATGTAAGGAACGATGAGATCAGAGCAGCTATGCAGACAGCTTTCGCACAGTTGAAGATGAGGGTGTAGCGGTTGTGATTTCATAAACAGGTGTTCAGAAGATCAGAGAATAACCCAATATAAAAAGCACTAGAGCTCGAAGAACAAGGACGCGGCCTGATAGAGCTCTAAGATGAAGTGAAGGGACGTTTTCGAGAGTGACGTTACCAAAAGCGGATGAGGATGTGTTGGAGCAAATGGAGACGACCAACAAGAACAGCGGACTCTGCGACGGCGCGAAATTAACGCCAAGGGAGGTAGGATAATGGCTAATCAGCTGTTGCCAAATGCGATAAAGTTAAGATAAAAAATTGTGAAATAAAATAGAGTGACAGGCTGCTCATAAAATACATTTCGGTTGCGATCGAGGCTTTGTGACGCCTTGCTTCGAGAAATGCTTCGTGTACGATATACTATAATAATTCATTCGTGATTTCAATATCATTCGACCTATCTAGCAGATTGACGATGCCCTTTCATCCTTGGTTTGAACATATTTATAGGGAATTTAAGAGTGCTCCGTCGTCCTCTTAACTAACTACAGTGGTTGTTTAATTTCTTGACGTTCTGGCGCGTCCATGCACGCATCAATAAATGAAAAATATACCATTCTGATATGCTAGACGTAATTTTAATGGAGCAGAATGCAACTTTAAAAAGATCTGAAGTTCGGTGTAGAAAATGGGAAAGCTTTTGAGCGTAACTGGTTGCAGTATGACGATGTATCCACAGCGCAAAAACTGAGCAGCAAGGGAGACAACATAATAGGCTATTAGAACAAAAAGAAAAAAGTCATGTGGGCATTGGGTGGAACAATACGTGACAACCCCTGATGCAAGCCAATGAGGGACCTTTCCTCAGCCAGCACTCACAAGAGCAATCAGCCTCGTGGAACACTACGAGCCGTCGCTCCGCATACCTATAGAAAGATCAGCATTAAACTGGAACAGGTACGGCTTCCCTCCTTAAAGACACCGGAAGGGGGTAATTTTGGCCTATGGTAGAACAGACTTAGTTCGGACGAGTTTAAGTGGCCGCCATTACACAAACTCGCCAGTCTGACGCCTTGGCATGGTGCCAACGGAGATGTTTCTATTAGTTGTTTTATCGTTTTACTTTTTGCTTTGTTCTTTCTTAAATTGTTGCTAGATGTACTTACATGAATGCTATTGTAGTTGGGAATGGCCACTCCACTGCGCTGGGTGTAAGGTGCTACAACTAACGTTGGCCCGCGGCCCGTCTCCTACAGCGGACAACTCGGAAAGCCAGTGTGTTGGATGCGAACGGGATGCGAATGCACACCGCAGCGTCGCGCTTTTGAATCCGGGTTTTTCGCCGATTATCGCTTCTAACCCTGAGTATGCGTAACAAATTGCTCATTTCTTTGCATCTCCCTCTTGTTCCGGGCCCCTTCCGGTTCCTTTAAGTAGAATGACGGTTTTGACGGTTTTGAGCTTGATCAATGGAATCATTTCAGCTGGTTGTCATCACCAGTCAAAACAAAGAAGGGACAGTGGAATTCAGCCAGCTGAGCTCGGCATGAAAAAATGAGTTGCTGAGAAGCGCGCATACAAGGGCCCTCCAAGTCAAGGTGAAATCGGTCACGCCGAAGACCTCACCGAAATGCTTATTTCTTTCCCACTCTGAGGGCCTCTTCCTGCCTAATAAACTTTGGAAAATCTCTTCTAATTATTAGAATTCTCTTCACTTCACACACATACACTGCGGTTCATATGGTACAGCCATTCGGACGTTGTAATAAAACTGCCATAGCAAAATGTTCTTGAAAGAAAAATACCCATTCGCATATCCACATCAAATATCAGTTTAAGACTGCAACACTATCATCGTTTTTTTTTTCAAAAAAGCTTTCGCGATGGTGCAACATGCATGGTACAGCCACTAGGCAAATGGAAGTGTTCGACAACTGGAAGGCAATAGAAAGAGCAATATGCTAATTCAATAAATTATTGGTCGTCCATCCCTTCAAATAACCTGAAAATTGCGATTGTCAAGACTTATGTAAAGTTCATCAGCAAGATTTCCACGACAAAAGCAACGAACCTATGCGGGAATCTGGAATAGTTGTGCGCGCGGAAATCTTGAATTGCTGTGCGCCTCAGCACATAAACTGCATGCAACAGGAGTATGAATAGAGCAAGGGAGACCTACAGCAACTGTCCAGATCCGAACGTTCCCCAGGTCAAGGGAGGGCATTACAGAGATGCTTGAGAAAAGAATCAGCTTGCCACCGGAAGGCAATTTGAAAATTAGGAAGAATGAACAATCGATGGATATGCGAGGAAAATCACCGAGAAGGTATCACCGTATAACAAAGGTTTGACGAGTATATGAAGGTAACTCGCTCGTTAAATGTATTTCGTATTTCTTCAAATCGGTAAATTGCTCACAGTTACTGGACTATGTGGAAATTCCAGAGCGGAAAATTGAATTCCGGAACGAAAATTCTCTCCTAAACCTCACTTTGCGTGCAGTCAAAACAAATATTAGAGCCTAACGGGTTTTTGAAAGTACCATAAAACATGAAAATCTACGTGAGCGTGGTATGAGCAACATCTTAATCAATCGGCATCGACGTTGCTACATTGTTCAAAGCCTGAAAAGCTATCGTATCATATTACATGAGGATTATGTGAGCTTCTTGACAGAATCAGACATATGATAACTCGAAAAGGAACAGAGCCAGGACATTCTTACACCAACAATTCATTGCATTTCAAAATTATAAAACGAAAAAGCATGGTACAGAAAAGAAACTGAGATTTAAAAAATTTAAATCGAATGAAAAGCAGCAATTGTCATAAAAAAGACGCAGCAAGGTTTTATTCTGCGATGATTTTTCCGACGATATGATGCCCACATCTCTATTGATTAGATCATTCTCCGCGCAGTTTTTCACAGTTCCACTGGATTTTGCAATTTTTCGAATCAATTCACACTTTTCCTTTTGTTTGGTAGAAGCTTCTCAAATTTTCTCATCTCAAACTTCTCCAGACAGTCTCTTAGACTGCTTGCGTTATGAATATGTCAAACGGACTGCAGATAAGGGCAGTAGATGACACCTTTAGTGATCCGTCAAAAATTCTGGCTCTTATATGCAGGGCCTTGATCGGGCGGTTTATCGCATTGAATCATCAGATCAAAGGTTTTAAAGAGCTAGATGGTGGAAAACAGCTTTCAACGTCTGAACTGAGCAATGTTTGACAATCCATCCTCAATAGTACCTGAAGAGGTAAGGAGAAAGTGATAACAGGGAATACATTTTTTTCTGATGTGAGAACAGACCTTTTACCTCAGAAGAGGTCGTGCAGCGAAACTCGCATCGAAACGTACGGCTCGGGGTCTTATCACGATCCCGCAGCACGGCGTGTCGGGCTGCAGTTCTCCAGACCGTTGCCGGTGAAGGCGGGACATCGCTCGCGGCGGGCTGATTTAGTCCCTCGCCCGTTTGCAATCTACCCCAGCCTAGTGACGCAGAGCGGCGCGGAGGAGGATGAGGTTCTCGGGTTTCTATCTTTCGGGGCTTTTGCCGATTAATTTTGCTCTTTCTCTACTGCTACACTGCTGGGCACCCTAGTTTCATACTCCGCAACCGGCATTTCCCTTTTCGGTGTTTTTAATACCCACTGTTTCACGAGGAGGCTGCACCGTGAGCCGAAGATTACTTGACAGCGGAACGGCGTGAGGGGGGTCGTATTTGACAGGCGGTATGGAGTGCCGCCATTGCAGAGGACAGCAATGGTCCAGGCTAGATTATAAGTGGAATGTGCAGTAAGCTGACTCGGATATGTAAGGCAATGAGTATGAATGAATTCAAGCGATCCACACAAAAAAAATATAGGAATAAGGTACTCAGCAGTACTATGCAATCCGTAATAGATTGAATGCAGAGGTAATGTATTGGGTCATTCCATAAGTAGTGTCGTTTTTTTTTCAAGCGAAAATTTTTGCCATAAATCACAAGTTTTTGCAGCATATTATATATCATTCGGAAGAGAATTCCCCGCTCTACAAAATGGCCTACTTAGTTTTTGAGTATGTTAGAATGGCGCCGACATTTAGGCCGGCGAAGAGGTAGGTCCAGCAAACAAAAATTGGCCAAACCGGCAATCAATTGAAACACAATATTTTACCTGATGAAATCTAACCAATCATGTGTTCCGCACTTAGCCCCGACCTCTCCTGTAGGTTCCACCAGTCGGTTGCTTAAAAAGTCACGTCGCTCTTTTTCCACATTTCGTTTTTCCGCCAAACTCGGTGATTTTAGACAATTTCTTCGAACAAAGGCAAGAAAATTTTCTCAACCAATCAGTTGAAAGAGTGGTGGAATGTTAAGAACAGGTGGTGCCTAGGAACAGGGAAATACCACTGACCGGATTCCTTAACTTTCTCATGGAAAAAATAAATTGTGAAAAATGTCAACTGGACTCATATCACATGGTATTAAAACTCAATCTAAATCGCAGCCAAAACAAACTAGAAAGATGTTTTCGATAGAGCAGAAAAAGTCCTTCGAAGTGGTTCATAAAACAACTCTAATCAAAAAGTTTGAAAGAAAAAATTTCATTTTGAATAAATGTGGGTGCTTTCGAAAAAAAGATTTTAGAAAAATAACGACACGACTTCTTGATCAATTAAATATTGGAAATTGTAGAAGAGGTCAGGGCTAAGTACGCGACACATGACTGGTTGATTTTCCTGAATTGAAATATAGTGTTTCAATTGATTGCCGGTTTAATCAATTTTTGTCGGCTGGACCTATCTCTTCGCCAGCCTAAATGTCGGCCCCATTCTAACAAACTCGAAAACTAAACATGTCATTTTGTAGAGCAGGAAAACCTCTTTCGAATGATGTATGACATGCTGCGAAAACTTGTAATTTCATAGGAAAAATTTACGCTGGAAAAAAAACGACATTACTTATGGAATGACCCAATAGATGATGAAAAAGGGGTCTTACTTGGATCCCCATTGAGCGGGAGGGGTCTTATTGAACCGGTCATTTCCTTCGACAGCTGGCTTTGCCCTGTTTACGAGCATAAAGATGACATATCTACGCAAGAAGGAAGGGGGGAAGAGAACGAGGAGAAAGAGGAGTGAAGGAGAGGGGAGCGATAGGAACGCAGAATACGTGGTTGCCATTCGCTGAACGCGTTCGGGATGGTATGTCTTGTGTCCAGTAGCTGCCTGAACGACATTAGCGTCCTAATCGTTACCATTTGGCCGGAATAAGGTTAAACAGGAACTGATAGGAACCTTAGCAATCCTCTTACAATGCTTATAGGCGGCCGGGTCTTCTGACTTTTGCGTTTTCTGCCAGCGTTTGTATATTTCATACTTCCGTTTCACTACTCGCAGGGGCCTGGGAGTCCAGCCTTCATTACACTCCCTTTTAAGTCATCCCCCTTCACTCAGTTCAGCTTCCACCATCGTACTCTACGCTCAGTTCTAACCTTTGTTTTCCTTGGAAGCTTTATGGCAATGCCCGCTAAGGAGGCCTGTGCCGGTTGACCAAATCTTCACCAGGTAGCACCTTAATGCGCTTTGCGCTTCTGAGGAACGGTCTTCTTACGAGCACATGGTCTATTTCCGTTTGCATGCCCCTGCTGCTGTAGGTTGTCTGTCGGGTTTTCCTTCTTTCGAAGAACGTACTACGGATGGCTATATCGGGAGTAGTAGTGAGGTCGAGAAATCTCTCTCATTCTGCAATCTTAGTTCCCATTCCCCTGCCCCCTTGCACTCTCTATAGTCCTCTTCTGTTACTGCCCACATGACTGTTCAGGTCGCCTGCTATGGCGATATAATCGTCTTCTGGAACTAACCTGATGGCTTCATCCAGGCGCTGATAGAGCTCGTCTATCTCAGCTTTGGGGTACCGACTTGCTGTGCATATACGGTCATTATGGTACAGCATCCTTCATTCGCGAGGGATTCCGTTACTGCTATGGCTACGCCGTTTCGTTTGGCGTTTCCTCCGTTGTAAAAAAAGTCTGACACTATCACCTCTCCCTCGCCTTGACTCCTTTCCAGCGTGTCTCTTGGAGGCATAACACTCGGATGCTCCTGCGCTTCATTAAGTTACAACCTCTCGCGATTTGCAGCAAACTTCTTTGGTCGAGGTCGTTCTCCCCCGGTAGCCCTCGCCGCTGAGCACAGAGCTCATGCGAGGGTTCTGCGTGCCACCTCCGGGTAACGTCCTCGCACTATCACTGATTCTTTTTGCGACTCTATACATTTTGTTGTGACTAGAGTTTTCCACCAGCAGGCCTGTCAGCCTGGGCCTGACGCTGTGAGCCTATCCCCTTAACCACTAGGCTATCCCTGCCTCTCAGTCATAATTGTCTAAGCAGAACAATAGGGGAAGTGCCTGAGTCCAAAGCAACAAAACCTCAGATCACGTTCTTCAAAAATATGAAATCACATTTATTTGGCGAAAAAACAATTGAGAATTCATTAGGCAGCCGTAGTTTTAGCTTTTTGTGCTGCCAGAAGAACACGATTTCGTGATGGGCATTTGCAGTAGCTTGCGTCTTCACCCGGTCCACCCTGAAATCGAATTCAATTACCGGCATGCCTGAGTGTGATAGACATCACTCTCTTACCTCATTGGCGGACGGTCCCATTGGACCAGGAAAGCCAGGATTTCCGGGCGATCCTGCTGGACCAGGTTCTCCAGGCGGACCCATCGGTCCACTACCGCCATCCCTCCCAGAATAGCCGGGTGTACCCATCATTCCCATTTCTCCTGTTGGTCCTTTCGGTCCAGCAGGACCTTTTTCGCCTCTTATGCCATCATTTCCAGGTGGTCCAGCTTCTCCCATATTTCCAGGCTTTCCCTCTTGTCCATTATCACCCGGCATTCCTTGCATTCCTGGGCTTCCTGGACGACCTGGCATTCCAGGCATTCCTGCATCACCCTGAAATTATTCGCAGTGCAAATAAGTGTAAGGTCAATTGCAAAAAAATTTTTTTTGGAAGAAAACGTCGTGTGCTCTTACCATAACTCCAGACACTCCAGGAGGTCCCATGTATCCGTTTTGACCAGGCGGTCCTGGTGGGCACTTTCTACAGCCTTTATTTTCTATTTTGATTTGGTCAAGAGCGATTCCAACGGGACCGACTTCTCCGGGCGAACCAGGGACACCTTAAGTAATTCGCTGAGATGGTTACAGACGATAAATGATGGAAGCAAGGAGCCAAACGCACCATTTTCACCATTCATACCAGGTTGACCAGGCATGCCTTTGGCACCAGCAGGGCAAGTATTTCCTGACTCACAATCTAAAAATGATCAAACTTGTTCATTTCATGGTATACTCCTCGATAATATTTTGTGGACAATCACGGTCAGAAATGATACTAGACAAGTTATGTGGCCAGCCGTCGTAGAGAAAATCAAGAAAAGCCGCGTAAAACTATTGAAATTATGCTCCACCGCTGCTCTCGGTGAGAGTGATAGTGCGAATTCTACATGCATTGTGCGAGGGATCCAGACAACAAAAAAAAAAAAAAGATGGGAAAGGGAAGTGACAGTGCACATGCGAGCTACAGCCACATGCAGGTCAACCACATTGGGGAGGAGAGGGCGCTGAAGAACTCAAGTAGTAAACATGTAAAACCCCTGAGGACCCCCTTTCCCCCCCCCCCCCCCCCCTTTAACTTCGGCAAGGTACACCTGCAGATATGGTGGGCGTCAAAGTGCCCACTAGGACACCGCGCCACGCAAATTGTGCGCAGCTGCCTCTTCCCCGCATGACCTAACCTAACTGGACAGTCCTCAACGGAAGTGCGTCAATACGGTCCAACTATGACACGACTGGCGGCGCGGCGCAGCGCGAATGTTGTGTAGGCGTCTGAAACCTTGTGACCACTTCATTTCTCTGCCTCTCTAATCTAATCCTAACCTCCTTCTCGCTCTCACCTCTCCCCTAAGTGCGCGTTCATACTTTGCGCCTGCAGGGCTTGACTTTGCCCATAGGGAGCGGGGAAGAGTGGCACCAGGGGGCGCAGAGACGACGAGCAACGGGACAGGGTGGCACAGGCAGAGACGCAGAGACAAGGAGCCACGCCCTGCCGCCGGCACCACGAGGTATGAACGCGGCTCAGCCAGGACCCCTAACAAACGGTGACACCGTGCCCTGAGGGGCACGGCCACCGCCCTCCGAGTCACCTGACCTAGTTCAACCAAAGTGAAGCATATCCATCCGCACCACAGCAGGTAGGCATCACTCTGCCACACAGGAAAGCGTTGCTCCCCAAGTTTAATCGTGGAATTTACCGTTGAAATTTGCTTGCGTTCTAAATAAGCTCTCAAGTCGGTCAAAATAAACTATGCGAGCATGAAGATATGATAAAACTAGATAGAATTAAATTCCATGCGCTACTCCACTTCCAGCTCATGGCGTTGTTAAGTGGTCAGCAACTTACTGCAAGTGCCCTCAGTCGCTTGACGTCGCTCACGTCGTGTAACACCGTTAGCTCGGATACTCTTGAACTCAATACGAACAGCAGTTTCTACCACTTGAAATTCGTCATTGTGCACCTGCAAAATTTTGAAAATTGGGATTTAAAAAATTGAACTGACTGATTAGAGTGCGAATTGCTGCTAAACACAGTTGAACTGAACTATTTTGCAGCTGTAGCACCAGCCAGGGGCGCGACGTCACGCGGGAGCTGGCCGTAGCCACGCGACACTAATCAAGTGCTTCTGTGTTTTTATGACCACGTTTAAATTTCATTTCAGAGTCTTGTTCGCAGTTTATCAGACTCCAAGGAAAGAAGTATCGTGGATCCACACGAAAAAACGTTGTTACCTTCATTGTGTCCAAAACGGTGTCAATCCTGCTTAACATGTACGGAATGTAGGACAGAGTAGAGATGATTACAATACTGGACAGCCCGATCGCTATATAACTGGACGACCTCGTCGAATCCATGCCTGAAACCTACCATGAGTTAAATCAAATAATTGTGAAAAATACCGAATATTCAAAATCCTTCAATGACAGCTCGAATATGCAATTACACAGTTACAGTTTGTAAGACTGTGATTCGCACGACCGTGCAATCGCATATGTCCTCGAGCGCTCTCTCGCTTGAGCGTGCTATTTCCCTTCCGTAACGCACGGTCCTTGAGTGTCAACAGACTAGCATTGCGAAAAGAAAACAGCACACTCGAATGAGAGTACGCGCGACGACAACACATGCGATCACTCGATCTAGCGAGCAGTACTCCAATCTAACGTTCATCAGCAAACGGAAGTATTTCTAAATAACACACCTTCAATATTTAAAGGCAGCATTAGGAGAAAGTCGGACGAAAAGTAAAAGAAGTAGTGCGACGGTGGAGAAAAAACGGATGGAAATGGCCAAAAACCCGAGAAACAAAACCCCTTTTCCACTGTTGTCTCGATGCGGACGACCTGTCCGTCAAGAGGCGGGTAGTCTGTTCCAGTTTTCCATTGGCATGTTGCCAAGTAAACACAAGGGAATGTTTGGAGATACGACAGCATCTACTTTTTGGAGTGAGCTTCAAGCTAAAACTGCGAAAGCGCGCCGTAAAACCTTCGATCCTGCCGCATCTCCTAGGCCGCTCACACCCCTGTCAATCGGGAATTACGTCATCGGGAGGCGGGATCGTTGTTTCAAGAGGCGGAACAGTTGTGTGGTTGCGGCGTTTTGCAGCGCTTCTACAGCTTGAAGGAGCGCTTTTTTCACCGGGATTTCGCCACAGATAGCCTTTTTAGGCCCAGGACTACCATGTAAGGGACTTCTTGGAGGGATTTCTCCAATACCACATTACCCCTAATGCTGTCTTTAATTTACGTAAATAGCTAAAGAGGTATTTTCAGAGTCGTACTGTCATTCCTCATATTGAATGCGCAAAAGAAATCAAAGCCTTGGTAAGATGAAGAGCTGTAGCAGGATGTAATGTAAGAAGAAATCTACTTGAAACCATGAAATAAGTTTTTTGAGGACGAGATATTCCTCAGGATAACCAGGGCGGTGGTTGGGTTAGCTTCAGTCTTGTCTTAGCGATGAGGTGATGGATTATCTCAAAGCCGCCCAGTTCTTGCAAGTAACTTGAGTTAGAGTTTCTTTACAAGAACTCGATATTTGCGAGTTTATGAACAATTATTCAACCCTTCTTAAAAGGATTAGGCAACAGGCAAATGGTTCGAAAAACAACAGCATAAACAATAGAAAAGCAGCAATGCATGTTTGAACATGGTCTTATATAGCGATTCGATGAAGCTATACGGGCTATGAACGCTAAGTGGCTACCAGTTTTCGTTTCCTACTAGTTTTTCTGTGTTCAGAACATAACAACAGCCTTGCAGGCGAACATCAACAGGCGATCGCATAGCTGTTTCGGGTTACGTAATGGATGTTGGATACAAGTGTAGAGGAAGGATAACATCGCATTGGTGGGTGAGGGAACTCATTACTCCTTATAACTTCATTTTCTGATTTTACTATGAGGTGCAGAAATAGTTCCGCAGATTGGGCGTATTGAAATGCCCTCTACGACCATTGCGCAACTTCTTCACATCATTCCTATTTCGAAGCTATACATACAGTAGCGCTCAAAAATATTCGGCCAAAAACTTTTTTGTCATAACTTTTTTCTACTTGACCAAATTTGACAAAATTTCAATATGTGGTGCCTGGACCTACTGTCAACATTTCCTTCTACTTGAGTGCCGCTTGACTCTTTTCATGGTTTTTTACAAGAATTTACTACAAGACCACCAAAAAAAAAGAGAAAAAGGATTGGTCAAGAAAAACGGCTTTCTCGACAAAAACAAAACGGGCAAGCTTCAGAGAACATCAATATTTTGTGTAAAGATCACTACTTTTGATGACAGCGGCACAGCGGGACGGCATAGGGATGGCATTCCAAAAACAAAAAATTACATTCAACCACGTAACTTACACCGTTGAGCGCCAGAATAGTATATTTAGTAGGCAGTGTCTCCAAGTCCAACATACTAAATTTTCTCTTAGATCGATCCAGTCGCAAAAAAGTCACAAGTGGAAAACCCAAGTGAACAACCATTTGGCCGAATACTTTTGAGCGCTGCTGTATGTTCACGTAACCGATGTCTTGGTCCCCTACATCTAAAGACAGTTTCTTAGTAATTTTACTAAATCAGTGGGTTGCTGTCACTGCACTTTCGCGAAAACGAAGGGTGTCTCCCAAAATCAGTATTTTAATGACAAAATTGTGTAGTAGAATGTCGGCATTGTTTCAGTAGTTGTACTTTGTTCGATGTTGTACCGAGGTTGATAACTACGGGGGAATTGGCGCTTTCTATAAGACTAGCTTTTCAACCGGGCTTCTTATTTCAATGAGTCCAGAGCTTCCCGACCGTTGCGGTCGATCCCGTAGATCTGGTTTGATGTAGGGGGGCGGGGGTGGGGTTCCCTAGCGTTTTCGTGATGCCGTACATAATGAAATTCTAGTAAGGTGTGTCCTAGATATCGAACGGATAAATCATAACGTGACTTCCTCTCTTTCAGGCTCCGACGGAGGCGACGAAACGTGAGCCAATGAAATTGAGTTCGCACAAAAAATCAAAGAATCAGCAAGACGACTAACTTCAGTATCGAACAGCAGTGAAAGAAAATTATAAGTTTAGCATATAATAGGACGATATACCGTAATCTGTCGCAAACCAACAAGTGGAACCCAGCCCAAATAAAATGCAATTGACTGTCACGTAATAATACTGGCAACTACTTACGATCAACAAAGGGCACTGTGCGGAAGTGAGAACAGTAGTGAAATATAAAAAGCAGGCAGTATGGGCATTTGGTAAAAAGGAAAGATTGGCCGTTTATCTCGAATTGGTGACTGGTTCATTAGATCACGTGTATGAGCAGCAATACACCATTTTATTTGACGCCTACTGTTTAGTATGGTAGGCTTGAAAATTAATTATTGGGTCATTCCAGAAGCAGCGTCGTTTTTCTCAAACGAAAGATTTCCTTATGAAACTACAAGTTTTTGCAGCATGTCAATGTACATCGTTCGGAAGAGATTCTCTCCCCCCCCCCTTCCCCCCCCACAAAATGACATGATCAGTTTCTGTTTGCATCATAATGGGGCCGATTTTCAGGGCGGCGAAGTGGTTGGTTTGGTCAGCAAAAATTGACCAAATCGACAATTGATCAAAGCAATACATTTCACTTCAGAAAAATTGACCAGTCATGTGTCCCGTATTTAGTTCCGGCCTTTTCTGCAAGTTCCACCATTCGTCTGCTTAAAAAGTCACGTCGCTCTTCTTCCACACTTAGTTTCTCCGCCACAACTCGGTGATTTCTGACAATTTCTTCGAATCGAGACAAGAAAACATTTCCAACCAGTACAGGTATTGAGTAGGGACGGGGAAACCTTACTGACCGGATTTCTGGAGTTTCTGTTGAAAAATAAATTGCGCAATAATGTAAACTAGGCCACTAACACACAGTTCTAAAATTCAATGTGATTAACAGCCAAAACAAATACGAAACATTTTTTTTTTCGATAGAGTAGAAAAATCCTTCCGAATGGTCCATAAAGCAATGCTGAACAAGGGATTGGAATGGAGAAATTTCATTCTGAATAAACGTGCTTTCGGAAAAAGAAATTCAGAAAAAGAAAGACGCGACCTCTTGCTCAAGCAAATATTGGAAACTGTAGAAGAGGTCGGGACTAAGTATAGGACATATGACTGGCTGATTTTCCTAAAGTTAGTGATTTAATTAACTGCCAGTCTGATCAATTCTTGTCAGCTGTACCTACCTCTTCGCCAGGCTGAATGTCGGCCCTATTCTAACATATTCAAAAAACTAACATCAATTTTTGTAGAGCAGAAAATTCTCTTTCAAACGCTCCACGATATGGTGCGAAGTTTGTAATTTTGTAGGAAAAACTCTTCTTTGAAAAAGAAGACACTACATATGGATTGACCGAATAATAACAATAATATTTAAAAATCTTTCAACGTGCAAATGGAGTGTTGTCATTTTCAAAAAAATATTATTATAGTGATTACTAAATGCTAAATGACTAATTTTTTCTCTCCGATGAGAGTATGTAGTGCTTCTTACCGGGAGTGAATGAAGCTGAAACTGCCAATGCGCTCACCTTAAATAGCTCCAGGCAGACCTGCTATGGCGATAATATTCCACAGCATATTTCAGTTTGATATTAAGTTCTACGTACAACATCGCGAACTAATTATCTGATCACATATCGCACCTTCTTATGGCAATCCTGTTTCTGACTCATCTGAAACGTAGAGAATCGGATAGTTCAGTTCAGTTCAAGAAACAACTCAGTTAGTTCAAATTTATAGCAGATATCTTACACAAACCGTTGGGGTGCACAGCGATTTTCAACAACAAACCACACTTCAATGAAATTAATTTGACTCCGAAAAGTAAGCATATGATAGACAGTGAGTTGGTTCCATTACGCACGAAATTCCTCCTTCAACTGGACGGTCAATCAACTTCTCAGTCGATCCTCGCCCCACATCATCTTCGTTTTTAGAGGCAGTGGTAGGGGTAATGTGAGTAATGAGAGTCCATAAACTCGATCACAAACATGAAAGCTAGGAGCCTAAGAAAAATATGTGGCTCAATTTCTAATGAGAATGGACGTCTCCGAGCTCTATAGGGGCCGTTCCCTTCAACAGCTGTCACTTGTTTATGCCGCCCGCCCCTTTTTTCAGCTCGACACGCCCCTTTTGAGATAAACGACGGGAAGGGGTCTCATTTTCCGGGTTTTTGACCGTTGTAATCCGTTCTTTCTTCTTTTTTGTGTTATTAAGCCTCTAAATTCAGTATAATTGGTAGCAAAAACGAAAAGAAAGAAAGAAAGTGGAAGAAAAAGTAATCGCCTAGATCGACAGTGGATTACAATGGATTGCTAAACTATTCTATCTCCTTACTTATGAGCGAGCGTTCGTGATGACTACGATAATTTTGTCATGCTGTTGACACCTTAGGTACGGTCCCTGTGCCGGTCCCTGATCTCGCCCAGAATAACACTCCTGAGGTTTTCCGTTAAAGTCTCACTTTACGGCAAAATATTTGTGTAGCAGAACCGCGGAGCAAAGAAAGAATAAGTGATTATCATCTCCCTGACATGATTTGGCGGCTGCAAATGGTGCTGTGCCCTTCACAGAATTGAACAATGTCGTGCGCATGGTAAATGTTTCGTAAGAGCTCTCCTCTCATCTGCACATATGATCTTTTAGGTTCATTTTGGCTTCGACAACAAAAGACTGGAGAAATACATGATCCAACAAGAGCCACGTTAATATTCTACGGTGCCGGCTGAAAGGCGTGGCTGCGTGCCTCTGCGTATCCACCTATGCCACCCTGCCTCGTTCCCTGCGTCGTCTCTGTACCTCCCCCGTGCCATTCTGTCTCGCTGCCTATAAACGCAGCCACGCTCTACCGGCGCTGAGTGTGAACGCGGCCCCACATCAGGTGCTTTGGTGCCCAGACAGAAACAAGCCAATGCAGAATCTCGTTGCATAGTCGTCTACTTCCAGTAGCAATGAACTGTAAATACTGAAATTTCACTCATGCTACCGAGATCACACACACCTGCGACCAGGATCGAGCTATGGTGCAGGAAGTATATCCCGGCGATATAAGGTGATGAGAGTCCAGCCTGATCACCTTCAACCACAGGTTCCCCTATACCGAGAAGGTCAGATGAACGTCCACCCAGAGGCGGCATCATCACACTCTTGGCATGCAGATATTAAAGACGGTCCTCGCCGGGATGCCAGATACGAGAAAAAGCCTCTCGCGAAATGTCTCGCCTGGTGCCATCTAGCGGTCGTAATTACCTCAAATGAAGAGCAGTCGCAAGGCCACTCAGCCACGGGCTCCTATAACGGATGTTGCACTGAATGAAAGTGACCCCAACCCTCTGATGACTACTAGAAACGCCTGAAGCCGCGTTCAGTTTTGCGGCTCTGATGCCGGCGTCAAACCGCCGCCGTCGCCGCCGGTGACGCAAAGTAGCGGCCTAAAGCTGCTTAGCATAAACTTGAGCTGAGACATATGTCCTCCACCCAGCAACTCCTTGGACAGCATTCCTCGCGAATCAAACTATCAGCACAGCAAGACCAGACCATGTTGGAGTGGAGCCTGATCTTGGCTGTGCAAATAGTCCTTTTCCCGCAAAAGTTGGGAAGCTGCCCACCTTTGCAGGGAAGTATGTTAGGTCTCTAACTACCAAATCGTTGGAAAGTCTCTTCTGATCCCCGCTCAAAAACTTTTCATTCTTGAACTTCATCAGTCGTTCAGACCGTCTCAGCCCTCGAAGCTATTTAGTTCACCGACTACCGTGGATTAGAAGAGTCAACGCTGATGCTACCATTGGCCTGCCATGTTCAGCGGCCTCGGTGGCCGTAGTAGGTGACAACTCGCACAGACAAATGTTTATGACAACAAAAGCAAGCGATGACGGCTCTAAGTGAGTCGCACTGGGAAGTTCCTGGATGACGCAACCCCGTACAGACAAACATAATATTAGGTTGTAACGAAAGTTCTGGCCGGGATTGCGTGTCCACAAAACACATCCTAATTTCAAAGCGCGTAAACTAGGACTAACTTACTCATTGCGCTCCGTAGATAGAGGAAAAGCTCCTCTTTCTGAAATTATAGTTTCCCCATAATTGAATAGTGTTTGAATTTTTGGGAAGTATTCAAACTACAGCTAAATGGGCCCTGTTTGAAAGACTCGACTTCACGGGTTCTAGCTTGGACGAGCAGCGATAAAAGCAACTATTATATTGGGTCATTCCATAAGTAATGTCGTTTTTTTCAAGCGAGAATTTTTCCAATAAAGTCACAAGTTTTTGCCGTAACTTATATATCATTTGAAAGAGATTTTTCTGCTCTACAAAAAATGATGTTTAATTTTCGAGTATCCTAAAATGGGGCCGATATTCCGGCTGGTGAAAGGTAGGTCCAGCCGACGAAAACTGGCTGAACCGGCAATCAATTAAAACACTATATTTCACTTGAGGAAAATCAATCAGTCATGGGTCCCGTACTTAGCCCTGACCTCTTCTGCAATTTTCAAAATTTGGTTGATTAATGAGTGGCGTCGTTCTTTTTCTAATTTCATTTTTCCGAAAGTACTCACGTTTATTCAGAATGAAATTTTCCTTTCAAATCCTTCGCTCAGCATTGTTTTATGAACCATTCGGAAGGATTTTGTCTGCTTTATCGAAGATGTATTTCGTTTTTGTTTTGGCTGCGATTCATATTGAATTTTAAACATGTGTGATAACGGCCCAGTTTACATTATTGCGCATTTTATTTTTCCAATAGAAACTCAACCAGTCCGGTCAGTGATGTTTCCAATCCCTACTTATCACCTGTACTTGACGCTTCACCATTCTTTCAACTGATTGGTTGAGAAAATTTTGCTGCCCTGATTCGAAGAAATTGCCTAAAATCACCGAGTTGGGGCGGAAAAAATAAATGTGAAAAAAGAGCGACCTGACTTTCCAAGCTACCAATTGGTGGAACTTGCAGAAGGGATCAGGGCTAAGTATGGGACACATAATTGGCTAATTTTCCTGGAGTAAAATATAGTGTTCCAATTAATTGCCGCTTTGCTCGATTTTTGTCGACTGAACCAATCACTTCGCCAGCCTGAGAATCGATCCCATCATGACGCTCACAGAAACTAAACGTGTTATTTTGTAGAGCAGAAAAATCTCTTCCGAATGATATTCGATATGCTGCAAAAAATCGTAATTTTATAGGAAAAATTTTTGTTTGAAAAAAAACGACACTACTTATGGAATGACCCAATACAAATGTGCTCACTGCAAAAGCAGAAGATAAGCATTGGATGGAACAGTTTGTCACTGGCTTTAGAATTGCAAAAATGAGAATGAGTTTCTCGGATTTTTAGTTGATCAAGTCGCTTTAATTGAAACAACAGAAAGCGATGAGCGTCCATATTTTCAGGGGATATACAGTAGCGCTCAAAAGTCTTCGGCCAAAACTCTTTTGTCATAACTTTTTTTCTTCTTGACCAAATTTGACAAAATTTTAATATGTGATGCCTGAACCTATTGCCAACATTTCCTTCTACTTGAGTGCCGCTTGACACTTTTCATGGTTTTTTACAAAAATTTACTACAAGACCACCCAAAAAAAGTAAAAGGCTTGGTCAAGGGGAACGGCTTCCTTGACAAAAACAAAACGAGCAAGCCTCAGAGAACATTAATATTCTGTAGAAAGACCACGACTTTTGATGACAGCGGCACAGCGGGACGCCATAGCGATGGCACTGCAAAACCAAAAAAATTCATATAACCGCGTAACCTATACCGTTGAGCGCCAAAATAGTATATTAAGTATACAGTGTCTCCAAGTACAACATACTAAAATTTCTCTTAAATCGGTGCAGTTGCAAAAAAGTTACAAGTGAAAAACCCCAAGTGAAAGACCATTTCGCCGAAGACTTTTGAGCGCTACTGTATGAAAGTATTGACCTCCCTATTACAGATGTGTTTGATCAGCTCGGACAGTTCCAATTCACCAAAACTCAAAAAATCGGTGCTGCGCAACTTCTAGGAGCAGCTAAGCGCGACCGAATTATCAACAGATCGACTCCCAAAAGGTGAAAAATGAATACTACTAATACTCGTCAAGCCTAGCACTCACCATGTTCCACTATTCTAGAAATCTCAACAGCTTCTTCAACAGTAGCGCGGTCAAGGAGCATGACGATTTGCAGTCAACTTTTCACGATTTTGCGCCACGTAAATCATCAGACTTTTATCAAAATGGAAAATATAGATTTACACGATCTTGGTAAGTATATGAAACATGCAATGGTGATTATCCCGCGGAAAAGATGTGGTTTGAGCAGAGCTATGATCTATTGAAGGTAAAGTTGCAAAAACTACCCAAAACCTTCCCCACGATCTAACATTGAAAAACAAACTTACAGGACTGCCCAAAACTGGACTCACCACCGTGGAACCACGCTAGCTGCCCCGGGAATGTGTTCGTGAGCATACGAGTATAAATTCAAATGGATAGGGAACCATTTCATTATCAGTATCTATTTTATAGATTTTACATATGAAGCAGTAATCATTCATCCTTAGACAGATACCGGACTGATTGTTTGAACGACAAGTCACCAATATACGTATAAATTTTTTGGAATAATTTATTCGGTACAAATCATAAGCAACAGATAAACATGTGATCAAACGTAAGCAAAAATATGACATTATGGAACCGTACAGTCTCAATCAAAAACACAATGAAAAAGAACAAAAACACAAAACAGAGCGCAGAACGAAACAAAACGAATAATGAAGAGCTTTAAACCTAAGAAAGCAGGAAGGAATCAGGTCCATAAGGCATAACTGAGGCCAGACACCTGATGTTCCTCTACGATGTGATGATGATGATGATGACTGATGAGCCTCAGGCCGTGAGATCATACGCGCTTTAGATGATAGCGAACAGTGATTAAGAAACATAAATAAAACGAACTTGAGCAGCATAGTCTATCTGAATTTGCAAGGGTTCGTATGACTTTGATGAGATATGCAAATGGGGAAAGTTGTCCATATTTACAACAGCATTAAGTTTTGCTATTATCCTTAGTAAAATTCACATATAATGGAGTGTTTCACAAGTAACCCGTTGAAAATAGCCGGGATAATGACGGCAGCAAGAAGACGAAGAAGTTCCAAATATATGTCTTTACAGTGATCACAGATGATCCGGCTTGCCTCGTTGCATTGACTTAAACCGTGACGCCGATCGACCAGAGTCATCTGAAATATAAAAATATTCGAAAGAATATCTTAAATTGTCCGAAAACTCCCTCAAGTTTGCACACTTTTTCCTATTTTTTTTCTGCAGGCTGTTCTTTCTGATAAAGAAAAGGGTTCAGCTATGGCGTCCCGGACGGCTGCCGGCATTCTCGCACGAGGAAAAAACTCTAGTTTCCAAAAAAAAAAAACTTTAAAGGAGGAGGTGCCAGGGTGTGCGATCAAATAATAACTCAATTTTTTAATTCGTCCGCGAAAGGATGTGCCCCATTCTATGGGAGCATGACTGATTTCGGAGAGTTCGCCTCTCGAACGCGGTAGCTCTTGGAAGATTTATTCGCACGATGACAGAATAATACAAGAACCCCGTATCAGCGGATCACAACTCTTTTATTCATGACTTCTGTTAATACGGGAGAACAAATGAATCTGCCCCCTACAGATACGAGGGAAGCAAATAGACATCATGGGAAAGGTAATGCGGAGTAGGACACTCCGCCCCCTCTCACAATAACCAGTAAAACAAGTCAACACTTAAGAATACAATTAACAAAATACATCGAAGTTGAACAATACAATGATAACTAATAATTTAGCTAGGTCTCGCAATTTGGTCTTCGACGTTGGTTGGTGCGTCGTACTGTTGTTGAGTTGCATCGGTGGTCGGCTTCGTCTTTCTTCTTTTGCCGTATGAATGAGGATGCTAGGAAATGCCGTCAAACCAAAGGGCAGGCGGGTGAAGCGATACTCCTGTATATTGTCATGTGTCGGTGATTGGCATCTTGAAATTATAGGAATCTGCAGGGATCCTTATGTTCGTCTTGAAACCTTATTTGAGTGAAAGCTGCTGACCGCATCTTTTTGATGATGCATCAAACACTCTACGGAGAGGCTTTGCCTTAGCATGTCCATACCCCTGAGTGAGGTATGTAGTAACAGCCGACGCTGTCAAGGGTGTTTTCATCTGAGAGTTCTAACAGTGCGGTTGATATGTTTTCTTGGAAGCTTTGAGTATACCATTTCTGTTGTTCTTTGCTGGCTTGTAGATGTTTCCACAGCGAAATCAATATACGACAAGCAATAGCATAGTTGTCAGGGATGTCAACAACGTTGTCTTTCAGTGGTAAGGGTACGATCACAATCCCATTCTTAAACTGATCCTTTCTAAACTGAACTGAATACATCTAATGGAATGGGAATGTGTTCTCTTCTCTTGTCAATTCGTTGGGTGAAATTCCCAAGCCTTGCAACTGAAACAATTTGTTGAGCAATGCGGCCTCCGTAGATTCCTTGATAATGGCCAGTTGTTGCAGCACTGAATCGCTTTTGAGATCATGAGATACGAGTCCACTGCCGTCGCTTCGCGCCCTATTTGTTAACAATTCTGTGAATACGATACCACGGCCATGTATGCTGGGGCCAAAAATTGTTTTTGCAATGTTCTGGCCAGATGGCATTTGCGAGGAGATACTGCTTGGAGGGACCAATTGGTAACAATAATCAAGTCCGACCAATATGTGCGGAATTTGATATTCTCCTCGGACACGCGAATTGCATACGTACAGTTCATTGTGTTGGAGGAACTTTCGTCGTCTTCTGTCAACTTTACCGATGAGAATCCATTGGTAAACACCGGTTTTGTTTGTGCCCTTATGTTGAGTTCCATGCCATAGGCAGTGCATATTTTGAGCGTTACGATACTATTTCGAAAATTTCTGTGTGCCTGCCGATACCGACATGGCACAAATGTCGGTAGATTCTATGAGAAGTGCGAGGTCATATGCCGCTTGTTCCCTAATGAGATTGAGCTCCCGTGTCGAAGAAGAATAGTACTTTTTTCGAACTGTTTTGTTTTATTATTTCACACGTTACCTTCTGCAGTCATTAGGACGATCTGTCCTTTGTTTCCATTATTATCGCCTGTGTGGTGAGAGTTGACGCAGGCATTAATGGCCGCTGTTCTACCTGACCATAGTCTGCCATTTCGTGCGTCATTTGAACCGTTATTAGTTCACGACTGCCTTTCACCTTTACTGTGGAAAAGGTTTTTTCTGTTCTGGTTGACCATTTGTTCTAGAATGGAAATCTGATCTTTGTCTGGGTTCACTGCCAGAACCGGTCCCCTTTTGCGGCGGACCTGAGATAGAGCACAGGATGTCATGCATCTGCTTACAGCGCGGGCAATTACGATTAGAGCATTCGCTGCTTTTGTGGCTGTCGGTAAAGCATTTCCAGCACCGCAGCTCCTTTTTCCCCACTTTCATCGTTCGTTGATGTCTACTACACTTCGGCAGACGTTTGATGCGCGATTGCTGTTTTTGCAAAATACTGTTTTTTCGATTCACTATCAGATTGTTTTCTGTGGGATTTGATCTTTTTCTCGTCAAGATCATCTCTGAGAAACTTCCGTAGCCTTGACTCTACGTATTTTTTTTGCCTCAATTTGCTTTTCTAGCTCGTCCATTATGTCATCAATTTTGACTTCATCCTTTTCTTGAGTTGCAAAAAGGACTTTTCCACTATGCAGTATGGAAAATTCACGAGTATTTTCTCCATCCATAAAGCGTCTTGCGTAGAGCGTATGTCCTGACTTGCTAATACCATTTGGTTGATTAGCATTCTGATTTTGCAAAGACATTGTTGCAGACGTCCGCATTATTTGTTGCTGGACGCATATCAATTAACTTCTGAACCACCTTTGCTCTGCTCTGTTTATGGGCTCGTTACCATACTTTTTCTTCAGAGCTTCGGTTATCCAAATATAATTTTTTGGGAGAAGCTGTATGCCCTTCACACGATTTTTACTTTTCTGCGAAGGCTGTCTTTAAGGAGTAACATTTTTTCAACTGTGCTCAACACTTTGTTTTCATGTACAAGTGTTTGGAAAACTGTCCAAAACTGTGGAAATTTCCCCTCGTCGCCGTAGAATTTTGGCATTTGTAGCTGACTCGGTTTTAGTGTGCGACAAATTACTTCCTCTGTGTCACATATGTTGTCAAAAAGATCTTCTGACAATCACGCGGAGTCATGCTCGCAAATAGAGCTATTATCGAGCTCTCCTGAGAAATATTTCTTCAAAATGACATCCTTCTTTGTGTCGGATGTGTTATGGTTTTTATTCGGGTTTCCCTAGCTTCTTTGCGGGTCGACACCCAACACTTGAGCGAGGTTATGCAGCTTGTTTATGCTTACTGTTTACTGTACTTCTAACACGTGTATCATTTCATTGGCACGGCTATCTACTTCGTCAACTCATATTCTGAATCGATATCTTAGATTTCATGGGCCTGTTTGTTACCCTAGTCTTTAAATCGTCGAATGCTTTCTCAAGTTTGTCGATGAGAGAGCAGGGAATCCCTGCTCGGTTTTATGGTTTCCATTCCTCCAGCAAATAGGTTCACTGCTTTGGAATATTCATCGTACCGCACACGATCATCGCCCTTGAGATTTATCTCCCCAGTGTACGATGGATGTTTATCGAGAAGAGTGTTGAGCGTTTTGCGCTGAATCCAATAGGTTTCTTATTGGAAATCAGTGTCATTTCGCTTTTCTTCTCTTGCTATTATTAGTTTTTTGTTGGTTCTTGTTGTCAACGGATTCTCCGGAGTAGGTGTTACCTATTGTAGTGAAGTATTCCAAGTTTCGACGGAATTAACCGGAGAAACGGGAGTATAGACTTGTTCCCGGCCGATGCACGAAAATGTCCCGTTCTATGGGGAGCTTGGTTGATTTCAGAGTAAGCCTCTGCAAGCAGGGCAGGATGAACCATCCGATCACCAGGTCTTCGTGCGTTGTACCCTTCTCTCGTCTTGCGTTTCGAAATCTTCACCAAATCCTTGTTTTCGTGCAAGTTGATGGACCATCTCATGTCAACCGAAGCACTCGATCATGATAAAGCCGTCACCGAGTGGATCTTCTGACCCACATAACGAGCGGCTCTGACCTTCATCTGATGGAAGATTAGTTGGAATTTCATGGTGAAGAGAAGCTATGCCGAGAGATGCCATTTGGAAGGAGTTAGGGAGTTAAAGAGATTGTCATCGAACCTTGGCAGCAAGTGGACTGAAAACATTCCGAAAAACCTCATGTGGACCTGGATCATCAAAGCTTTTTTTGCTAAGTTTCTCCTTGACGGATACCTCAATCTGTTCATTGGCTACCATTTTGCATATCGCAGTATTTTTAAAACCAACAAGGGGTCCTCCTTTTACATGTTGAATATGAAAGTAGTAGAGATGCTACATAATGACATGTGAAAAAGGACGAAATGAAGTGGTCAGAAAACGAAGCATGACACACCCTTCTCCGTTGATCTTAGTCACGGACGTCGCTGTAGTACCGTAATGAGGAACTTAAAGGATGTCTTGCAACACAATCTGCGCCACACACCACACCGTTCGCTTGAGCTTCAAGTCTCGGTATTGCAAGCTCGTATCTCCACTATTTAATACCCGTACTACCCTCCGGCTGCCCATAAAGGCACTGGTGGGGGTAGTTCGGGCCCAATATCAAAAGTTTAGTGTATACGAAAGTCGGGGTGCTAACTCAGTAGTACGAAAATGAAGAAAAAACGGGATGAAACGGGCTCACTTCACCCCTGCCAATACCACGAAGATGAAACATACTTGTAACTGGAAGGAGACTATTACAGGAGAGTGGGTGCAAGATCAAGGTAAAAGTGTCTACGAGTTCGCGGAAAAGTTTATTGGCGGTGAATTCACCACAATAAGCTGCTATTTCCAACATCCATGCGCAGCAAACCACAACCATTATGCGTTTTCGCGCCCGGATCTGATGTCGCACACCTCATGGGCGGCTCAGTGTGATCAGATTAAGGAATTTCTTACGCTCTAGACCCTTTCCAAACTTCTTCATGGATGAAAAACTACAATAACCCTTTTTATATCGGTATATCATCACTGTACATTTAGACTAAAAATAGCTTAGATAAGTTAACAAAGCGATCGGGAATTCAAAGAAACTCACAGCTACTTTGCGACAGTGCACTCACAGATACACCCATTCGCGGTACCGTTTTTCGTTTGGGTGCCTCACAATCCGACGTTTCACCGTCGGCTTCTGATGAACCACCTTCTTCATCCATCATAAGCGATGAGCGTTGACTGTCGTCATCCCGGTTACCTTTTTGTGGACGAATACCTTAATTTAAAACATGGCGAGTGTACAGATAGAATATGATGGGAATGTCAAGCTGCTAAGCAAACCAACCCGTCGTTCTATTTCTACTTGTCGGCCTAACTTTCTTCTCATCTCCGAACGCCATTCCATCCGATACCGAGTCATAAGGGTCTTCCACGTTCAACATCCGTGGCAACTGTCGTCGTGGAGAGCCCTTTAACGATATAGATACAATTATCAAAATTAGATTGTGTGATACGAAAGAAATTTACCTCATAGCCTATATCGGCAGGTGGTGGAGGGTTAGATGGAGGTGGAGGTATGAAGTCCATAAGAGTGTGTTTAGGAGGACTTCGACGGCCAGCCATAGTGCCGGGCTTTGAACGACCATTTGAACTTTCGCCAGTTCCATCCGAGGATTGAAACTAAACAGTTAAAATCAATACTTTTGAGGACGATCTTAATTCAAAGAGACATTCATGTTCACCGGAAAGGGGACAATCGCCTAATCGCCATTGGTAGCAAAGCATTGTAAGAGGGGCGTGGCCATCACAACCTCGCTCTACGGCTTGAAAAGAGGGTGGGGCAACGCCAAACTAGGCTCGTTTACTAATGATGATCCTTCGAATACCTCCTTCTGGCCGACAGATAACCACGCACAGGGGGTGTGGTTAGTTTATAGTCGATGTCTACGGGGCCTCAACACCCTTTCCACTAACCGGGGTCGCTCCGTTGTGTGGGTGAAACATTGTTATTTATCGACGATCTATCTGACCACAGAGTGGATGCACCAATCTAATTATCGCCAGGTGCGCCTTTGATCTCTTCTCTGACATGTAAATTTTTTGATTTTTTAAAGCACTATTCTCGGAAGAGAATTTGAGGGATTTTCTTTGAAAACACGATAGGGAGACCCCTCTAGTCGTAACTGTACTAGGACCAAATAAACACTTAACATTGCTGGAAGCAAGGCTTAAATTCAGCGCGAATTCTTCAAAATAGCTCAATGGAAACCATTCAATGAGTTTTTCGAAAATCCTAATAGTTACTTTATTTCACTGGTTTCTGTAGGATACCGACGATCCCCCTTCCAATGAACAAAGACCAGCAAAACCTTAGGAACCTGAACATAGCTAACGTCGGTTTGAGGAGGACTGTCCGAATGATGACTCGCTTGGCGATGTTCAGACGCTCGACTACCTCGAGAACGACGACCCGTATGATCAGCATACCTGAAAGAAAAGCAATTAGCAGTCACAACGAGAACCAGCGGGCTTTCGTAGAAGCTTCAGTTCAAGCACCGATAAGTGGATTTAGGACTAGTAGTGCACTCCTGCCATGGCAGCATACGCTGCCACGGCAGGAGTGCATATGATTGGTGCTTATTTATAATTCACCAATGAGAGCCGCCCTATCGCCCAATGAATGCTTCTGATTTATGTGCACCAACGATCACTCCACTTGGTGCATGTTGGGTGGGGTCCACGAGGTCGAATTTCCGCGTCGCGGCGTGCACTCGCGGCGCCCCCGTACGACTCGCCGTATCGATTGCCTTTGGTCGCCCGGCCGAGCGTGACTGCGTCACGTCTGCGCTTTCCACTCATGCCACATTGCCTCGCTTGAAGGCTGCCATGCCCTGTCACTGGCACTCGCATCCGCCGTGCCGCTCATCGCGCCCGGCCGCGCGGAAATTCGACCTCGTGGACCCCACCCGTGCATGTGACTATGCAAAAGTGTGACAACCAGAAAATCGTAATTACGACACGGAATTCACAATAAACTATTACCTGGCAGGTGGTCCATTCGGAACCGGATTACTTGGAAGCACTGGACCTCTCAGCATACGATCATTAAGCCACGATGGTTGTTGATTTGACATCACTAACGTTGTCGTTGCGTACGGTGATGGATCGTCTTGGAACTTGAAATCGTATAATGTAGTATAAGAGACAGTATCCCTTCTCCATCTTGCATCACGTGATCATTGGTATACATACCTGATTCCCGTAGAAGGTGCTGAGCGTGTTGCCGGGTCCACCTGCTAATTGCGCATAATGGTAGTGATGTTCAGAACCAGGTCGATTCATTGTGCCACCCATGTAGTCATCACATGGAGTATGGAAGAAATCTTGCTGATTCGGTGTCACAGAGTAAGGAGGATGTGCAGCTGGACACCTGAAACGGTAAATTTTACCAAGCAGTACACAACTTTTGGATTAGGATGGAAATTTTCAATACTTCAGACTACGGACGAATATAGCTTTGAGCTTTCCCTTTATCTCCGCGTCATCGACTCCATGTTCAAGCCCTACATTGATTTGTGAAGGCATTCCATTACTCAGGCTTATACGGTACGAGATGGATATTTCACCGAGTTGAACCATCTCAACAAATTTGGAACAAAATTTTAAGGCACACCACGCGATTCAGAGTGGTCGTCCCTCTGTGGGCACATAGATCGCTTTGTATCCGGTGTTATCATTAGGACGGGATTCGTACGGTGGCATGAATCGTGAGCCGCGATAAGGAGGTACGGAGGTGTGAGGGTCCTTACGTAGTTGGGTCCTGCAGAGATTGCGCGCGCCCGCGTTGCGAAGTCCTATCCTAACAATACACACTCCCATAACTAGTCAAAAACTATCAAACCAGTCACACTCCCATCACACGCTGTCGGCAAAAGTGATAGCAACCAGCGTACTGCGTCTCTATCACTCGTGTCTTCCTCTCTAGCATCTTTCCCATTTCCTCTATTGTCTGATCCTCTCACCAAGCGTCTAAAGACCTAAAGAGACCAGGCATGTCTGTTTTGAAGACATCGGAAGGGGTTAACTTGGCAGATATAAAAGTAGAGATGCTCAACAACGTAACAATAGAGAAAGAACGAAACAAAACCGAAAAACCCAAGAAATAGGACCACGAAAACCGCCTTGTCTTTCGCACACCTCTGCATCACTAGCCAGTGGAATGGATGCAGACGGACGAGAGGCTAAAGCGGCTGGGCGCGAATGTTGTCCCGCCTTCGCCCGGCTGATGAACTGCAGCACAAAACGCCATGCTGCGCAGGATCGTGATAAGACCTCAAGCCGCACTTTTTCGAAGCGAGTTTCGCCACACATCACTTTTTCTGAGAACATGTGTCGCCGGTTCTCACGTTCTCGTTACCCCTCGCGGTGCCTTCGAGCTAGTTTTCTTCCTTTTTTTCTTCAAAGGCTAGCCAGTTGGATTTTCCGCTTTAATTAGTAAGCGCGACAATTCACCCAAGACTATTGCGATGTGCGCTTTCAAGGATTATTGAACAAGTCATTCAGTCGATAAACTATGGAACAGAAACTACCGGAACCCTACGGCTTTACCGCCCTACGAGGTAACGATACAGACTCCCACATACCGATTGTTCAGTGTCATTCTTCCAGCCGCGTTGTAGGGATTATGATCCCATATTCCATTTTGAGTCATGTGAACGGATCCGTCATTGATTTTGATAAACGTACGATCCTGAAACTGTATCCATTCAGGTTCTTCGACACGCTGAAATAATCAGCAAACAATCGCACATGCACATGAGCACAAGAAAGCAGTAGCAGTAAGAGCACACACTATGTCAACGTCAATCTTACTCACCTTTGCGTTTTTACTATTTTTATAGTACCAGAACACAAATATGGCGACCAGAATCAGAAACACGCATACGAGCAGCATCACAAGTAAAGCGAACCATGATTGACGTGATAACGAGTACAGAAATGATTCATGTTCACTGTGCAGGCTCAGATGCTTGTCAAGGGTTTCTTGGTCTGAAAATATGGGCTCATGAGAGGATGATCAAATGAAAATACCACGTGCTTCCTAGAAAAAGCATGGTGTAAGCTGCAGCTATCAGTGCACAAGCACTCAGAAAAATTCCACTTTTCCCTCGCTTCATTCAGAACGCTGAGTGTGTCGTCTCATCCCCACGCTCCGCTCGCCCAGAGCCCTTAGAAACTTGTGCACAGTAATCATGTGATCCGATACTTCTTGAAAATCGGCATTACGTACTCCGCACTTCACTAATGTGTAACACAGTGAATTTCGCGCTCATTTCGAATTAAATATAAAAATAGTCGTAAGCCCGAATGCTGGCCATAAAATCTCCTCGACTGGACCCGATTTGGAATTTTCAGGTCATGCTAGTTGAGAAACAATACGGGTGCTCATACCATGCTGAAATAGATTTTGAAATTAAACAACTCTTCACGAGGGCTACTTCATTCAAGTACCCATCCAAAAAGACTATCTGACCACGCCCACTTGTCCGCAACTGTCCGTGAAGTGCGGTTTTCGAAGAATTATTTCACATCGAAATTTCCTACTTAACAGGAAACTCTGTACGTGGTCTAAGGTAAATATTCGCAACCGAGTCACGGACCCATTTTGCCGTTCACCATTCCTTTGAATTTCACAGTATGCGGCTTCTTACATTGCGGCTGGTATTACAAGATTTCAAAACATAATTTCAGAGGAAAGAGTTTGCAAGGAACATATGTAACAAAAAAAACTTTTAAACTTACTCATAGTAACAGTATCCGTGCCATGGCTAACACCAATACCAGCGTTGGTGCGCGCTGCAACTCGGATTTTGTACGTCATACCAGGGATCAAATGGAATAGCGACACACTAGCCGCTCGTTCATTTGTGGTTATATTCCGATTAAATTTCGTGCCTTTTCCCAAAATTACAATCTGAAAAACCACAAATCTTCACCGAAGAACGACAGGTGACGTTTTAAAACGCAATGAGTAAGCCTTTAGAAGAGTCATAAGGAAGCACATCGATCGCGTCCATGGTGAGCATAAATGATGGAAAGAGTAGCCCACCCCCTTCAAGACGGGCCTTACATACCAGTCTTCTCCAAAATGTGGGATCTGTGACGTGCCACCCTACATCCGTCTATATCCAAGCCAATGGTACGCGACCAGCGTGGAGCGATGGTTTGGGAATCTGGGACTTTTATACACGCTCCATCGACCTACACGTAAAAACGAGTAGAGGAACAACACCCACACCATTTACTCAAGCAATTATTATAGTTCATCAATATACTGTTATCGAGTGAAAACAGGGTCTAACACGAGTAATGTGAAGAAGCACTCAGCTTTCTCACAGCGCTAGCCTTCTCCAGCATGGACACCATTCCAGGAAGAAAAGTGGCAACAAACAGCACAAGCTAAGTGTTGAAGTACCCTTTGAAGATATCCGGAGGGGTTAATCTAGCAGATTGTGGAATAATTGTGGTATATGAGGTAGGGGTGCCCAAAAGCAACAGCAGAGAAAGAATGAAATAAAAAAGCGAAAAACCCGAATAGTGAAAACCCCATAACCTCCTTTCAAAGGGCTTCCCTTCGCGCTCCCCCTGCATCACTAGCTAATGGGGTAGATACAGATGAATGAGGGACCGAGCCAGTCGGGCGCGAACGTTGTTTCGCTCTTGCGGCAACTCTCCTGGCGAATGCGTGGCAAAGCGACTAGCAGTGCTGCGAAATTTTGACAAGACCCCAAGCCGAGCTTTTCCAGCGCGTGTGTGGCTCATACATCACCTCCACTGAAGTGGATTATTCGATTTCAGAGAGCATGCATCCACAGTTTTCACTTCCCCTTAGCCAGGCGATGCCTTTAAGTTTTCACTGTGCTCAGCACAAGCGCTACGACCTGACGTAAAGTCCAGAGGAAAGAAAATGAAAAAAGAGGAAGAAAATGAGAGATACGTACCTGAAAACCTTTGAGAATTCCATTCATGCCGTCAGCTGGTGGAGCTCTCCAACCAATACGAAGAGTGGTGAGATTAAGCATTCGGATATGTACGTCCGATGGCGGTAAAGATGGTGCTGAATGATCATCGTTAACAATGAATGAGAGAATGATTTGAAAACTGAAAGACAAGTTTTAAGTGGCAAAGTAGAAACAAGAAGTCGAAAAAGTTCACTCGGAATTGAAAAATCTTCTCGTTGCGAATGGAAGCAAAAATGCTAAAGAGCACGAGAAAATGAAGTAGCTGCAGCTCAAAAAATGGGAGACGAACCCCCTACCCAATAACTGGTTCTGGTCACGACATGTTCTTCAGTGCGCCACCATGTATCGATCGGCCCAAAGGGACCTGTGATGTAAGGCAGTCGTTCGTAGCACATCACGCGCTTCTACGCATAATTAGCTTGAGCAATCTACGCAAGGCAGTGCTTGTCCGCCACGAATGTTGTATTACAAAAAGTATCACACCACACCGTGAATTTCGGAACACCCGAAATTTTCATCTTTCTTACACTTTCAAAAACGAGCCGTGGACACAACGCATTTGTCAGGTACTTTGCAAAAATATTGATGTTCTGATATCCGAAAAACCAACTCTTTAAAAAAAGGAAAATATGATCATTCAGGTTACAGAATATGTACTTACGGGCTTCAGCTGTTAATGCGTCCATAGAGTTACTGGGAGCACCTTGTATTGATTTGTGATAAGGAATGACGAAAAACTCGTAATTAGTGAAAGGCATTAGGCCATTGACCACGTACGATTCCACATGTGCACCACTGACATTTACCCATCTGGAAAAAATCAGCTTAACACAAAAAAACCTTCAATAAAAAAACGAATTGTGGTAAAAACTCACTGATTAATGTTGCTTCTTGGTGGACCACGCCATTTGATGTAATAACCCTCAACCATGTCTTCTATCTTCTTACGCTTCCAGAACAGTCGAACCGCTGTCGAATTGATAGTTTTCACTTCCTCAAGCTTGATAAGCTGTTCTGAGGTGATTCGCCTGGTTGCTTGTTCGAGGTCCAGATTCTCCAGATCGTCCGCCGATACTTAAAGAAGAAATACTTATTGGATGAAAATAGCAGTGTTGGGAGTTATTCGAAGCTCAACTAGCGCGTACTATGAACGACCATAATCTTCCACTGATAACTACAGAACTACTGGCCATGCTGATGACTGACAATGGGTACACCCTCAAATGACTAAAGTAAATCGCTAAGACCGCGCAAAGCACTTTGAGAATTATTATCGCACCCTTGTCCCCAGCATATGGTAAGCAGTAGCGACAGGAACCACTTTGTCTGCGTCCCTGCCACCGGTTCTTCCAACCCCTTTCCCTCTCTCTAGCCTCTTTCCCGCCTCTTTGCCGAGCTCTCGCGATCACATGTTGAATATTAAAAGCGGATGTTAAAGAAAGCAGGGAGGTTCAAATTTAAGAGTTTTATATGGCTTTTCCTTTTTTTCACCAGCTAGCCTTTTTCAGCAGCTCTCATCGTCGTAATCGAGATTTGTGCTAATTGGACTTTGAAGCCTATAAGAAAACTCATCATATTCCCGTGTTTACCATCATAGAGCTTAATGTGAAATCCAAGTTCGTTCTAATGGCCTGATCTAATCTGAAGCCGCTCAGCTTCGGAAAATAAAGTAAAAAAGGCAAAGCAAAAAGGAAAAGCCGAAGCAATCCTATTTCACCAACTTACAGTGAGCATTCCTAGCCAAGGTGTTCACAACTGCTGAAATAGGGCTAGGAGGTCCAATGCCTTTCTCGTTTTCCGCTCTAACGACGAACACGTAGGTTTGAGATGGTCTCAGGTTTTTGATACGATACCGCGGACCCGAAACGTAGTCCGGTACATTGAGCCAGGTCTAGAAATCAATTGAAGAAATTGGTGCAATCGCTTAACAAAATGGAAATTCGTCCTACCTCGCCTACTTCTGGGCTAAAAAATTGAATGATGTAGCCAGTAACTGGACTACCTCCATTTCGTTCCGGGGGTCGCCATTCCAAATCCACCTGTAATACATACAAATTTCAAAAAGACTGAACAAAAGCAAGGGAAGGTAAAATGAAGCGATTAACCATCAAACTGTAATAGCAGACGTCTCAATCAATCTACACGTTGTGGATCGATATTATATACTTGCTCAGAGCAGGTTAACTATTTATGTTTCTTACGAAGTTAAAAATAAGTACGTTCCAAAACAAAACCTAAGGTAGCAGGGATTTCGGGAGCTAACGATTCAGGCGAGTAGGCGGAAAAATATGTATCGATCGAAAGCGCAAGTGATTAGGCGGAGGAAGAGATGCGCACCGCTTTCATAGACCATGTCCAACTCACGATGATGTGATAGGCGAAGAGACGAATAAACGAATAGGCCATCGATCAATAATTATCCCACTCGTTCCGGAATTTCGTCTATTCGTGACTTTGGTCGAGTTAAAAAATCGACAAGAACATCCGTTCCGTCCATTCACTTGATCGATACATGTCTTATTTTCGCCTATCAATCTAATCGTCCAGTCGCTCCTACGACCAATCGATACGTATTTATTCCTTTTTGCCTACTCATCTAGCCTATTCGTTCGTACGATCGCCTATCCAAACGATTCCGTACGTGAAAATGATCTTGCAAGGGCAAGGCTACCGTTACTTTGATAAATAAGAATGAAACTAATAAATTAATGGTAAAATGATGAGCAAACTGCTTCAAGACTACTTAAAAATTAAAATAATGGAGAAATCTACTCACTTCACTGTCTGACACGTTACTAGCAATTGGCTGCGATGGTGCTGAGGGGAAATTAGATCGGTCGGGCATTCGAGAAAAAACCGATTTGGTATTATGATCTGAATCAGAAATATCAAGACATTCTAGTAGAATCATAAAACTCTTTGAATTTCACTAAACCATTTAAAAACGTTCTTCAGAACTTCGTACCTTCAACGGTTAACGATGCTGTCCACGTTGATTCACCATCATCGTTCTTCGCTCGACACGTGTACACACCCGTATCAGATTTTCTGAAAAAATAATGCTAAGAAAAACAATCAATATCATCAGAAGTTATTTTTTGACTTCTACTTCTCTGTTTTTTCCACTTCGAACTTCCGCTCTCACCGCATTCAAATCCCTCGAGGTCAGCGCATTTATAAATCGGCTCTGGTGTTCTCCACAGTTGCCGACGCATACTATTTGCACTCATAAACGAGTACGAACACCGGATCAAGCGCTTTACAAACCGGTACACCTTTGTCGACCAGACATACAAACGCAAAACAGCGCTATAAAGCACATAAGACACACAAAAACTATACCACAAACACGTAACCGCAACAGGTATACGACCCCTACACTTGACAAACACCACGCGCCAACCCAGACCCTAAATCCTGGATTTATATCTGGATAACGTTACGCGCTAGATCCTCTCACTACGAATGTGATCCGTTAACGAGCTCGAAAACGAAGCCGCACATTACATGCATCAACGCGTTCAACACACGTTCCGTGGCTCATCAACGACGAGGCGGCTTTCGGAAATCACGCGCCGCTATGCGCCATCCGACGACGTCGGCAACGATCCCAAGTCTCGTCTCCGGCGGATGTGCATATCATATTGCAGACAGCTGATCTCGGAGATCTAACGTTGCAGATATTACGCAAATGAACAGAGTCTATGATGCATATCTGTGCAGAAGTCAGACACACAATTCATTAACTGCCAGCTGATAGCCCTCGAGAACATGTCAAGGGCTGGTCAGGAGGACAATCATATGGCTGTTCGCCCGAATGGACCAATATACGCATCACCTGGGCTCATTAGTAATCAATACGGTATACTGATGTGCTCTGGAGACTTTATTTTACTTACAGGGTGCGCCATAATTATAGCGAATGTGCGCGCGCAAGAGATTTGACCCCTTATTCAAACCCGTTACTTTTTTCTGGGCATTTTATGTTTTCATAGCGTTACAATGATCATAACAAAATCATACCACTATTCATTCAAATCCCTTCTAGAATGGTTAAGAGTTCCTGCCACCGAATGTCCATAATCGAGCTTCACCTCCGAGGAGTTTCGGCACGCAAGATCCACCGCCGTCTTGGAGTTCACATCAGCGTTGTCTACAGGACCATAAAACGATATGAAGATCTAGGAACTGAAGACGACCGTTTTAGACCTGGAAGACCCGTCTCCATTTCTACGGAGAGGAATCTCAAGAAGGTACGTGAAAGATTTCGCCGTAATCCCGAGAGGTCGGTTCGCCAAATGTCGCGAGAACTGAAGATAAAGGAGACTACCCTAAGGAGAATGGTTCGAAGTCTCGGACTGAAGGCATTCAAAAAGAATAAATGCCAAAAGCTCACTGATCGTCAGAAAATCAACAGGAAGGAGAGGTCGAAACTGTTGCTCAGAAGATTTGGAGACCAACGACACCGCTCGATCCTGTTCACAGATGAGAAGCTGTTTACAGTTGAGCAAGCTGTCAACAAGCAGAACGATCGTGTTTATGGCGTTTCGAACCCGCATGCTACCGTGAGCCGGTGTTCTCATCCTGCTTCAGTCATGGTTTTTGCTGGTATCACATCTGATGGGAAGACCCCACTGTGGTTCGTTCCAGAAGGAATAAAAATCAACAGCCGAAACTACCTGGACCTGCTGAAGAAGGAATTGCTCCCCTGGGCTAACAGTCATATTGGGAGTAGCCCATGGACGTTCCAGCAAGATGGGGCTCCTGCCCACAAGGCGAAAATCGTGCAGGACTGGTGCGAGGACTGGTCAGCTTCCCAGACTTCATCGCCTTCGACGAGTGGCCACCCAATTCTCCTGATTTAAATCCCATGGATTATAGCGTGTGGTCTATCTTGGAAGCCAAAGCATGTTCGAAACCACATCGCTCCCTCGATTCGTTGAAGAAAACCCTCCTGAAAGCATGGGACGATCTTGACACCACCTACTTGCGTGCCACCGTCGATGCGTTTCCAAAACGTCTCGAGGCCTGCGTTGAAGTCAACGGTGATGTGTTCGAAGTATAATTCATTTTTCACTTAGTAGCAGACCAATAAATGTTATGGAGGTTTCGGTTTTTCCAAATGCTTTAATTGTCATGCTATGCGACTTCGATTTCGATTCGCTATAATTATGGCGCACCCTGTATAACACACTACTTGTAATTCAGTAGATTATCCTCAAAAATAACTTCTAAGGGACTTGTACATCGATTCACTAACCGACAGATAACGAAAAATTTAATTTTCGAAATTAAACTAATTTCAAAAACTAGGCAAATTTCAGCGCTTACACAGTTTCAGTGTATTTTGACCAACTTCATAAACCAACAGACTATACTTGAAAGTTGACTTCGAAAAGCATGCACTTTTATTTATTGGTCAAAAATTACGAAAATCGTTTGAAAAATCAGAAAATTCCTACTTGGCTTCATACTTCCCTTGAATTTGAGCCTATCTGGTTTTTTTTAAAGAACATATCAGATTGTGTTTAAAACCGACTACTGAATGATTTACATATTTATTCACTAGTTGAAAATAACCGAGTGATTCGAAGGACCAGTCTAATTTCTACGCTGAACTTATACCCTTCAGCCTATTGCTTGATTTTTTTTATAATTCAGCAGAACACATTCATCGACCTCAAAATGACTCGCAACGTATACTCATTAGTCAGAAGATAAATTGATTCGAAAGAATTACACAAATTTCGCTTCCGCGCCGCTTCAATTATTAGGTTGGCTGATAAATTCCTGGACGCTTCGAGACGTTTTTTATTTTTATAACTTTATTTTGGAACAACTTATAATCAATCAACAATATATTCACCATTATTATCAGTAACCTTCTGCCCTCGCTCTGGAAACCTCCCAATTCCACTCATCCATAACTGTGCAGACTGCGACGCTATAAAGTCGTTGGTCGCGATTTTGAGGTCCTCCTCTTTTTCGAACTGCTTGTCCTTCAGATATGTTTTGAGAAGGGAGAATAAATGGTAATCAGATGGGGCGAGGTCCGGGGACATTGGAATATTACTCAGTAATTCTTTCCTGCGTGGACGGCTGAGAAGGGATTCCTCAATGGACAACCTTGTCTGTTTGTTGCTGTCAGACAGCACGTGGGGTGGCCATGTGGACAGAACTTTCCTATATCCCAAGCGAGAGAGATGCAGTTAAACTGTATGGTGTATGCATCCAAGCATCTGAGACAACTGTCTTGTGCTGACCGTTGGGTTCTGCTGAACTGCTTGCACGAGGCGCTAGTCGTCGTATTCAACAGGGCGTCCAGTATGTTGTTGGTCGGCCAGGCTCGTATCTCCAGAACGAAAGCGTTCGAACCAAACATCAACGGTGGACTTGAAAGTAGTTTGTGGCCCGAACGCAGCGTTGATGTTTTCGGCCACCCTCCTCGTAGAACTTCCACGGCGGAACTCGTACAAGTAGAGCGTCCGACGAGCTATCTTTTCCATCTTGAACAGAAATGATCTTTTAGACAAGCTCCGGCCCTTATATACCTATGTGGTGGAACATTGGAGAACACTGTTCAACAGGGCCGAACATGAAAAGATGAGCTTTCAATCGACGCATTGTGGATCAAACTGTTTTGAAGTGTCCAGGAACTTATCAGCCAACCTAATAGGAACCAGTAATCGCAATTTTGTGTTCAGAATCTTACATTCGAATACTTAAAAAACTTGCGATACCTCACGAACGTTAAGAATAACTTTTTACCATTCTCTCACAATTTTCAAAATTTCAAGCAAATTACTTTCGCCACTGAATTTATGCCTTGCATCACATCACAACAACCCGCCTCAGTGAACTCATTGCCAAGATAAATTCGATGTGAACCGACATGATCCCGTAAAATCGTATGCGTAGCTATATTACTCACTTGAGATCTGCAATATGCAGACTTCCGCTTGAATGTTGACTGTATCGATTTTCTTTGGTGGTATCGACCGGGTTTCCATCAAGTAACCATGAGATCCTTGGTGGTGTACGGCCGCTCGCTTGGCATGGCAATGTGGCCGATGATCCCACCATTAATGTTTGATTTTGATGACCATATTCAATAACTGGTGGAGGTTGAGCAACGACGGCTGAAAAAAGAAATTAATTAAAAGTACATTTTACTCAGTTGAAACCAACAGCAAGGATACTTTGAAACTTACACCCATTATTACAATCAGTGCCATTTAAGCATAATGATAATGCGGACGTCAAACTTAGAAATGATCCAAACACCATAGGTTTCTTTCATGTGGGTAACCTGAGTTCGTATGGGGTAATGTTATACGGTAAACCAAGAGTCACGCTTCCGAAATATACAGTAATGTCTGTATTATATGTAGTGCATCTGATAAACGAGAAACCGATAATGCAGTTAAATACAAGGGCAGATATGATGATTATTACTGGTTATTCCCAGTAATGATGATGAGGACGGGGTGTGAATATCCAGAAGCGCAAACGCCCGCACTGCATCTAATGAGCGCCACAATACCAATTGCATCGCGGACAACTATCACCATCACGTAGGCACGCTTGCTAGGGGCAGAGCAGAGCACACTTACTGAGGAAAATGGGCAGAAGAACTGGAGCAAACTAGCTGGGAGAGCAGATGCGTGTACAGTGAGAGGTGTTTGTAACTTTACAAGTAAATGATCAGTACTTGCAGTCAGAATTATAGGTCTCGTGCTATGCATGAGGCGGTACATCAAAGTGAATTGAGATAATTTACATTTATCCGACACAGATAATTACATTCAGTCGCCCGCAATTAGTATAATGGTGAGTAACATGACAAAATGGCAATCATTATATCAGAAAACTGAGGTCACGTGGAAGAGGTCTCAGATGAGACCGGCTTTTTGAGGTCTGACAATGCCCATGAACTCATCAAATAGACTATTTTATTAAACAAATTACGATGCTGGCGTAGCGACAACTAGCACCGTTTCCAGTTGAGAGCTCAAAGGGGCAAAAAATCAGATACATTACATTCCTCCGGATTCGATGAATTAGTATGGGCCGACTAAGCTATTACCTAGCCAAATCTATCCGCTTGCCGCTACGTTTCCAAATCGAAGACAAAATGAGGTTTATCGGCATACCTGTACTTAGTGTAGGCAATCGAGTTATCCATTACCTATATCAGTCTATAAAACTGGCAAGGAATTACGAGGGAATAACACAGCAATTTAATTGTAAATATAAGTAAAACACTGCTGAACATGTTAGAGACATGTTTTTAAAAATGACAAAGTTAATTCACAGAAATTGTGAACTACTGAGGCTTCGCGTGGAAGTGGAATGTTTTGAAATGACTTGCAAAAAGCTTGAAAGGCATGAAATTTGATTTGCAGCTTATTCAATAACTTATTCAATAGCTCTTGGGAAACTCCGGAAAATTCTTTCGTTTAGAGCTAGACGAACGGCTAAGATGAAAAGAGGCGGAGAGTAGTTATATTTTGATTTATACAATGATATGGTTGAGACACAAAAGATAGATTAATAGTGCGCTGTACAGGGTCCAAAACGAACACGTCACATATTTATTGGCGGAAAAATCTCTGAGATGGGGATTCGCTGTAGAAATTGAAGGTGAACACTGCAATTACTCTAAACATCCAAAATTAGTTATAACTTTTCAAGAAGCGAGAAATCCGACAAATAGCTAATCTGTGGCAGTATTGTTAGAACTAGCTTAAGAACAGTTTTACTTAGACAAGATTAAAAACTCCGCAGATTAATCAAAAAAAGTGGCAAAAGGTGCAAAAGTTTTCAAATATATCTTGCGAAAGAACATTTCAAAGTTAGAATACGGCAGAAAACAACTCAAATTCGATGCCCCTCACTGTTGACAATTACCCCTCTGAGCATGAGTTTATGCTTCGACCTTAGGATTTCAGAAGTCCTGTAGATGGAAGACTTGGAAACTTTCCAGAATCGATTTTCCAATGTCGGGAGTCCTTTCAAAGCGTTTCCGAACAATCGTTGCTAACCTGCTGCTTACAATTAGATATAACCCGGAATCCGACGGAACATCATTCAAGCTTATGCCAGGGGGTGATTATACTGCCCATACTGACAGAGCACAATCAGTGATAGTATAGAAAGTAAACAACACCCAAATCAAGATACTAATGGTAATTTTAAAAATGGTAATTTTTTTCTGCGGAAATCACGTTGAATACAGAGAATGAAAATGTGAAAATTTTGAAAAGCAGATAAATAACATTGATTTATAGATATACAAAAGTTCTTCCATGAAATTGAGATGTTGAAAAACCCTCGAGAACTTGTACTTCTCAAAGGTAGTCAAAGACGATAAGTGATGACTCGACGGTTCTCACATGCGATGACACCTTGTCTGCTTATCTTAAGCCAATGAGTAAACTCAACCGGTCAACGACGACAAATAAAAGAGAGCATCACAAGTGTAACTGGAGCGTGTAAAACACGTCCACATGACACGTACCCAGTATTATTCACAGGGACACCAACCGAAAACAATCCATTTTTCAATGTTTAAATGCCACGGAACAAATTCACCACCGCGAAAGGTCGGAGATCGAGTGTTCAGTGAAAGTAGAACGAGAAATCTGATTCAGTAGCTTTTGACCGATCATAATGAAGAAAATGGTGCAATCCCTAGGAATCTTCCTGATTTCAGCATGTTCCTCAGGCTCACTCCCAAAATCAATCAATTGAAGTTTGAACTGAGAAGTGATTAGGAGCGCCACACGATGCTTTCTTGCTCAGCAGGAATGGACTACGCCCAAGTCAGCTGAATAATCCATCAATTCTAGCCGACAATTTAGTAACAGAGTTATCCGAAAGGACAAATGAACATCGCTCGACTTACGAAAGCGATTACCCTAACTAAATCCGCATGCAAATGCTTCTACGATACTGGAGAGGAGTACGGTGTATGGCGTAACTCAGAACAGCTGATGGACTCCCCTTCAATTCGCAAATCAATCTTGGAGAATCTCATAAAATCAAAATCGATTCTAACCTTACAAACGAATATAAGCACCTTGTGGATACATCAAATGCAAGTAGTATAGCGAGAAATAACAATGAGTAGTTCAAGATATTTGTGAATAATCATGGGTTTTCTGTTTGTAACAATAAGTGATCAGTTCAATAAGCATTTGAAACTTCGAAAAAAGACAGGGACACCATAGGCATAGACATGATCGTGGCTTGAGCAGAAAAACACGGACTGCGTTTTTCAGAGTAGTAACGAGAGGAAATTAGCTTCATGAGTGAGTGACCGCTGCCGACCACTCGCTCGCTATCCGTGTTCCGCCGAACAACAATTTGTCAGAGGAGACTTTACAAAATGTGCCGACCAGCGGGAAGGAAGCCGGGACAACTTCGCTCTGTCTCTCCTCTGCAAAGGCAAGCTCATAGGGATGGATGGATGGTTGCGGTGTGGTGAAGCCGGGATGTGCAAGAGAGGAACAGCAAGGGGGTATTACATCGTAATACATCTTGTTCCAATGTCATACACAACCACCACGATCACATTGGTCACCACATCATAAACTTTAAACAAATTTCAACTATGCTGTGACACACACACACACACATACATACACGATCACGATATCAACTGGAATTTAATTGCTTCGCACAATTTTATCACCACTACCAACCCCAAATAGCCTCGATTCTATGGTATAACAGCATTTCGTTGAAATCTCAACAATGTTTATTATGTACCTCTACGCTGTGAACGTTTCTCCGTAAAAAAAGTACCATACTCCAGTTGAAGCAGTTATGCCTACTTACTGGGAAGTCTTAATATTGTGGATATTACGAAAGATTCTAAAGAAATTATCTATACTACTTATATCGATGAAGATGATAGGCATTTAGAGCAGTCGCAGCAAAAGAAGCCTCAATGAAGCTAAAATGGTTACAGAATTGAAAAAAGCTCTGAAGTTTCAATAACTCTCCAAGTTTGGTCCACTACGACAAAGAAGCAGTATTACTTAAAACAGACTGAACTCAAAAGTCTGAGTGGGAACCAGAAAATTAGTTTCCTAAGAAGTATTAAATACTATACACAAGAGATGAGCCATAGACTAATACAAATAAAAACAAGTAATAATGGAACATATGGAAAAAGAAGCTTTAGAATCAAGCCAAAAATAACGTAGCAAAAGCCATTATACTGTTACATAGGCTTCAGACACCTTATACTATGATAAGAAGCATTCCAAGTGTATTGTGTGACTGCCCCGCCCAATGGTACAGGTCTGCCCCCGCAGATTAGATTTGAAAAAGATGAGTGCTCTGATTAGCGGGGTTGATGAGCGTATTTGGATGAAGAGCGATAATTATTAAGGGAAATTACCACGTAGCATAAGAGCTAGTGATCATGTAGATGGTAACTGAGTACGAGTGGCGAAATTCGTGTTGCATATGCGCTAGATACGCTTGATCAACGAACGTGAAACGGGGAAAATTCACGAGACAACGAAGAAAATTTATTCCAGTCGTCGTGTATTCGCTACAATACTGGCCTCGATCATTCTTCGGACGTGCGCGCTCGACGTTACATGACTTTTGCCGAGCGGGTCGGGGTGGTGATCGATGAAACGGGGAAATTTGTGTGAAGGTGAAATCTTACAACCGATCGTATACTACTTGAGTGCTTCAAAAAACCAATACGACGTATGGTAAATGTAGGATAGCGGTGCAATCAACGGCTTAACCGTGACTGCCACATCAGCTGACCGGCAGCAGCATTATATGACACAGTTAATAATTTGCATAAAACCGTATGTCAAGCATGCGAATCACGTTTAATTGAAGCGTAAAAACTGTACTAAGGTCGATCGGGTGTGACAGCTGTGGTACGCTTGGAAAAAGCAATCGACGAAAAATCCGTACAAGGCTGGTGAAGGTGATCTACGAAATAGAACTGAATTCTGGCAGTAACATAATTATAGGAAAATGTAAATAAAACGATATGATATGATACTGAACATGTCGAAAAGTCCAGTGAAAAACTGGAACAACCACTTTAACCTATTCTAACTGGTTTCTGTCTAATTAATGCTGTTCGCTGCAAATCACAGCGCAACCTCACCCGCCTCGCCATTTGTCCAGTACTCGAGATTACAGCAGCAAAATAAATTTTCTCAAATTTAATAATTTCAACTTCTCTACTCGGTTGCTTGTCTACTGCCCACCATAAGGAGTATATCATGGCCATATGCTCAATAAAATCATGATTTTAAAAAAAGTCTAGGTTATAATCATAAAGTCATATAAACTTGTAACAAACAGAGTAGTTAATAGTTAAAAAAACACGTAAAAACCTTGCTATCGAGCACACTGCACAGACAGTGCTGAATATTAACGTTTTCACTATACTACTTATAAGTAATTACTTGTACTTGACAATAAAAAGTGAATTTTGATGATCCGGGTTGGTACATGATGATAAAACATTGATTAGTGTGGGGTATGAAAATACAGCTTCATTTTAGCGCGCGATACTAACGAATGAAAAAGCGCCATTTCATTAGTTAGAAATAATTAGTTTTCTGCTCAAGATAGAAAAACGGGTGGTAAATAGTAGCAAAATTAACTGCTTCTACTTTCGGATGGAATGTAGTTAGCAGCTAATAAATCCTTCAGTTGCTAAAGCACTCGAAAATGTGTCAAATTCAGAGTTGAAAAAAAACTGCGAGGAAATAATTATTAGTGGTAGGTGGTAATTTCGGACAAAGCAGTAGTTTTCCTTAATTTCCAAGTGGGCCCAGTTCAATTATTTCGATAATAAAATTTAAAGATACTTGGTGATACCTACTTGTAAAAAGCAATACATTACGATACACGACGTGAATACGTTGTAATTATCCTAGCACTACAGTTAAAAAAATGGGGGCATGGTGTCATTAAACGTCCAGTCGAGAGTCTCATATGTGCTCAGAGCTATTGGAGTCGGTGACATCGGACGAACGGGGATTTGAGCTAGAGATAGATATAATGCTGAGGCAAGAGGAGGAGTGATCCATTATTCACTGCGACCCCAATTGTCAGGGCATTGCGCACAAAAGCCGACGCGCGTCGACGCTTTGGCTACGCGTTCTCAATAACTCATGAATGCACACAGACACATGGTCACAAAGTGCTAAATAGAAAGCAGTAAAGGTGAGCCATCGTAATTATTCATCCCCACCATAGATTGATTAATAAATCACGCTACTTCCATGAAGTAGACCACGCTCTAGTACTAGTAGTAGTCTTGGCGACCCAGAACTAATTAGCTCGCAATATGAAACCGAAAAATCATGGATCACCAGATGCCACAGCAGCTGGCGTGCAAAAAACTTTGCAGTCACATAGTCGGCGAGAACAAAGTGGATCAGAAAAACCAGAAACCAGAGCAGTATTACGTTGAGATTCACAGTTGGGAGACTAAATCTTAGAGCTAACCACCAACTATCATGACTAATATTATGCTGGGTTATGCTCAGAGCTTCTGAGATGAGAATTTAAAAACGGAGAAGAGGAAAAACTACCAGTAGGTATATGTGCCGTTCCGCGAAAGTGTAAAAGCAGCCGAATCAAGAAAGGGAGTCTCAATTAGGGCCAAGGCTTTGGAACAAAAAATATCGGCAAACTTTTAGCATAGAGGTGCCGAGGACTTGGGTGTGATATCGAACGATCGAAATTTAAAAAATATTACATGATCACATTGAGCAACAGTGATTACTGTAAACGGCACGTGATTACTATATAGGGTAAGTAAAATGGAGCAAAACAGTACAGTAAGAAAAGTGGTAGGATCAGATAGTAGTAAGCAGTGATCATATCAGATAAATGGACTTTAAGTGAAGTTTTTCGTGACCACTACAAAAATACCACCGACATTTGAAAAAAGCATAATCGAGTTTAAAAAAAAAAGAGATGAAAGCGAACAAGGACTGGAGGTTTGAACACTTTTGTCAAAAAACTTCTCAGTTTCCACAAATTCTAAGGAGGTTCTTCTTACGATACTTTTTTGTACTGATTGAATGGTAGTGTTGGAAACGCCAAAATTCAAGAAGATACTTCCCACAATTTGGAAATTGAAGTGCTTCTAATAGGTTCCAAGAAAGCTAACAAATGCAGTTGAGCAAGCAGACTCCAATCATCCTAGCAACAGACCATAAAAATCCGTAAACAAATCAGGGATGGCGCCTGATGTGGCGCAGGGGTGGGATTCTTAATCGTACTGTCTGCCCGGATAGGGGGGTCATTAATCTAAACCCGTTCAAATGTCGTGAAGGGTGCGAGGAAACATACGCGTGTATTCAACGAAAAATAATTGGCAGGCGATTTTAGGAAATTGAGGACTCCCGAATCGAGAGCAGACATCATCGTCAAGAATTTAAGGAAGCGAAACGAAGTAGAATGCACTCTTCAATATGAGAAAAATGATCATTACCGAGATGATGTATACGGACGGTGCGTTACACCAGTCACCCATCACACGACCATAATCTCTTTGGGGGTATTCACACGGGAGGATCAAATCGGGATTAGAGTTAGATCAGGAAGACCCCGTCAAGGCCAGTTGGGGAACAGTGTAGTGTTCTCCGACCGGAAATCACTCACCATTACACACTTAAAGGATTATAATACCCAGTACAGGGAGAATACGAACATTTTGATGAGCTATCCCAATCAATAAATTGTTCATGAACACTTTGCAAAAAACACACTTAACGTAAAATAACAAGAAAATCTTTACAATTTACGTCAGCTGTTTTCTTCAGGTTAGCGACACTGTCAACGACGTCAGAACAAAATAGGCCGTGGTTGCCAAGACTAAACCGGAAATATCGGAAATCGAAAAGCGGTATGATCCTTCATAATTTATGTCATCCTTCAACCAAAATTTAACATGTCCTGCCAACTTGAACCATAAAGTAAGCAAAACACAAAAGGCTCAAACATGGGTCGAGGAGTCCGTAACGGGAGCCATACTATGCGTTGGAAATGGAAGCCTTTTTTTGAAAAGTTCCTCGAGGGATCTTCGACGACCACTTCATTTTCAGTGATTTTTGGATTTATGGATAATTTCTAAAAAACGTCTAATCATACTTTGTACTAGATAGCAATATCATGATGGAAGATCCGTGAATGGTCAGGCTTGGGATCATGGGTCCGGAATCCTCAATTGGAGTGGCATTTATTATGGCTCGAGACAAAAGGGGCCCTGTTTGAGAAGGAAAGCCCTCAACAGCATACCTGAAATAGGAATTGATAATGGTAGTTTACACTACCGAGTAATACTATTATCATTATCGGTTCTTAAGATCAGCTTTTATACTATACATATGTATTACTAACTATCATCAGTGTATATTCGAGGGGAGAGGGCAGGGAGTCGTGTTTCTCGGACATCGGTCCCTGCCGTGAACCATGACGTATTGTAGCCCTAATACTGCCGATAATCACCGAAAGTGAAAGAGAGACCAGTTTACATGTGCACTGCTCATCATTCGCCGACTCAATGGTTCAAAAAGGAATGACCGCATGAAAGAAAAAGCTGACCTGGGACCGATCAATATTTACCCTTTTTATATGAAACTGTGAGAATTGACTTACATGGTTTCCCAAGAAATATTGCTACCCTGCGAAAAAAAACGCATAAGAATTTCGGCATTGAAGATGCTGATTATGAGCAAAATGCTTAGTCTCGGACTGGACTCAGAGCCATCACAGGCTTTTCAGAACCGTCTTTATCCATTGCACTATCAACAGCACCTACCGTCAACTTTTTGATGGAATACTGACCACTAGCAGCTTGTAAGTATGCCGTGGTGCTAGTAGCAAAGATAATTCAACTGATTTTTACGTAGGTCCACTCCTGCATGACTAAACCGAAAAATGGCTTGTAAAACTTTTACTTCACTTGTCGCGTTCAAAAATGGCTAGCCAATTGAACATATCCCCCTTAAGGCGTTTTCAGTAAGGGTGGTGACCACATGCTCTGCGTCCTGTCGCTCGTCCCTACAACCCCTTTCCCGTCTCCTTAGTCTGGTTCTGTCGCCAAGCGCATCCATTGAGCCATGCAAGAAATGCTAAAAAAATAGTAAATGCTGAGAGTAGCAAAGAGAGTCATATTTGAGTATTTTAAAGGTTTTTTGCTTCACTACTAACTGATCTCAACCCACCCAAAATTACCGGTTAATGTGCCTTCAATTAAAAATTACTTAAAAAAAATAGTAAATAGTTTTCGCCCCTTCATTCTTCCAGTGGAAAATGAGCAAACCAGTTTAGTGAACTATGACAAGGAGGGAGTCGCTAGGGTAGAATAACATGATGTCAATAACGATAAAAGATAATAATATTAACATCAAAGGAAAATTGTTAATAGGAGGAAAGAATTATTTAATGGTAGTACTTTCAAATACTCGAAACGGAACGAAACGAATAGAATGGAATGGAATCACTAGTGGGCAGACAAAAACGATGTTTGTACAAGGCCGCGTACTATGCTATAATCGTATACGGACCGGCTCATCAAACGGATCACATTGCTGTAGAAACCGTACGGAATAATGAAAATATTTGCTCAGTTACGAAGATGTACGTGCCATAAACGGGTATTTTACGCTGAATCGAACAAAATTCCAGTCGTCCTTGCACGATTACGGAAAAAACGACGCGTCAAAATCGTCCCATGAACCACATGGATACCGAAATCCAATCGGCGGCATCATTTTTCAGAAGCCATGTAATAAAATATGAAAGAAGAGAAGTCGAGAGTGCAACAAGGACAAGAAAAAATCGAAATACACATTGATATGCGTGCTAATACAGCATGGTATCGAATCGACATTGTCCGCCTCAATAGAACCCCACCCCCCCCCCCCCCGTTTTACCGCTGTTTTCAATGCATCTCACTAACTCGGTCATCAAAGTGCGAATAGATCCGCACTTTGTGTCCTCTATCTCCGGCTTATGTCTATTGAACAATTGGGGGAGGGTGGGGGATTGGGCAAAAATGTGGAGGAAATCAAAAAAAAGTTGAACATCGACGTTCTACTCCCTTGAAGGACCATATGCGAAACTCCTGACCAAAGCTTTCTTGACTCATACTAATTTCTGAATGATGAACAGGGACAAGCAACATGTAGGCCCCCTCAGAACCCAAAAAAACAGAATTTACAAAAGTAGACCAGACAAAAACAGACATGCACGCTGCCGACAGATGTGGGAAAAGGAGAATCTATAATAAGCAATATTTCGAACACGGAAATTACCGAACTTATGAAACAGTCAAACAACTTCCCTATCTGATAAAAAGAAACCGAAAAATAACAGAATTTAGTGCCGGAAGTAGAAAGTAGAAAATCGAAAGCCGAAAGCAGACATGCCGACAGATGTGGCAAAAGAAGGATCTAGAATTTCAATTTCTAGATTTCCGGGGTAGAAAGAAGCCAGCATTAGCCATGAAGATTTCGCATTTCAAATTACTGCATTTGATCGGTGAAGAGAGCTTCACAATTGTACTCGATTGACTGTCATAACCCCCCCCCCCCTCTCTTCCCTCATAGTCAAGCATGGCATAGAAGAAGCTTACCGCAACTTACACCCCTCCCCTTCCATCTCAGATTCGTTTATCAGGACACGATCTCCCCTTAGTACTCCTCCTGAAAGAAGAGTCATTGAGAATGAACCCCCTCCCGTTCGTCAATCGCTAATAGACAACAGCGGTGGCTAAATGAAAACACAACACGTAATACGACCCCATCTCACCAGCAACTCTAAATGGAACCTTCCCATCGTGGATGGCTCAAAACAAGCTCGACCCTGTTATTCCCTCGAATAAGAGGTAAAAATGAGACAGAGACTAAGAAATTGTTGATAGACAAAAAGTGCGATGGGGACCCTAAGTGTCGAATTTTCTCGAAACCTTGCTTGGTCCTGTGCAAGGAGTCGAGCGGTCTTCTGGAACAGAAAGCAAGTAGTAAGCAGCAGCATTGAGACAAATAATATCTCATCATCAGCACATAAGGCACACATAGAATAAATATAATCGGAGCCTTGCAGTAAGGTCATTGTCCCACTCGAACAATCAAAAGGGGGATCGAGTGGGGTCACGTCAAGTGCGGAATACCGCGACACCTCATCGTGCACAAAAAAGGACGCGATGCCGCTCGTTGCGTATTGAAATATGAGCCGTCGAGGTACGTGTGGATATGGTCGGTGCGCGCAAGGTGACAAGGTGACACTTTGGTATAATGAGAACCTTCTGAGTTAATGTGACTAATAACCATCAGAAAACTCGCCGATACCAAATAAGCGAACCGTTCAAGGTTATGGCTGTGTGCCATTAGGACAGAAAATTTCCGTGGCCGCGTTTGATGCGCGACGCGATGGGTGCAAGCCTGGACCAAATTAGTTGGATTCCAATGAGATTGCTGCATCGCTTCGGGAGCCAACCAATACGATGTGATATCTCACACGCCTCGCGCGGCATGTCGAATGCCGCAGCGCGAATTTTCTGTCCTAATGACATACCTTTCGAGGTGAGTCACCACAGGTAAACAGTATGCAAAGAATATGGCGAATCTCACATCACATTATGGGCATTTCATCAACATCAGCACCCTACCCTATTGCGACGCTTACCATGAGAAGAAGGGGAACACAGAACGGGTGAAACGAGAAATGGTGCAATCTGGCCGTTCCAGTGACGTGACAGAAAACTGCAAAGAAAGGTTACGGTAACCCATATGTCTAACGTGTTTCTGACAGGATCGAGGGATTCGGTCTTGCTTTTATTACTCTACTTAACTAACAGCTACTCTCGCACGGCCACTGCAATCTGGGACACTAATTTGGCGCCATTCAAGTTCCTATTATAAATGTTCAACGCTCAATATTGCAATAGGTAGAAAAATTTGTTTCAATTGCTGTTTCGAAAGATGTTCGAAAAATTGCCCATGAATCTTCTGCTTTGTTACCCATATATTTTGTTGTATTTGCATACTACGGACCACATGCAGAGTTTCATGCAAAAAAAAGAATCCGAATGAGAGAGCAATTTCTCAAAATAACGTCCACGAGGTGGGGCATCCGGGGAGGCGGAGCCGCGAGGGATCTAGGAGCAAAGAGGCGACCGTCGCAGGTCAGGTACGCAAAGGAGGCAAAATTTCAACTGCGCTAAATTCTGCCACAGCTGTTCAAATGCTGCTGGCATCTGTATTGATAAAAAGCAAATTTCCCGGTTCTTCTCGTGTTTCTGTTCGTGCATTGTATCTGTTAGGGTGACCACGAAGGGAATCACTATCAAGGAAATTCCCGTAGATGATTCCCTTAAGGATATTTATCTGTGACGAGGATAAACTGCGCGACCGCTTATATTTAGAGGTGAGAAACTACCCTCGATAAAGCCTACTTTATATTTTGTACAAAAATGATCATAATGAAAAACCATTTAGCGGAGAAATCCATAGTCACTGAATCCCAACTCAAACTTTCTCGCGCTCCTCGTACAGTGATACTTGGAGTGACGTCTCAACATAGAAAAGAAAACACGCCAGGAAAAAAAAATCGAAACTCAAAAAATCAAATCGATACAAAGAGCAAAGCGAATTTTTTCTAAAAACGCTGCACTAACACGTTTCGTGGTTCGGAAGGCGAATTTGTTATGCGGACTGCTCGGGGTGAAGCCTATTGAACTCAATTTGACAAATGAAAAAGTTGATTACGTTTTCTGCTTTACTTCGAGCCATAACAGATTCAGCTTCAAATGACCCCTTCAAAGGAACATTGTTAACTCATAGAGCCGATAGTGAAAGCTGTTTTCAACATAACCTTTTGGAAGTTTTCATTTTCACAAAGACAAGGAGCCGCTATGCGCCTCGAAGCTAAGGGAGCTGGCCTGTCGCTATTTATAGGACCACAAAAAGGTACCTGAGCAGAAATTAAAGAAAATCTAACGCACGATTAATCACATTCTACGAGCAGTCGCATGCCCCTCCGATGTCCTCAAATATTTTGTGGATAATCGGACGCACTTTGTGTTACCACGCTTTGATTTTTTTAGAGGCACTTCCCGCGTCTGCCGGAAGGTGGACGCCAGCTGGATCATAATTGGTGGCAGAGCATCATAGGAGATATCCCCGCTGCCATAGGTGTGGCAAAATGCCCCCCGGTTCTTCTACCAATGACGGTTCAGCTAAGTTTCACCTTTCAATGAACGAGCAATGTACCTTCAAGATTCCTTTTTCATTGTAAAGAGAAGGGGACTATGTTCAGCGCCATTCTGTTAGGTCAGTGAGAGGAGATATCAAATCATGGCGCTTTTTACGATCTGATAAAAGGGATTCATATGTGAATTTGCCAGAAAGGAAACAGTCGCTTCAGATGGGTGAGGCACTAAGCTTGGGTAGGAGAGAGCAGAGCACCTTTGTGATCATACAATAACCTCGACGCAGGGGTTTAGCTGGGGGGGGGGGGGGGGGGGTGTGTGAGGTTCTGAATTCTATATCACCGTAACCCATCCATAAACGTCAACGGAAACCATTCTATAGTAGAACGACTGCATTCATCATTGCTGACATATTACTCGTCAAAATGAGTCATTCATCCTGATTTGACGCCTAAATGCAAACAGTGATTCTGTAGCGTTTTTATGATTATGTGTAAACACCTAATCATAACCATTATACGGGTATGTTCAACGCTCTACATGTGTCTACACGTCCTAGTGATGCGAGCTTCGAGGGGAGCAGGACAGGACCACTTTGAAGAACAGTCGAATACAGCTTGGTTGAGAGAAACTTATAACTACATTTACAATTTCTACCACTAGCGATTAGCAATGTTCCGAACAGAAAATCGCTGACTTATTTATGTTTCCACGGCCTTTACCATCATTAGAATTAAGTAGATGCCTATTGAGCACACCTAAGCTCGTCCTCGAGGGACTACTGAACAGTTAAGACCCCTTCTCCAGTCTAAGCATTCAAAAGGAAACCTCAAATTTCAATGGCCTTAAAAGAAACCTCAAATTTCAATGAAACCTCAAGTCATTGAATTTGGAGGAGGAAGGAGAAAACGCCATATCAAGAAACTCGACTGAAAAGAAAATCAAATGAAATCGAAAGTAGTGTATATCAAACTACTGAGAATTCTGCAGATTCGAGAAGAATCCTCTCTCCATAAGCGGTTCATGTAAAAAAAATGATTCAAACAACACAACCCTCTCCCTTCAGGAGTGAAGCTTACCATTGCAAATCCACAGCGATTAAAAATGAAACTGAACCTACGGTTCCAGTAAAAAACAGTGACTATGAATTTTTTTAAAAAAAATCAGCAATATCAAACAAATAAAGAAAACTGAGGTAGGTTACAAAAGAGGAGCCCCCCAAAATGAAATCAACAATTGCGTTCATTGCAAGCGAACACCTACAGGAAGTGTGCACAGAAAAAAGTTTTTCTGTTACCCACATATTTATGCTGTTTTGCTTGATAAGGCTCGCATGCAAAGTTTCATGCGAAAAAGTGATAATCCGCTGAGGAGCTCCTCAAAGGCGGGACGTTCAAGTGAGTGCCCCTTCCCGTCGTCCGCCACGGTCGGAGACGAAAAGCAGGACTGTTGTGTAACTGTTCGCTCCCACCCTGCGTCTATGTTCGCGCCTTTGCTCCTTGCGTAAAATTTAGATATATGGGTGAGAGAGAGACTCATTCTCCATGCACGATTTTTTTTTTTGAGTAAGCACGTATTTACAAAAAAAAAGTCACTTCTTACCTCTGACATGGTGTGGATCATTTCGAAGTCTGAGCTGTCTTCGTAACAATTCACCTAATAAACTGTAAAAAGGCGTTTTCAACTAACTTTTTGTTGAGAGCTTCAATAGTGCTTTACTCAGCGAACTGCCAGCAGAGTTCATCGCAGCACAAACGTATGCACCCTCATCCGCTTGCCGAACATCAGCGATTGTTAACGTGCCGGATGATGAGACTTTTATCCGTCCGTCTGCTGACACGTGTCCAGGGAATAGAAGACTCTGAAAACCCAGGTTGAAATAGTAGTGCAAATGAAGAAAATATGACAAACAACGTCATACATATTGTATTATGAGGCTGCTGTCATATTTCGCGACTCTGAAAATTTGCGATGCAGCGATCTCAAGCGTGACCCGATGGTTTCACATACGAAACCGCGGCATTGTAAAACTGCAGATTCGTAGAATCACAAAGACTGACATCAGCTTGAAAAAGACATGTAACACAGGAATTGGATTTACAGATGAACGTGTATTTGACCTTTACATTCTTACCCATTTGAACACCTATTTGACCTTATTCGTGCTCATGGGTGAATGGGAAAGCGAGATGGGCTGGGCCAAAACAGCCAATTTCGGTTTTGTGAAACTAACTTTCGGAGCATCCATACGATTACGCTAACCTGGGGTCCATTCATCAGAGGAAAATGGCAAGGTAAGCTTCGGTGGAGCGAATAAATTCTCTTTGCTCACTCTTTCCATGTAAAGTCATTTAAGAGATCAAAAAGACGGAATGAGCATTGATGAGCACAGAAGGAGCCTATGCGGCGTTGCGAAGTATCGACGGGCACCGCATAGAGAAAGTATTATACCATTTGCATTCACCCATATCTTCCGAACTGATTTGAAAATCCTAGAATTTGGCACCCCAGTGAAGGAAAGAGCTAAAGACCTCCACCTCCCAGATGACTGACGTTGTTGGTATGCTAAAATTCAGGAAAATCTCAAAAAAAGGATCGGTAGTCGATCGATAATCACAATCATGATACCGGATACAGAATAAAGTATGATTATCCATCGACGGCATTCTATTCACTAACCACCTGATCGTGTCTAAAAGTCAGCTTGAAAAAAAACCAGCTTGAGGTTGAAAAGCACAAACCCCTTCTCTCAACCCGAAATACAACCCGGACCTTTAAAGGCACTGGGAGGGGTGAGGGAAAACTGAGAACTGTTAATATATGTTCGCTGAAAATGACTATTCTACTTCAGGAGAGAATGTGTGGCGAAACTTGCACTGAAAAAAGGCGGCTTCGGGCTTTGTCACAATCCCGCAGCCCGACGTGTCGTTCTGCAGTCCTGCAGCCGTACGAGTTGCCGACGAAGGCGGGACAACGTTCGCGGCCGACTGCTTCAGGCTCTCCGTCCGTCTGCAGCCTACCCCGCTAATGACGGAGAGGCGTACGAGAGAGAAGGAGAATTTCGCGTTTCTATTTCTCAGGTTTTTCGCCGTTTTTTTTCCTCCTTTCTCTACTGTCACATTGCTGGGCACCCCTACTTTCATATTCCACAGCCTATTAAATCAACCCCTTCCGATGTCTTTGATGATTCTTCAACCCATGCTTTACCGTGCTGCCTACAAACTTACCGCTAAATAGGGAAAGAAACGTACATCGACTTCTTACTGTACAGATTATATTTCTCTAAAGACAAAAATGTTGCCAAAAACACAATGAGTGAGGAAGTCCACAAAGATGTTTCAGGTTTAGGCCATGCTTAGCAATTAATCTCTTTGAAAATCAAGCCACACCAAAAATAGTAACAGTAATCACCTGTTGCCCTTCCTTACTCCAAAAATACGCCGGTGTTGGTTGACCTATTGGCACACAATCAAATGTGGCTGTGGAACCTTGTGCAACGGTTTGATCGACAGGTTTCGTTTGAAATGTTGGAGGTGCCTGAAATAAAATCGATGAGCACTGATTCACGAAGATCTCAACCAATGACGTCATATGTGATGCCAACCTGAACTTTCAACCGAGCTGATGACTCAATTGAGCCTGCCGGATTCCTTGCGTAGCATACGTAATCACCCTCATCTGACACTTGCACCCTGAATTAATATTTTAGCCCAGCGGACCGAACTTCCAGATGCTGTCTGCAAAAGGGTGCGTGACAAGCCGGATCGATATCGATTTTACCTGTCGATTCGTAAGCCACGATTATCCTTGGCTATATAAGCCCTGGCAACCGGCATCTGATCGTTTTTCTTTTTCCAGCTTATTTGAGGTTGTGGCTCACCGGAGACACGGCAGTCAAACAGAACGGAAGATCCAACATCCACCGTGACATCCTTAGGTTCTTGCTGCAAAAAACACTAGAGCTGATCATCAATTTTTGAAGGTTTATGTTCGCTAAAAATGAGAAGTAAGGAGGGAGGAGAGCTGCCACGCTATTTGTTATGAATCAAGCTGGGGCATGCGACGCAGGATAACCGTTCCTGTGAATGGTCACTTTGAGCCAATAGCGAGCATATGCCACACGGAGCCACACTCTACAGACTGAAGTTCTGAGATGGATGCCGATGACTGCACGAACTACTCAATTTCCAACTGTCACTTACAAGAAACTTCGGCTTTTCGTAGACACTTAGTCGAGCAGGATTTGATACTCGCTCTCCAACCATGTTCGTCGCCACGCACTGATACGTTCCAGAATCACCATGCTCAACCTGTAAATCTCAATCATTTTAGGTTCTACTCTATGTAAAAATATTCCACTAAACTTTTCACTTTTATAATTTCAAAAAAAGACTTGAAAGGTTTTTCGGCTTTTCATCGTTCCATTCTGATCTTTCTCCACTGCGAAACTGCTTAGCAGCTCTACTTTCACAGACGACAAACGACAAAATTATCCCCACTTACTACTTTATATAAAGCTAAGAACTATGTTACAAAGTTCAGGTATTTCTTTTTGGTTTCCAGACTTTATAAATCCAATTTGGCCGCGTTCACAGGCAGAGAGGCAGAATGGCATGGGGAGGTGCGGAGACGACGCAGGCAAAGAGGTCGCGAGGTATGGTGGCATGGATGGAGACGCAGAGACACCCAGTCAGGCCGTGCTGTCAGCACCGCAGATTATTAACGAGGCCTAATCCTTCGTCTCATCCAGGCTCCGACCTCAGTTAACCCTATTTTTCATACAAATCAGTAAATTAATACTATAAGTCCACACAATATACAGTAGCGCTCAAAAGTCTTCGGCCAAAACTTTTTTGTCATATCGTTTTTTCCACTTGACCAAATTTGACAAAATTTTAATACGTGGTGCCTGAACCTATTGTCAACATTCCCCTCTACTTGAGTGCCGCTTGTCTTTTCATAGTTTTTTACAAGAATTTACTACAAAACCACCGAAAATAAAGTAAAAGGTTTGGTTGAGAAAAACGGCTTTCTTTACAAAAACAAAACGAGCAAGCCTTAGAGAACATCAATATTTTGTAGAAATACCACGACTTTTAATGACAGCGGCACAGCGGGGATAGCGATGGCACTCCAAAAACAAAAAATTTCATATAACCACGTAACCTACACCGCTGAGCGCCAAAATAGTATATTACGTATGCAGTGTCTCCAACTACAACATGCTAAAATTTCTCTTAGATCGGTTCAGTCGCAAAAAAGTAACAAGTGAAGAACCCAAGTGAAATACCATTTCACCGAAGACTTTTGTGCGCTACTGTATATATCGGTCCTGTACCTATTTCATTGTCACTGATTGCAACAGGGCACCCATCGTTGGCTCAGTTTCAATCCCATTAGAGGAGTACAATAATCCTGATTTCGCACTACTAGCTGGCAATAATCAAACTGCTACAAAAAATAAGCACCACCAAAACAAATTGATTTAAACAAGTGGAGAAACGTTTCTACGACTTCTACACAACCCTGATGCCGTTCATTTCATAGCGCTTGAATACGATCCACTCTTCAAAGCCCTCCTTTATTCACGTGGGAACCTTTTTTGCTTCTGAAATTCGGCGCTATATCTCTGTGTAGACCATGCATACGAATTCTGAATAACAGAAATCTTAGTGCGGTAATGCAAAAATGTTCCGTGGAGCTGGGGGAACGTGGGGAACGGCAATTGGATTTTGAAAATGAAATAACTGAAAATTGGGCTTGACGATCAGCAAAGCGATTGGAATCGTCTATCCTTCCAAATACTCCCCAAGTAGCTGGAACCTTTGCGATAAGCCTCATCCGTCTGCAAAGGATGAAGATTCACATTCCACCCATTCTTCATTTTTGTACTTTTTAACCACAAAATTCCGTAGTCACTATGAGGTGGCGAACCGAAGGAATCAAGTCAATGCGGCAAATCACTTCCAAGCTTTTTGCACTCTTCAAGGTTGTACCTAAGTGCAAACTCAGGCTAATGCCACAATTTGCGACTTTGCCATGTCGCGATTACGCAAGCGAAGTCGCAGCATTGCATACTACCACGGTCGCAGAATCGAGTGCAAAACTGCATTTTCGCGAACCCGCGAAATCGTAAAATTGTGGAGTCATATAAAGCCGCCTTCGTAAAATTGTGGAGTCATATAAAGCCGCCTTCATACTATGCGGTGCGGCGGCAGGGCGTGGCAGCGTCATCTCTGAGTCTCCGGCCGTGCCACTCTGCCTCGCTGCCTGTGACTGCAGCCACGCTCTGCCGTACCTAGACATGAAAGCAGCACTGCAAAGTATGAAAGTGGTCTAACTCTTTCGCTTTTACATAAACAAAACTCGAGGAGCAATTTGAATACACGAAAAATAACATGGAAAATAAACAAAGTAATAAAGTACCACAATACATTTGAATAAAACTAGGTAAAATTGCGATACTGAGAACTTCTCAACACAAAAATACCAACAAGTCAAATGATCAAATGAGAGTATAACTCACAGGTTCGATTATAAGATTCCCATCCGGATGTAATGTCATACGTGGAATTTCGGAAAGCTTCAGTTCGTGATCATCTTTTCGCCAACTGACTACTGGCTCCGGGAAACCACGAGGTGGTGAGCATTCCAATACGGCTTTGTCACCGGATAATGCCTGAAATGTACTTCAGTACTTCTCACAACATCGAAGTCAAATACTTACAGAATTTTTATTCACAAAATCCTAACGACTGAACAAAAGTCGAATTGGATAATTGCAAAAAAATATCTGACACAATTTGTAGACAAAGTAGTTAAAAAATGTGACCTGCACAGTTCGAGGTCGAGTGCGGAAGTCTTCTCGTAACATCGCGATTTTGAGGGTCCCTTCTCGTGATTGTGCTTCTCCATGTTCATTCCGTGCAACACAGTGATACGAACCCGAATCGCCATCTTTACCATTTTTCCCTAAAAAGCTCATAATTACCAATTTTCGACGACATTGACGGGAAAAGAAGGCTGTGATACCAATAATCAACCATATGAACCTCACACCAAGAAAAAACGATTTGACGCTACGCCATTGGTATTACAAACGTATGGTTTCGATGGGTGTGTCCACGGCATAGGTTGTATGTGGCAATGCCAAAAAGTACATCACACCCATTAAATCCAAACCATTTAGGCGCACTATTGAAATATCAAAATTAGAAGAATCGAAATAGGTCGTAAAGTTTACTACAAAAGATGAATCAATTGAATGAAAATTCAAAGTAAGTCTCTTTCCTGGCACCAACTGCTTTGTAGATACATTGTGATTGGTGAAGGCATGTTGCCAACCAATCGCAGATGATCAATGCAAGTCCCACCCTTCTTCCCTACACCAGCTTTGAAAAAGGCTTGCTTAGATTTACTTAATACAAAAATCCAATTTCTGACAATTCATGGATCTAGCAATGTCAAGGATAAAGACGTATGGATTGATGACCCTTCCAAGATTAAAAATTTTCTAGTATCATACACAAGGTACAACGAAATACCATACTTACCACTGCTCACTTTCAGAAGAAACAACGCTCCTGTATCGAGTATTATTCGATGACTATTTACTTGGTCCTTGTTAGTAGTTACTGGCTGTCCATCTTTGTACCTATGACACAGTACTTATAAGCAAACTACCAACCATCACGAAAAGTCTTTTCGTACCAAGTAATTTGTGTTCCTGGTGGTTTTGCGGCACAATTCAGTGTAGCTGGTGAACCCTTTGATACGATCACATCCAAAGGATGCTCTATTATCACCGGAGCTCCATTATCTGATTCTGAAAACACGTATATTTAAGGTTACTTTCAATTTCCCTAATGATTTCATTTGAGATAGATGTGAGGGATGCGCATTTCGAAATTCGAAGACGTTAGCGGCAAAAAGCACTTTCTAATTGAACCGTGAAATACAACTGGATGCATGGAAATGACATTTCGCAATGCAATTCTTCCTGATTACTTGCAATCGTATCTTTAGCGGTTTTATTGCTGATAGAAGTGCACCAATTTGAGATGCCTACGATCCGAAATTTATAAGTTGGTTTGGTTGTTGCGAAACTAGTGTGGCAAAGAAAAAAATCAAAAATAATATTGAAACTAGAAAAGTTGACATAGAGCGGGTGAGATCAGGCCCCGCTGAGCCAGTCATATAACGCGCGATCACGTCGCTACTTAGGAGCACTAAGGGCACGCGGTGATGCGATCGCCGGGAGCAATGACCCGAGCGCTCTTCATGACCCAAACCAAATTGTCTACCGCTACTATTCGCGTGGAAATTCATGATCATGGTAGGGTAGCCCCCTGGCCATGAAGAACTCTCCAAAAAATCTGCGATAAAACTAGAATAACTAGATTTATTGAAAGTAATAAGGGTTCAGAAAGTCTAAGCCAAAAATAGACTGGTAATTTCACTGCTAGCGCGAGCTTCACCGAAATAGAACCGAAGGAAGCATGCGTGCGGCTTTTCAGGATGGGATGAGCGAAGCGTGCCGCTGCGCCGCGTCTGTCCCTTCTGCACCTTGAAACTAACAATGACAATTCGACAATCATATGTCACGCGCATTTCCATACTCACAGTCAGTATGTCATCTGGGTCTGAACATTGTACGAGAATCCGCTGGCAGCATGCCCGCGTTGAAGTGCAATTAGAATGCAAAAAATTAGGTCACGTCAACTACATCTCTAGACGGATCGATTGCTCATAATCGCTTGTTTCCTACAACTATTGCAGCGAGATGAGATTCACAGAACCAGCTGATTTCTCGCGTCCCCATCTAAACTGGAAGGTTTCAAAGAAAACTAGCGATAGTGATGCTGATGTCACTGTTTGCCCACCAAAACTCGACGATTCGACGATTAAAGGGCATCAACGGGACACTTGCAGAAAAGCACCGCTTCTAGAAATTTGATTCGCTTGCAGCTTCTCAGAGTATCTTATCTGCATCTTTGAATCGAATCGGAAGATCAATTTCACGGAAACTTCTCAAGCGTGAAAAATTGAAGTCGAACATTACTATACCGATATTCGCGACGTTTTGAGACCGCTACACGCTGTTCCCTTGGACGAGCCTTTACACTGTAAACGCACCAAGAAAAACTCTGGCTACTCAGGAATTGAGGGACATGTTCACTGAATATGAATGCGCAGCATTCAAAAAGACGTAATTCTTCAAGTGCGCGAAGGCGTGGCGCAACTTTCATGGGGAGTTGCGCCCTAAGGCCGCGGTCATACTTTGTGGTGCCGGCGGCAGGGCGTGGCTGCGTATCTCTGCGTCTCCGTCTATGCCAGCCTGCCTCGTGGCCTCGTCATCTTTGCACCTCCCCGTGCCACTCTCCCTCGCTGCCTCTGAACGCAGCCACGCCCTGCCGGCGGTGAGTATGGCCGCGGCCTAATCTCTTCACCATGGCCCTGCGATGGTGCGGATGGCGGATTCAGTATGAGAGGTGGAGTGACGCCGGCGGCTTGGCTTAGTGGTTGCACGGAAATTAATGTATGAGTGTGGGTCCCACATCCCGAGTATTTGTCAGTATTGTTCCTTTCTTTTTCCTCCGCCGCATTCCACGTCTCAACTCAACAATCGACCAAAAATTTCTTTCTGGAGCGTTTACTTCGATAACAGTAATACCAATAATGGTAATCGGCCGGCAACGCTTCATCAGATTCTGATGAGGCTAAATAAACTGAACCGGTATAGGGTCCCATATTAGGAACAGTACTATAATGAACGGAATAAAACAGGCAAAAAGCCCGTAAGGTAGGACACCCACTGCGTGATTGAGAAAAAGTAAAACGAGCAGAAAATAAGACGAAATTAGCAAATAATGAAGAACTAGGATAAACCGGATGAGAAACATGTTCTTGTACAGTACCATAATGTTCCCAGTCGTTCCTCCTTATGGATTACTTAGTGCTTGAATACACAACAAATATCACATTTTTTACCGGAAGTAACAAGTTTCACGTTCTGGTTCACGACCCTTTTTAGTGAACCCCTTAATGGATGTTCAGATGATTTCAGTATGGAATTCAGTCAACGGAACGCTCACTATTCACTAATGGTACCAGTCACACATACGAGGATCATCCATGCGCTATGAAGTCACCAGCAGCGCACTGCGAATTACCATCATAATAAGTACTAGCCTCGATTCAATTCAACTACTGCTGGCGAATGATCACATCGCTGCTGCAAACTACTCCCTCCCCCCTCCCTCTCACACTACCTCACTCATCCGAAACCCGTGAAATGGCATCCTATAACTCTTTAAATTCCATGCATACAGCTGCTCGAAACCGAGCGCAGCAATCACATGCGACCATTCCAGTGATGAATCAGCCTCTAGCTCGTTTCATGACAAGCTGAGCCATGACGATCAATAAAGGATCCAAAATTTCAAAAGTTCAGCTACAACACGTATGCTCATTCCACATTACGCAGGTGTGATGCTTACTGCGCCCTGGCATGTTTTATGGGCAACTTCTGGTAGAGCACCTTTTTAAGGTCCCACTATACATAGCATAAATGTGATGGAAACATCGATTTTTAATTTAATCAATAATACGTTGGTGATGAGCTGTAGAGTATTGTTTATTTGATCGAAGTCCTTAGTCCCTTACTTAAGCTACGATGCCACTCAGTCCATGGAATCCATCCGACTCCCCCAGCCAATCGACTCCATTCATTTAACTCCGACACCACAGCTCAAGTGCCGTCTTCCCGAACAGAAATTTAACTCCACCCTTTCCTATTTTGTTGTCATAAGGTTATATGTTCACCACATAAATGTGCGGTACAATGAGCATTATGCTACTATTCCTGATCAGTTGAGGATTCAAAAGTAGAGTGTTGCCGTAAGTGCATACAATACGTTCAAGCTGACGTCATGGACTTGAAATTCACAGTGTATCACCTATTTTTGGATGGGTTGATATTTTTCATCTTCCTACCTTCTCTGCCAGAATTTATCAGTATCGAACTGTTTTTAGAGTATTTTATGTGGTGACTAGGAACGAAGGATACGGTATACCATTATGACGGATGCTGATCTTATAAATTAGTCTTGCTGACAGCTAACTACCTTATGAAACACGAAAATACCAAACTACCGAGTGCATTACTCATCCGTATTTCAACACATCACGGATATAGAAGGTCATTACTCTGAAAGACAGCGGACACGGCATGGACAACTTTGTGCAGTAATAAAATTAAAGATTCTTTCGCAATTTTTGCGCTGTTCCTCACATTCTCTTCAACCCTGTGCGAACAAAGAAATGAGTCCTGGGAGGTTTTAGAACAGTAGCAAATCTGAGAGCAGACCAAAGCAAAACATCCTCGACTAATTACTAGTTCGCATTCGACAATAATGAACACGCCAACCACGAATTCTTGATAGCGCAGAACAATAGAAATGATCGAATAGCTGGCATTTTACGACAGATGTCCAAAACGTTTACTGCCGATCCACGCTATTGCTAATGAATTAGGAACTCCATTCATAAACTAAGCACTGCATGCTCCTACGAGGACAATCGATAATTGATCGACATTTCACGAACTAACCGAAGGTTTAAGCGGCCTAATCAGCAGGTCTGAAAATCGGCTCATTTCTGCCTGATGTACTGGATAAGTCTTAAAAATGATCCTGCTTACTAATTCAGTTAGTACTCTACCGTACACTGCCAAGGCTTTCACGCATTTGTTGTAGTCCAGCTATTCATGACCTTTCAATACCCTGCTAAGAATGTTAAGCACTCATTGAAACTCTCACTGAGAGAGATAACCCTAACCACCTGCCGCGGCCACTACTTTCCAAGGCCCTCACATTCGGCGGGTGATTTATTGTCTACAGTAACTCAGTTGGTGGTCTGGCCCTTAGTTATTCACTCGAAACCTCTAAAAGGACAAACACTCGCTCATACGTCTGATTTTGCCTTGGAAAATATTCAGCACACGGGATGACAGAGAAAATGAGCTGACCACAGACAACTGAACAATCATTCCGTCACAGTTTCCCGTTCAATCAAGGCTAAACCACCCGGTGACGAGATAGTAAAGGGCATTCCCATACCATACAGCTGTGAATCGTTCGTCTTCAGCAGAAACTTCACAAATGGCCATCGAAGCACATCGACCCGGTCCTCATTCATAATTGAAGAGCTGCTTGGAATTGCAGTTCACCAAGAAACGAACGACTAATCATTTTCACGTTATCCTTACCGATAAAGCGGCCAGAGTAAATCCGTTCACATATCCCATCCTCAAAATGCGCTAATGTAAAATAAATCGCAATTCATTTCACTGAAAAACAAAATGGCGCCGTCATTCGTTTCTAATCCAGAATACATTAGGAATGCAACGACGCGTCTCATTCCCCAAGTATGTGAGAATCGGCAATGTGTTTGTTCGAGCTCGTTCAACTCTCAAGGAATGACTTGCGTGGAATAAAGACGAGAATAAGGACTGGAAATCGTGTCTGACCCGCCCAGCTAGTAATGGAACATTCACGCCTATCACAACTCGGTTTCACCTGATGAAATTGTTAGTAAAGTGGTTAAAGGCACCAGCAGCGATACGTGAAGTAGTCCGCTCTCCTTCGTGAGGGGATAGATCGTTCCGCAACTAGCAAGAATGGCATGACGGTTAGTCATTAACACGCTAAGGCCGCCAAAACAAAACAGCGACTAAGTAGAAACTAACCACGCCTCCCTTTGGACGTGGTTAATTGGAGCTGTAGCAAGTACGTGATCTGCGTCACTGTCGCTTCCCTCTCTCTTCTCCAGCCTCTTTCAAGCCTCTTTTGTCTGGTTCTCTCACTGAGCGCCTCCATGAACTAGCCCAAAAGCGGATTTTAAGAATAGCGAGGGAAACAAAAAACGTATAACGTGGAATGGCAGCGAAACCGATCCCGCACGGAAAAAACGAGCTCTTCCAGGGATTGATGGAATTGCGCGTAAACCAATACTGGCGGAACTGATGAAAACGAGAATATAATGGCGCGATCGCTAATATGGGGTAGAGCAACTTTATATGATGCTTTACCACTGTCCTTGAGAACGACCCCCTACTGAAACCCAAGCACTAGCAAAAAAAAGAACTCAGGCCGAGGCTACTTCTTCAGTAACCATATTAATCTGGAGGGACCCATCGTCCCACAATACAGAAAGGCCAAAAATAATGCCGATGATTCCAATCGATAACTTCATTAAAATCATTAGTCGAGTTCCCTTACACTGCAATTCTCCAAAATACCACACTCGGTTTTTTTTCCGAATTTTAACATATAAAACTCGGTAGCTGATAATATTCGCAGACATTTTTACGAGCTCTTCTAATCAGGCAGTAAATCAACGCTGATAAAACGATTACGGCCCCTTTTGATGTGCGGCCGACATGTGGTCCGGTGGGGGCAAATTCCCACGGAACTCTCGGAACGCGGAGCCTTGCCTCGTGCACGCTGCGCTCCCGATTCATGATATGAGCAGATTGCGAGGTCAATTAGCAGTGCAAACATCGAAACGCCACTGATGCTCAATCGACGTCCCGTCAAATCCGTTACGAACCTCTCTTGGACCCGTCAAAACAAGAATATGTGGCTGCAGAATGGACCCCGTGACAACAACAAGCACTCGACACTAAGAAATACCCTACAAGTGTTCTGAAAATGTGGTCTGTTGACTTAACAAACAAACATTCCAATGGTATAACACGTTACTTGCGGGAGGTAGTATAGTAATGAGTGAATGTGAACAGAACTTTGAAAAACCAAATGAATCCTCCTCCCTCCTTTACAGTCGCCACTTGTACCACCATCACCGTATCCACCGTATTCCAAAGCTCTTCGAAAAAAAATTTTTCACAAAAAAAGACTTTGAAGTCTAATATCGGTCTTTGTACTCTCAGAGCATTTTCCAGGAGACTGAGCCGGTTCCATCCTAACTTTCCAGCCGCATACCTTCAAAACGAAGGAAGCAGCAAGCGAAATGAGTACCAGGTATCTTGGCAATTGCCAGTGAAAATGGAATAAGTTTTGAAACCCAAAAACTAGTCACTATTGTAAATAAAATGACACAATAGCTTTTGTCTTATGGATAGTGAGGCTTCAAAAAATTCCACCCCAAATGAAAAAACCATGGAGTGGGAATCATCCTTTCATCAAAAAGTTTTGCATCATATCACTTATAATTAATTCCACAGAAACAATTCACTAGAAGCCAAATTTAAGGACCGTACTTCGAAATGGAAAAATTAAGCCAGAAATCATACTGTAAAAATCCAAGGCATAGAAAAAATACTGTACTGCCTAAAATTGTAAAAGTACTAGTAATGGAAAAATGTAATGTGAAGGTAGTACTGAAGCCCGTCAAGATAGCATTCCGATGGAATTTCCTCATAAATGATTTGTCTTCGTCAGAAGTTTCCAGAAGTTCCCCATTCCATCCGCTCGGTTGTACACTTTCATTCTACCGCTAACTCGTCCGACTAATACCAGTGGTGGCTAATAATAGCTAATACGATATTCGGTTGCATCAAGTGCAATGAACAGAATAATAAATAAATGAATATGTTGACCTGGTGGTCTGATGATTGTTAAAACCAATTTAAATCGGCAGATGTTGCGACATTGTTGATGGAGGCCTATAGCTTCCGGGCTATGCACATTGTGCTAATTGGATGATTTGAACAACCATAATTGCTCGTCAATCAATACTTTTAAGAGCTCAGGGTTACTATTAATTAAACCGTCAGGATAACTATAGTAAAGTACTGTTCAAACAGTATTCTGTTAACTTTGGACCCTAAAAATGGCGTGGTCGACATACTACCAAAACCACAATTCACAGCGCTGTAGGTCTGAAATTCTGGGGCTTTCGAACATAATTTCTCCACGCCCTCGTTGCATTTCCCCTGGCTACAATCGTTTTTCCCCTGCACGTATCTCGATCCCGTTATGTCGTTTTTACGATCCACCCGTTGGCACGCGATATGACCCTTCAACGGCGAGAATTTCTCAGGACCTAAAGCCTCCTCGTTCGATCTTATGGCTGGTTGGCTGACTGGCTGAGCTTGCTGACGCTGGTTTATGATGCTTTCTCGACATCATTCAATCATATTAGAAAACGAGCACTCAAAGGCACTTGATTTGACTCGTTTCAAACTAGAAATAAGCCTGCGCTCAGTCAATAGCTATCGCCATCGTCTCATGTCTTCAGAAACCCATGTATGACAAGGAGCGAGGTGGGGGGGGGGCATGACGGTGGCCAGATGGTGGGACACCGTTAATCGAATGACGGATCAGAAGGATATCAAGATAACCCGCGCCATCGAACCCCTTCACGTAATCGATTACCAACAATCGCATCAAGTACATAATTCGGTGCACTTCCATTGTGTGAGTAAATAGAACGGAGAAAAAAAATGAGAAAAAAAGATGAGAGAATTTCTAAAAAAAAAATAGAAAATTTTCGCAATAAAGCTCACCTTCGGCAGTAACAATATATCCTATAGAAGTGAATAGAAAAAATACTAGAAATGAATATGGATCGATCATCGTTTCTATGGACGTCTCTCCTGATCACCTTCGTCGCATCTTCTTTCCTCCTTTAAAGAAGAAGACGAAAATTTGCAGGGTGTTATTTCAGAATCCACACTAAACAAACAAGTAATAACAATAACAATAAACAAACTATATAGGTCATTCAGATTCAACAACGACACGACAACGATAAAATGATGATAATAAATGTGATAAATGGTGATAGATCGGAATCGACAAGCAACAGCAATTGATCATCGAGAAATCCACGCAAGAATTATCGTTGATCAAGTTTCACATGAGCGTCGCGACGACAAACCATCAACCAAAAACGGAAAGATAAAATCGAAACACCTCCGTCTAAGCCATTCTTCGGGCACTGAATAGAATTCAGAATAGATTGCGAAATATCGAGCTGAGACGTCGTCAGAGTAGACGATGACAGCTAACGGAGGAGTGGGGGGGGGGGGATATTTCGGGCATAGTCGGCTAGTGCGGTGCGCTTGAAGGCGGGCGGAGGGGGGGAAGTGCTAGGCTAGGAATGGACTTGCGAGACGACACCGCGGCGGCGGCATGATGGCGACACAAGTGTTTCTCCGATATTGTGTGAGCGAAACAATAAAGCATGAATGTGAAGTGAGGAATGAAATGAGGATAGTAGGAAGAGGAACGACAGGAATGCGCATGACCACAACACGAACACCGTGCTGCAGCACAGAACGCGCAAATGAGACGAAATCAGATTGCAATGGCGTGCGTGTGTATATGAGAGGGGGAGCGTTGGCCTCCGCCGCTGCATAGTGGCAGGGGTGTGAGGATAATAGCGCGGAAACTAACAGAGGCGAACTCTCATTGAAACTGGAATTTTACTGAGTCCCTCCGTACAGTCGACCGCTACCACCCACCCGTTCGTTAGCCACCCTGACCCACTCACGCACGGAAACCCCGCGCAAATGCGACCCGATCCGATTAGTTTGATCTCGGAATCATCAGGATCGCGATATCCCTCATACACACAACAACTCCAAAGATCAATGTGAAAAAGCGCCAGATCGTGAACGAGAACGCGTCGCGTTGTAGTGTGGACATAATGACCCGGGTTAATCATCTCAAGAGCGAAAAATGCGATCCCGTAATTTTCCAGGAGCCTGATTGTGAGGGCGTAATTGGATGAGCTAGGTCGTCCGAGGAATCAATGAGGTCAATCCTACGTGTACACTGAATTCATTATTTCTTTACTTGTTACCAAGCTACTGCTGATGGGCCCTCCACTCATCTATTTTCTGTGAAACAGTACTTCTGAGGTTTTCCATGATTTCTTGGGAGAGAAAATAAAAAGTTTTTTGAATTTATTTTTCTAACATTTGCAATCAGTTTCTTCGGACGAAGATTAAGCATCATTAACATGCAGTCAAGACCTACGTTTTTCGAAAAACATGTGAGATATGTCAATGGTAAAAACAGTGAGTCATTTATTCCAAGTAGATTTAGACTTTTCAAAAAGAAAAACGGTGAAACATGGGTCAGAAAAAGCGGAAGAATAAAACATCCTTTTGCGGCTGTTTTCCCCTTGGTTTTGATATGATTTAACGAATCAAATAAGTAAGTTAATCAAGGAAATAAGAGTAAAAGCATCAGGTTTGAGCAGTGATTGAAGGAAGAGCTCCTATAAATTAAAAAAAAAATTAGAAAAAAATTTAAACTCTATGACAGACTTACTAAATTTTACAGAGCTATTTTATTTCACTTATACAACACTGGCTTCCCCTTGTAAGACAGAATGTAGTAGTTGCTACTACAAAACCCGTAATAAGTTTTCAATAAAACGCCACTTTTTTCGTGTTTCTAGCTCTCTGTAATTATAACCCGCGGGCAAATACGTCCACTGACAGCATTCCGCAACTTTAGAAGACTATCCCATCTGAATAGGAATCATAGACATGGTGGTGTTTTTCAGAGGGTGCGATCATTTCCATACCAGCTCTTCCCAAAGATCGCTTTGTCTGCTGAAGTGAGGACTTTTATCGGGATTTTCCATCGAAAGATTTTACCTTCGAAAAACAACAATCTCTTGTTTCTTGCCCAGTATAAATATTTCAAAAGTTGTGGAATGCTGTCTAGGGACGCATTTGCCTGCTGGTATAATTGCAGTGAACGTGGCTCGCTGATGAGTGTCCACTGGCACTTTAAGGCAGTGGAGCGATCAAAATCGAGATTTTCTAGGTTCTGAAGTCACCGTATTGTAGAGCTTGACGAGGAGAGTTCAGCTGTATATAAATCTATATAGAAATTATAAATCGATGGACTTATAACGAAAAAACGCGGATCCGCTTTATTTTTGTGAGCTCAGGACGGGTTAGACGAGGGCACTCAATTTTGTTTCACCGTATGAGCTCCCTCATCGAGGTAGTATCCTAAGACCACCATCTCGCATATTGGAGCGCTCAATAATAAACCTTAAAAAGCGAAAGAAGGGCCTTCTCCGCTCCAGGGTTTAGGCAGAAAAGTGGGTTCCCTCAATCAGGATTAGAGATGCAGCGCCTCATCTGTCTATGCACTAGCCGCTAGCGTAAGATACGCAAAACAATTAGTAAATATCAACCATGGGATAGCAAAAATACATTTTTTCATTCGTATGGTATGTCCAACCTTTAAATTGCTTCAGAAAAATATTCCTTTCAACTATTTGTTTGGTCGTATGAAATTTTGACACCGTAATAATCGGGATTCTAAAAATAGCATGACTAGAAAACAAAGAAAGAACTATCAAGAATCATAATATCTAGTAATAATGATAGCAATTAGAAATATAACATGTGATACATGATATAGGACAGTTATTCAAAGCCATTGAAGAAAAATCCTCCAAAATCTCAGTCTCCCATTGAACAGAACAAGTTTTCATCTTTAAGCACGGCTAATAGCTGCTTTCTGCACGCAGGGCTGAACAAAGCGATTTTTTCTCAGCCGGAAAAACTCCTGGAGACCGCAGACGAAAACATACTTTTACATCACTGCCCTAGTACTGCTTTGTCCAGATATTAATCTGGTGGCAACCTTCAACACTACCGCGCACTGGAACACGTTACTACGAGCATTGAAATAATAAAAATGTATAAGTACCGATAAAAATAATGAGTGCAGTTACTGAAATTGAAATAAAAAAAATTCGTAAGAAATGAGATAGAAAGAAGTGACTAAAATGGGTCAAAGATTATGATAGCTGATAAACGAGACCTGTTATAAGAGAAAAGTGTATGAAAATCCTAGAACATCGGCCTCTACGGAGACCCGCCACGCACTTGTTTTTAAACTACAGTTGTCAAATATCTGGGTTAGTGCTGAGTCTATAAAGTGACTTATGAGAGCTAGACACCATCCATGCTAGTGATGAGATCCTTTTGAACAAGAGTGGTTCCAAATCGATCGATTCTAGATGTCACGCTCGCCCCTTGGATATTCTGAAGGGGAAATACTCCTACCATAACTGAGTCCTAAAGGGTCCAGGAGGAGAGGGAGTGGCGCGATTTGCGTTAACAGTAGCAGTAGGCGCGCGAGAACGCGTTCCGCTTACAAGGAACACTTCAGGTGTTGTGTCTGACCGCCGCACATCACACATTGGCATGATTTCGATCGATAAGTCATTGATACTGTGGTACAAAACTCATCTACATAGAAATTAATGGAAACATATGCAGGTCCTATTCAGGAGTTTGGCCACTTCACCTTACCAATCCTGTCCCCGTTGGGCCTTCAAGTCTCAATTAGCCTTGCCAATTGAGCAGTTCGATTTCAAATCTTTTGTATCGAATACCGTACAACGAATACAATATGCAGATGTTTGAGTTGAATATCCCTCCATACTGGAACTATGGAACATGCAGAAATGGGAAACGAACTTGAAATCATAATTATTGAGAAAATAAATCATGTTGAGGCTACTAAATGTTGCTAACAAATGTATGGATGCCCTTATTGGCCCATGTTAGCACGGAACCTGAACCCGTACTTTATAACAAGTGCTATCGCTGCAATATCACCTGCAACCACCAGTTATACTGTTCGCTGCAACTGCTGATAATTACCGATACTTCAATTTCGGCTTGCTGAAATATTGAATACTCATTTTTCCCGTGACTTTATCAGCAACATAAATCAAAGGGCTATTAACGAACGAAATTTTTGGCGTTGATCAATCTCTCGTTGAGATGCGCCGCGCATTCTATTTCCATTTAAAATTGTGATGGCACTTGAATGCGATTTGGCCTATGCATTGAGTTGCGGGAACCAGTTGATGTACAAGTCACTGATTTTATCTTGCCATACGAGTCTCGTACCGATTCACCGACTCAGGAGGGATGGTTGAGCACCATGAAAGTGGGAATGGGCACTACCTTTCACCATGATTTTCCCCCAAAAGGTCTATTAAAAGATACTGTTAACGTAATAAAAGCTTCAAGGTATCTCCAGGATACGAGGGGTACCAAAGAACCTAAGTAAATACCAGAAGGAGGAATATTTGTCAGTGACTAAGCATGTGTGTATATACGGACATTTGATATGGGTTGGATGAGAGATCGCGCGAGAAGGTGAGCACCTGTTCAGAACCATTAAGGGCCTATGAGAGAGGTGGTCTGGCATAAACATGTCACGCATTCAGGTAAGTCATAACGACAATTATCTTCATAAGAGAAGACTAATTAACGCCCCCGTTGAATGGGCGTCAAATCGGCAACGGCTTAAGTACGATGATGTGATGATGTAGTGACGACGTCGATGATGACGACGTCTGTGCTACCAGATGGCAGCAGAAACTGGACAACCATTTAAGTACTATATAGTCAAGTATCCTGTACAAACATCTTATTATCAAGAATTAAGCGCAAAATTACCATCTAATTAGGGCCACTCAAGTATACTATTTACTGGCCTCTTATGCACGCGAAACACTGCATTGGCAATTAGCAAAATATTTAGGAAAGGTTTTCAGTTTACTTCAACACGAATAGGCGATCACTGTAAGTTCACAAGTTCTCATTACTATCGAAATAGTAACGAAACCTGACCATAGCTGCATGCACGCATAGCTACGTGTAGCGTACACATCTCCAGGAACCGACACTAATGGTGGCAGGAAAACGCGGGAAAATCCACAATCATGAACAGGACAACTGTCACAAAACGGCAATCGTTCCCAATCGAACAACACCATCTAATGAGCACTTTGATGATGAAGATCAATTGAAGGTGTACACGTACGGAACACATTGTTCCTATGAATATAAAGGATGTGCGAGGGCAATTCAGGAAAAACCAGATAACGAGAACATTTCAGTAGAGGTGACAATGGAAATTAAATGCGTGAACGAGTTGAAGGTGAACGTTTATGGCGCGTGCGACTTACGGCGCGCGCCGTCGTCGTCACTGTCGTGTGTGCATGTGTGTGTGTGTGTGTGTGCGTGTGGCCTTCTCCGTTTCATCCCGCAAGTTCAAACGACGATGGCAAAAAAATGAGGTAAACGAGGCACACAAGCGCGTACAATTCGGGTAACGAGAACGGCCGCCACCTGGGGAAGCGAACGGGCGACGAATCTGCCAGACGTTCCGGCGGAGATGGGGGTCTCTGAAGGACATCTCAGAAAAGTCATTAGATGCTAGGCGTTTCAACAGAATGAGAAACATCACATGAGGACTAGTTTTGATGCCATTCGACGTCTTTTCTCAGCTGTAGGTTAAGCTGATCATGCGATATCCAATCTTTGATGTGACCCTTAAAAACGGACGAGGGTGTGCTCGATTTTCAAGGCAGGGCTTAGGGCTTTAAGGCTGGATAGGGGCACGGGACAAGATTTCAAACACCCAACAAGGTTAGACGCTATGATGACCTGCCAACGCCAATGTGGTCTGTGAAAATGACGCGGAGATTTGACAGCTGTGAGGGATTGCACCAAGAATAGCGGATCATTTTGACAACACACAAACTGGAACAAAGAGGCTGTTGTACTTTAATGTACTTGGACGGAACGACATCGATGTGAATAAATACGAAGAGATTATGATCGATCAGTTTAGAATTCCAGTCGCTAGAAAAAAACATTGAAAAACTTTAAAGGAACGGAAAAAATCATGCTGTTCATCGAGTTTAAATTTTCAGCAGTCAATGAGCATTTGCATCGAGTTAGAATGATTTTTGATGCTACTGTAATAAGAAGGGGTGGGGGGGGGGACACTTAAGAAGGGTGCACATCTAAGCATTTCTATGAAGTCAATTTCTCAGTCAAGGGTCAAACTGGCGCATATTTTTGCCTAGATTAGTGGTGATTTGAAAGGGCTCCTTCCCTTTCGAGGCTTAAGCAAATGCTCCCTACCCCCCCCCCCCTCACTGCGATAACACCTGATTTTTCATGGAAAATGTATAACTGCGATTTATTAGAAGTAATGTAAAAGATGTTCAACAAAGAATAAAAGTTTCAAAACTCCATATTATGTTTTAATAAGCGCAAGGCAATTAAACAATTTTCAAAAGCTATCCAACAAGCATTTCGAGGAGATCCACGAAAACGTCAAGAAGCTGAACTTCAAATGAGATTAAAATGTCTAGTTTGAGAATGGAAGGATGCCAAAAGAGTGGAAAGGAGTCCAAAGATTCTTTCTCTATCAAATCGTATACGAGACGAGGCATATTCCATCGGCCAGTGGACGAAAACCACAACAATTACGTGGGGACAACGCTTGGCACGCCAACAACTAACAGTAACATGCATGAACGACTTTAAGAAGACAACGAAGAGATTCGTGTGGAGGTGAGGGCCGACGAAGATGAGGAGGATGGCGACGAAAAGGAGGAATAGCACAAATCAGCAAGCAGGTGCACGACGAGGCCACCGAGACTTTTTCTCGTCGATGAGCCCAAGCGTTGTTGTGGACGTGGCGATCAATCGTCGGCCCAAGTAGTCTAATCAGGACTCCACTAATCCCTCACACGAAGAGGTCAAGAGAACCTCGAGACGAGACACGACATGCGCCCCCCTCCTCCTCATCTTGGCACATATCGATCAATACCCGTCAACAACATGGTACTTTCAGCGATGATGTGGTGCCGATTGGTGTCAATGTGGTTCGGCATGGATTTACTGGTTATGGAATCGTGGGAGAGCCAAAGCGTGGTCACGGAGGCGGGGGGGGGGGGCATGGAAACGTAGCCGAACGTATACACATGTACACGCACACACACATACACGCGGACACGTCCTGTGGAGAGGAGGAAAATGCACTTGCACGGGAGAGACGAGGATGTTTCGTTGCCAATTTTAAAACAAAGACGATCCTCAATGCCGCGCCTCAAAAAGAATGGGAAACTACAAACACGAAGGTAATTTTAAAGGAACGCAATTGCGGAAAACGGCAGATAAAATGCGTCATAAATTAACGGCTCACATGGCTATTAACACGGTGTTCTGTAATTACACAAAAATTGAGATCCAAACGACATGTGAGGGGAGGGCATGGAGAGGGTTGGAGTGTCACACGGCATCTTGACTGATCATTACAAGCATTAACGTGCTGGCACACTTTCAGATGATGAATAGCCGCAATCAATAAGAAGCATGTCGAAGCCGCCATGTATTCAACGACATATTTAGCTGTAGCTATAAAAGTGGCAAGCACGAGAAGAGGAAAGATTGGATGAAATGGGGGGATAATTCAATGAGGTGAGGAAGGAGAGGAAAAGGCTGTTATTGGCGCGGGGTGAGGCCAGCGCCACGCGAAAACCCCACGTCCATTCGTCGTTAGCCGCTTTCTGGCGGTTCGTTCGTGTGCCCGTCCATCAGACGATCGCCTTGAAGCGCACAGCGGTCGTCGTCTCTTGCGTAATCGAGGCGTACGCCACGACGGCACAATGCGACCAGACGAAACCCGTCGGACCAGTTACCATCGATTAGCTACCACAAAGTAATTCTCGTACCTCATTTTGAGGCTGAATGCTGAGCAAACCGAAATCTGTGAAGCAAACATCAAAATGAAATTTAGTGACCTGTTGGAACTTGATTTTGATAATGGAAACCGGCGTAATAGCAGTCAATTACGAATCGGATTCCATAATTGGTCATTTATGACCTCAACGAGCTCCGAACACTTAGATTGCCAACGTGTCACGATATTGATTTTTTTCAGGTTTGAGGGGTTTAAGGTTTCACTTAATTTACACATTAACATTAATATGTTTTTTAAAACTTATTCTCTTTTTCCTTAAGGTAGCGTAATTTTTATCAGCTTCATGTAACATACTGAGACACCAGAAGTCACCCGTCCAAGCTACATGGGGCTAGGTATTTCAGTTATCATCGCTTATACCCAGATATCACTGTTTACCCAATAGATTAGTGGTAATCATCTGAGAGATAAACTAACGAAAAAGGTATGTTTGAGTGCAAAATATTTATCATGCGCCAGATATAAGAACTTGAACGCCAATTCATATATATTATTCTGATGTAAGGAAGCTCTATAACTCTTAGTAAACGGTGATTATTCAGAGAATCCTTCAGATCTTTAAATGTTGTGACATCTGATGCTTGAAATCATGGTGATGAACATTACTTGGAGCTGCGTAACTTCCTTTCTTCAGTGGGATTGCAAACAGAACGAGAGCGGTGCGAGTGTTTGGCGAGAAATGCGAGACAAAACAGAAAAATATAACTAGTTCGAATTCCCGCCATAGAACTGTGACAACGATACCCAGCAGAAAATTTACAAGATGCGGTTTGTCACTGTTCACTGAGTTCGAGAAGCAACACTTGTTCATACCATTTCTACTTGAATTTACCGTTCTGTGATCCGTCCACACAGAGTGGTTTTATGAATTGAAAAAATCTGCCCATTTGCCCGTGACTGTCCAATGTAAGGGTTTTTAACAACTTCTTCATGACGAGCCCTGATTTTTTTGCATGGAATTTTACACATCCATTCCTTTCATGCTATTGATCTGAGTTCCGAAAAGCTTGTCGCAGTTTAGAGTCAAGAGGGTGTGAAATGAAATGTGATTCTTGCCACATCTGGCGATCGGCGTTGTCCTAATTGCTTGTCCCCTAATGAGAAAAAAGTAACGAAAAAGTACATGACAAATCAGCTGCTGAAGTGCTACTCTTGCCAGGTGGCGCAGACTTTTCTGATTAGCCAACAAATTCCCTTTTTTTTTCAAAATGTGCGAGCAAAAAATCCTTTCTCTACGTTTTTTCATCGTAGAAGAAGGCGGCATTGACATCCATACCAAAGGCCTTTACCACCAGGATGTATCGAGTGCTATAGCTGGATATCTGGATAATTGCACCATAAATCGGCTGTGTAGAAGCATAAAGGGCAGGTTTTGTTATACAGCGGTACCACCTTGTAGGTTGGATTTTATGGAGGGAATACTACTGTAAATCGTAGCTAAGAGTCCACGATCGGTACCATGGAACCACGATAACCCCTGTTGGTAACAGCGATCTCCTGGTGGTAATGATCAGGAATTTATAATTCATATTCAGCTCGATAGAGAACCAATGCCATTTTCGGCCAGAGATCCGCTGAAAAACTTTTGGCTACATAAATACTGAGTCAATTATATGTTAATAAAATAAAGTCAGCAAAAATAAGTTTTGTGCCCATTAATTATAATTGTTAACTGTACCCAATGATAAACAACAACAAAATCGAAGGGAATCGAAAACTTGGAAGGATTATTGGGGTCAGCCTCTAGCTGAGCGAAGTACATACGCCTTATTGCCATGTGATATGCATGAATCATAGAGACCTTTGGTAGTAACCTCTTCCGCACCTTATCTAATCTAAGCAATCACAAGTTGAGTTATTTCGAACCTTTCGAACGTGCCTGATGGAAACTGAGAAGAGGTACTGCAGGAAAAGAAAAGTAACTGCATATTTCGCGATCGATACCCACTTAAACGGGACAATTCTAAATACAAACATTGATTTTTAATGCTTTTTGTTTTTCAAACGCAGCAGAGTTCCGATGCAGCCTGCAAAACGAAAATTTTAAACCAAGACCAAAATCCCCCCTCCATAACAAGATTTAGACTGCTTTTAATGGCGTAAGATTGCCGAAAATTGGCAAGGCCGAACTTCAACCCTGCCTGACACTAAAGTTATATTTCAAGATATTCTAAGTGAGTCACAGCGGTCAGTTACGAGAATCAGAATTTTTAAGGTGTAGGGTGAAAAGTGGTAAAATCTTAGAAACCCTTACACTTACGCTCCTTTGCATCGCTATTGCACGAGTTCAGAAAACCGTTCAGAGAAAAGGGGGAGAAAACAGTTTAAAACAGGGTGAGAGGAGCGACAGAGATACAGATTACGTGATTGCCGCTGTTCCCACTAAACACATCCGAGGAGGGTGTGGTGAGCTTTTTTAGCGCTACTTGAGCAGCTCCAGCTCCCTAATTAGGGATGAAGCCCTGCTTTTTGCAATAAAAAAATCCATCGGTTCAGTGAGGGGATGGAACATGCTGCTTGTTGAGTACACCTCTGAAATCTTCAAATTTTCAAAGAAAGTTCCGTATTGTTGGTAGCAGAGAATAACTTCGAAATAAAGAGCCGCGTTACAATGGGTACAGCTGGAGAACTGAAGCGAAACTCAAGGGAGGAGAAATTGAAAGGAATGCTTAATTAGTAAGAGCAGCCTTGAAAATGGAGAGTTTTTGTTTTTACGTCTCGCTCACTCGAGGTTCATCTGGCAAGTGAATGAAGAAACGAAGAGTCCTTTGTCAGAATTTTGATAGGTTTCGCAGAAAAAATGGCTGCTGGAATTATGGATAGAAAATTTGCCTCAAAAACAAATTGAAACGGAAGATTGGCCCCTAACCTGGTCCAAGGACAAATTGCCAATCACTAAAGACTGACCGAGACTGCTCGGTTAACAAAGCCAGTGTGCAATCTCAATTACTGAGCAATTTTGACGAGCCATGTTTTAGACGCGAAGGCTCTCATCAGGCGCGGATGACTAGCGGCGCTGGCACGTTATGTTCGAGAATCATTGAGAAAACGACGGAATCCTATTATATGGGTAGAGAGAGATGTTCTAGAAGTGGCCAGTTGAAGAGCGAAAGCAGCAGTGATCAAATAGTGGGCGGTGAATTGAAATAGAAACGAGAACGAGAGAAGCTACTCAATTTGAGCTGAGTACACACACACGCATCGGAAAGGCGGTGAGGTGCTGTGGGTTGATGAAGGTGGCTGGTGGTCTTCTCCAATATTAAATCCTGCACTTCTCAACGCACCACTGTGGTCTTCATGTTGCGAGGTGCGTTCCAGTCGCCATTTCAACGATATTTGTGTTTGTGTTCAACGAATTTGATTAGCTCGAACAAAGTCGGTGAGCTTGAGAGCAACCGTGCTGGCGCTGAGGTGTGCAGACTTCAAGCCTCAGCTCATGTAGCTGCGCTATTCACTGGCAAACAATGGACAGATGTTTTGCATATTCGGGCCGACACAATGCTGTCTAAGCGAGGAAAGAGGCTACACGAGCAGGAGAGGGACAGAAAGGACGATACCTGAAGAAATGGAAGGAAATTCGCTCCAAGACACATTGAGCACCCGGTGTTTACAATTTAGTGCCAGGTATACAAGCAATCAAAGTGGTTATAGCGACCGCTTAGATAACGATCAAAATAAGGACCCATCTGTCTCTGTTTAGTAAAGGATAATATTTCTGACTTTGTCTTTTTTAAAGTATATATTACAAATAAGTGGAAAATTACTGTTCAGTAACTGATAATAAGTTTTGTATGCAAGAAAAATGTTGGATTGTTGCCAGAAAGCGACAAAGCTGAACGAAAAGAGGCGGAATATTTTGTCGCCCTTACACGAAACTCGAAAAATCTCAATTTTCTCAAAGATTCGCATTAGGAAAAGCATGATGTTCTTGTAGAAGCAGTGACCAATCGATAAATCGATAAGCTGTAGTCATCGAACTAACGAATACTGAATGGTAGAAGTGACATAGTATAGATATGATGTTGAATTGGCCACGTTGACAGCTGGGCCGGCACTTCTTCTACGATCGCCCTGACACTTACTCGCTCATAAACTTTGATTGCACCCCGGCGCATTGTAATGTCACATCTTTTCCACATCAGAAACACATTTGAAAATCTTCAAAAAGTGCCGCCGCCAAAATTTAAACGACTATTTACTGCTCAAAATCAATTGGTTGTGTATCGTGCTTAATTATTTGTTTACCAAAGAGCTCTGTGCATGCCGCCGAGTAATAACAGAAAGCACCCGTTCTTCGCTACTATCATATAGGCAGAACTAAAAAACACTGAAGAAGGAATCGACAAGCCACATGGTGGAAAGGATATTGTTGAGATAAGCAAAGGTTACGTGCAAAAAATTTACAAAAATGCAAAGCTGTGTCCTTTTTTCAAAACTAATTACTGATCTGTACTTCGTTTTCAAAATCGTGTCCACGCATGTGTTTGAAGCATAAGTTCCACGACAGTTGTACAAAAAAAAAATTCACTGCTTACACTCCACAGATAGAGATGAATGATGAAGTGGCAGTATAGCATGGCCCAGGGATGAGATCCCAGATCTGTGTCCCTACAAGCCTATCATCGATCGATACGGAACAGGTATGTAGACTGGAAAAGTCTATCTGGGGTGATAAAAATACCGACTTTTACTGGTGAGCGTAGGAATTCAAAAGAAGCGTTGGCGCATCGCAGAGAAGTCGAGTTGCTCAAAGTCGAATACTTGATTTATCATGTTTTTATAATTTACAAATATTATTATTATGCATTTCGACAACGGCAGTGAGGACTAGCTTATATCAACGGGCAATCATCTGAATATGCAAAAATAGCATAACTCTTAGGAATTGTAAAATTTTCGCATATGTTAAGATCTAATGAGTCATGGTAGCCATGGAATTCTGCAGATTATGTTAGTAAACATGTTCATTCCAACAGAAGGAATAACAAATCAACATCTCGGTATAGCGCCATTCCAAAGTCTTAGACCCTTATATAATACAATGTTATTTTGATATCATATTTTTATACAATATTACCATTACGGGACAATGAACTTTTAAGTCATACTCTTGTTAAAAATGAGCAACTTCTCGAAAACCATACTTTACAAAAAGAGTACTCAAGAAGAAAGCTAAGAAAGCTGCTTGCTTGTTAAAAGCTGCTTAAAGTGCCATGAGTGATGGCTCTACCTACGGGTCCGGCGAAACAATGTCTACGAATGTCTGAATCGTTCAAAATGATTTTCAAAGGCTGGAAAACGGGATCATTGCGAAGGTACCTTCTACAAAGGATCGTAGGTTTATGAGATACCAGAGTACAAGACAATTTTATTGAACGTTTGAAGAGAACTGTTAGTATTTGACAGAGCCGACCAGAATCGGTCCTTCATAATTTGCAGGTGTGTGGGTAAGGACACTCAAATTGTGTTGCCGCACCACACGACTTAAGTCACCTCGAGTGGACAGCTGGTCCCGCTAAGAATTGGTCGCCCCTACGGGAATGCCCGCCGCCTCGTCGCGTGACTTGGCCTAATTTGAGTGTCCTAACCCACCCCCTTGAGCAGTGGACGGCTCATTCGTGAACTACTAAAAACCAATTATTTACTTTGTGTGTAAGATTTTTTGACCAAAGCAATCAGAGCAAGCGAGTCAGTATTTTGCTTGGTAAAATATGCTAACAAATGGAAAGCAAGCCGAATGAATAGCTTGAAATTACTTAACGATGAGTAAAAGAAATAAAATAATAGGACAAGAAATGTTGTCAATAGAGAGTTTGCTACGTCACATACTCATTCTCTGAGATGGGTATTAGATGGCGAATTCCAATTCAAAACCAGATAATATAGACATCCACAGCTTCGAATGTGGATGTATGATAAACGAATAAATATACAAAAATGTCAAGGGATTAGAGAGTTCCAAATGTGTAGAACTCCATCAATAAGTAGTAAATGGTAAGTAGTAGGAAGTAAGTGCTAGAAGCAGAGTGGTCCACAGTGCTGATGTTCTACTAGTTCAGTACAAGTTCACTTGTCCACGGACGGAACTGAGCGCAAAAAAATATATTGTACCGGGTTACCCCATCTAGGATGCATGTAACTACCGAATGCAGTTAGGGCTTCCAAGTGTATTCGTAAAAAATCAATACCTATTTATTACGTGTTAATCCAGAACCACCCTTTTCACTTTTAACCCGGCAGATACAATTATGGTACGTAAGACCGAAGAACGATAAAAGCCATGCGCCAGAAGGACATGGAAGTCGTATGGCAATAAGGGTCAATTGATTGGCACCAGATGATTATCTGACATTTGAAATGTGAAGTTGATGGTAAAGCAGATAGATGACAGACGTCACATCTGGATGTCGGTATGACGAAGGTGATGGTGAGAAGAAGGAATTAGAAGCTGAAGAGGAAGGAGGATGGAGAGCTGGGGCAGAGAAAAAGAGACGGAAGGCAGGGTGAAGGGCATATGGGTTGGGGATTATAATGAGCGTGCGATTAGCACTCGTTACGTAGCTGGCGGCCACCATACTCCTGCCTGCCGGCTTCTCAACGGGCTCGCGTCCAGTAAACACCACAATGCATGAATGGCTTCGTCGGCTACGTCGATTACAATCGACAGAAAGACAGCGAACAACACATCAGATGACCTTTTCTGAAGAGGTTGTCCCTTGCATGCCGGACGAGTCAACCACCACTTCACACGAAGAAGACGGCCTGGGGTTTAACCATTAGCGCTGGGCCGAGACGTCCATGAAAGATTGGCTTTCTCAAAAGCGCGACGAGGAAAAAGTAGAGATAAACTTTGCCTGTGTAGACACCGTTCATCAAATGGCGTCGTGCTCCAGATGATTGCCGACCTTGAGGGATTGATTGAAGGAAATTGAGAAGGCTGGCATAGAAAAAAGGAAGAACATAAAGGGAGCTATTTAAAAATCAATATCATGGTCAAGTTATTGTAATTGATTCTGTACAGCACTTAGCAATAGAAATTACTTGTAAAGAAAATTTGACTCTTCTATTAAGTACTCTTGAATGGTCTCGATTCAAATCCAGTTCAAAAAAATGTTAAATGGGAATCCACGCTTTTGCCGCACTGAGGTGGTGCGTCACAGAAAAATAAAAACATTGAAGCAAAGATAAATAAATACATATAAATGTGTCATAACATTAAGTATGCCGTATTTTGGTAAATATGATGTATTTCAATACGAATAAATTTCGATACTATCATATATAACAACTGTGGTGAATAATATAAGTAGAAGGATAGAAAAAATCCAAAATGCAAAAATAAGTAAACATAAACAAATAAAGATCATTAAATAAGTCAATCAATAAATAGTAATAGTGAAAGGGGGACGGAAGCCCATTCGACATTCTGCAGCAGTTGACACTACAGATATCACAGCGTGCCCAAACAGAGCGTTCAAAGCTGGTCAGTTGGGAGAATCCTGATTCCTCAGTCCCCATCCTGAGAAGCAGTATCTAGGCAATTTAAGGAAACTATCGAATCTGTGGCCTAGGCATGTCAAGTGTTTCTACGCATCCGGCAGATCTAAAGAAAAATCCATTTATGTGATATGTGTAGTTGCCAATAGTCCTAATTTTCAAATTACCTCTTTTATTGAGTGTTATTACTCAAAGAGGACTTAGAAATACTTAGCCGTAGTTACATTTTTCTGTAGAACTCTACCAATACTGACTACAGATACACACTGGTATCTGGTAAGTTTAATCGTTAGGTGAGATTCCACCCGAGTTAATTACACAAAATCTTATACTATTATAAGAGGCACACAAAATTAAATCAATAAGATTGCAAAGAGAAACTAATCTCGCACACACTGCATGCAGAACGTCTTCCTTCCCACATTTTACACCACTCGGTCGGTAAAACATTTACGGTGATTTTCAGGTAGCGTTCAGCCTCGAAGTCAAAGAATCACGGATCCTCCTTAATACGGTCACTGGGTCATGCTTCCAAACAAGGGTATCCCGGACCGGAAGATGGTGAAGCCGTCGGCAAGCTCTGAGGCACGGCGCTGCACCTGCTAGAAATTGATTATGGCAAAGCCGCTGATTCTATTCAAGACCGACCATGTCACTGAGAAGCAGACCCTGCGTTGAAGCTGGGAATTATAGTCATTAGTACTCATAGTCCCTTGCCAACTAAAACACCGAAAACAATGGGAATTTTACTTTATTTTTATTCATTTATATTTATCTTGAATATTATTAGGTTGGACGGGAAGTTCTGGGACACTTTTTGTTTTTTCCTGTAGAAACCTGTAAAGCTTCGGGAGCATTTGGTAGTGGGGGGTATATGAAGCGTCTGAAAAGGGCTTCTGAATAGCACATTCATATTCTCTACGGCTTCAACTAGCAGTGAATTTACGGCAATTTCGCGAAAGGTGCGAAATTCACGAACACCGCCTCGGTTCCTCAGCATGCGAGGCCACTAACAAAATTAACCAGTCGATGGACCCAGGTACTGTCTCTCATATGGCGGCAGCCCGATGGCTCGATCGGCTCAAATTGGAACAGGAAAATATTCAAAAAATTGCATTGAGAAAAAAACTTTTTTTTTTGAAAATTTTCAAAAAAATAGGAAACTGTTACCATCCAACACGACAGCCACTGCCGATCTCTACTGCAGGCAATTGGACACCGGAGCGCCAAAACTTACCGGAAAAATGGACCAAGACCTCTTCCTCCACGATAACGCTCACCCACATGTGGCAAAGTTGGCGTGTCAAAGGATCCAGGACCTTGGTTGGACGAAGCTCTCCCACCCACCGTAATCTTCGGACATGGCCCCAACTGACTACCACCTATTCCGGTCGTTGAGCCACTTCCTTGACGGGCGACAGTTCAAAGATGACGACGATCTCAAGAGCGGGCTCCAGAACTTCTTTGACCAGAAGTCTCCCGAATTCTACCGGAAGGGTATCTACGATCTTCCTGAGCGTTGGCAGTACATTGTAGATCACGATGGTGCATACTTTGGTGACTGAAGTTACATGTGAGTAAAATTAAAATAAATTGAATTTTTCTCACAAGGTGTCCCAGAACTTCCCGTCCAACCTAATATTATTTATAACTTATGATAGTTTTATTGTTTATTCATCTAGAATATATTTATTTGGATAGTTTCAAGCATAACAACATCACGAGCTTACAGTCACCAGTGGACAGTCGATATGTGAAAGGCGAAAATTGCAATTTATTTCTATTTGGTAGGCAGTAAGTAGAAACATAGGTATTTGCATTAGTATAAGTATATGTAAAGTAATTAGTAATTGTTGATAAAAGCAAATGCAACAATAATGGACGGTAGTTTCTGGAAAGATATTTGTTTCTATTAGCTTTCAATATCAGAAGAACGATCAAAAGATAAGGCATTCGACATTGATAAACCGTTTCTTGGGATACGCCATGTGCTCTACTTCCATTCAGGAACGCAGTGACGATGGAAAGCGATTTGGCCTACACACAAGGTCTTGTGGGACCTGTTGATGCCCAATAAGATCGAATTTGAAAGTATGAAATTTGAAGCCACTATTTCGTCCTCCCGAGCGATTCTTCGGGGAATGTAAGGGCTGGCAAGTCAGAATGGGTATATATACTGAATCTGGTCCTGAAAACAAGTGAGTGCAAACGACATCCCCTGTCACCGTGTGTTGTCCGCCACAAAACCAACTGAGAAATAATTAATCAGAATAGCTAAATTCGAAAAAACGTCTAGTCATGGTCCTATGTGATCACATGAATCTTGTAGCGAATATCATATTACATTCTGCTTTCCGGTTTCGCGGCGGTTTTTTTTTTCATTTCTAAGTATTACTAGATGGAGACATTAAGCTTAAATGGGAGACCAGAAATGAGTACGCAAGCGACTTTCATTCGAAATTGCGCCTGCCAGGACTCAGCAACAGGGTCGGAAGTCGCTGCTCCCTCCAGTGAGTACGCATCCACCAGTTTATTCTATCAGAAGAGTAAATAAACTAAACCATCAAGTTCTGATTACGTATGGTGCATATCATGAGCCAGTGGCTAATTTGCAATCTCATCTTCACTTCAGATTTGTGTACAGAAAACAATACGAATATTCTATAAATAGAACCATTTAAATTGAGGATTCCATGATGGATTCCGGTTCACAGCAGCCAAGCTGACCAACGAGTATCAATAACAAGCGTTTGGCGAATTTCTCACGATCATACGACAATAGCCGTGGCCCTCTAACCACGCTGACATTCATATTCGTTCACATCCGAATGCCAATAACAGGGAGTGTTATGATGTGGATTGAGTTACTTTGAAGAAGTTGATGGTACCATGGAGGTAATTTGATTAGTTGTTAGATAGGAAAGTAGAGGTAATAAAGTAGTAAGGCAATGAAAAAGAAATGAAATGAGATGGTTCTTCTCTTCGGTCTTTTCGTGGACGAGTTTTGTGGTCTATCGCACGTAACGCATCGGCTAGCATCACATGGATCTGTGATGTGCTGCAATCATGCACAGCACGTGAGCCGCTTGCATGAAAGCGGAGCGAGGGCTAGCGCGCATTTATGGGGAAACTGACTGTGTTTTTCACAAATTTCGAGGCTTTAACTGGAATGCATTGCGGAGGCCAGGCTCTAAAACACCACTTCAAAATCTGTTATTGGGAACAGAACTCTGCATTATTCACGATTTTCCGGGCATTCTGAAAAAGAAAAAGTCCTATATTAATGAAGAAAGTTGAGTGTCAAATCGGAGAATAGAATATGAAGGAAAACGTAAGGGTGGGGGGGGGGGTGTGGAGAGGCAGCAAGTGGCGTCGCTATCTTTCGCATGGAACATGGATCGTGTTTGGGACCGTTGCCATTAGCAGAACCTTCCATCCGTCCGCACTGAGTGAAATTATAGACCATACTCGTCTGACCGTCTATGAGAGGGTGGGAGTTTGTAGAGTTGGGCTAAATGAGAGGAGGGACAATTTTGGAAGGAAAGAGCAGAGGTTGAAATCACGCAGCTACGCTTGTCTTTCAGTGATTCGCCGACGACCGTCGTGGCTCATGGGTGTGTCAGCGTCTCTGGCACCGCTAGGATAGTAAGGGAATTCAAAACAAGGAAGACATGTCGACTGAAATGATGAGGCGACTTTCATAGATATGATCTGCAGAGAAACTCGCGTCAAAAGGTGCCCTTCAGGCTAATTACCACCGCTTTCTCGGGTGCGTTTCAATGCAATGGGTGCTGACAGCAAAATAGCTGTTGAAGGGGAGGGCAAAGATGACAATGCTGGTTCAGCTGCTTCGCCGTTTAAATCACCTCTTTCAGTGATGCAGAAATGAGAAAGCACGTCCTCGATTATGAAGAAGGCCTTTTTTGAAGTCTTGACCATTTCATTCCATTCTTTCTTCACCGTTCCTTTACTTTCCTATACAGTAATCGTTCAAAAATACTTCGGTGAAATTCGGTGAAACTTACGCAGTAAGACGCCCCACATAACCTACGTGCAATAATATACCATATTATGTAAAGATAATGTTGCCGTTGAACTATTATACTACAAAGACATGTTATTGTTCAACATACAACGTGCTGCCTCCTTCTTCCCCCCCCCCCCCCCCCTGCTTCACCTTGGGTGCCCCCACAAAGTGGATTACCACGGTTGGGTACAATTCGTACATTCTTCCCAAGGTGGGGAGCTTTTTTAACCACCATGACTGTCCATTGGAATACGAATTTCGTCGATCAATTTATGCGCAACAGATGTGCAGCTGAGAGAAACTTGTTAAAATGCGAAATATTGGGATGGACAACCGAGAGCGGCCAGGGTGCGGAAATGATTCATACGAGCGTTACGACAACAAGACAGATGGACAACATTCGTCAAACGGCGGGATTTCTGCCATTGCAGCCAGTGACGTTCAGAAATGAGCTGTTGAAGGTTGCTGCGATCATTTTTCATGCGCACAACCAAACGGATGGATTAAGCCACAGCTATACGCTAGGCAATGTGGTTCATGCAGTTCATAACCACCACTATCTTTCATGTTTCTGAAGGACAGGTTGAGGTCTAGTGAGAATTCGACGAAGATATGATAAAATCGAACAAAGGTTTTTGCAGGGCACATTGCAAGGGTCACGTGATTGCTAATGGGCAGAGTAGCAGATGTTTCGGTGCAAAAGAGGCACGAATTAAGGGCACTGTTGCAAGATTAGAGTGATTCATGGCATATTGAAGAGAACAACAGATCTTCTATGAAAAAAAAATTGGCGCTCGTAAAGTGAGACAAAAAGACGTAGTATTACGCGGTCAAATCCTGTGTGAAATGCAGCCCTGCATAAACAGGCAATATCGATCGTCATTATGAGATTTTACAAAGTGCACATCATAGATGAATCTATAAGCGAGGAACTTGAATGCTTTCGAGCCGTCCAAGCATCAGACTTGCCAAATGGTCGTTTTTCATTGCTACGAAGCTGAGCTATTCATTCGGTTTCACTGCTTGATGCTCAAGATGAGAGGGTCAAGGGCCAATCGCTCGGCAGTCACATAATGTGGTAGGGGAAGAACGGTCCTGATTGAAGCCATATTCATTCTATCCTTCTGGATCAAAGGTACGAGTCGCGCTATGAAGATCAGTGTCTCTGGTGGGTGTGCTTGACGTCGGTTGGTGCACAGGGGACCGATGCGGCGCTAAATCTGATAAGCAGTGTTGCGACGACGCATCGGCTCCTTCTGCCCCACACTCCACAAATCTTTTCAGAAAAGTACAGCGAGGAAACTTCAGTAAATATAATGGCCAGTCTTGTTCACGCACTAGCGCGAGCTTTACCAAAGAAGAGCTATTACTGTGCTTCTGTCGAAGAGCAGCATTTGTGGCTGCTATAAAAGCGCATGACAAAGTTACTGAAAGATACTTCAGGAATTGCTGCGCTAGACAAGCTATTGGGAGGACATGGTTCAAAAAACTGAATTGCTGATGCAATGCGGAGGTTCCAAAAGCGACCGACTGCAGCGCTGAAAATGACATTTTAAACGAGAGATCAGAAAAAGTGTAGTGGAAGTTATGAAAGTCCTTGAAGTTGATTGCTCAGTTATAAGTTGGCAGTTCTCATAGTACTGATGTCGGTGTTACTACTTAATGAGAGCTGTATGGATGGCAGTGAGACTGGGAGGGGATGAGTGATGTGTCCTGGGCGGCATGCCTTTCATATTACGTACTAATCACCATATGCTGCCGATCATATCAGCCATCTTCCCATAAACTATTCATCAGATCGATGAGGGGAATCTGTCATCGTACTCTGTTCATCGCGCTTTTATCCACAAATATACCCCACCGAGCCATTTTTTCTCAAAAGGACATGTTTCCACCAAACTAACATATTTTATTACAACTTATAAGAGAAGCGGAAATCAGGCCTACCTTCTGTTACAAGTCCCCCCCCCCCTCCTCAAAAAAAAAATTTAATTTGAAAATCGCTCAAGTTAAGGTCATATGAAACCAAGAATAGATCATATGAAGGTCATATGAAGATGAAGGTCATATGAAAACCAAGAACCAAGAAACCACTACAATTTCATTGCTTCCAAGTGCTTGTTTATAAACTAATACAACCATTTGATACACAAGGAAATTTATTTTATTTCATCCTTTCTTTTTTGAATTTCATTCTTTGAAAACATGCCAATAGGTGGCATGTTTAACGCTTCCGAATTTGAGAAATGCATGAATGGGTATCGGTCGAATTGGATTGTCCATTAAGGCATAAATTGCGATCTTATGCTCGTGTCTTCTCATAGGTATTGAAAAGTACACTACCGTTTGAAAGCGCTTTGCATTTGACTTCCATACAAAATCATAATAGTTGATTGCATGGGCTAGTACCTACAGCGGCTTGATATCTGAACGCTCATCAAGAGTTGTGGTGCTGAAAAGGAGCACAAATGGACAAGCGTTTCTTCCGGCAGGGCACACACAGGCGTCGGAAAAAATGGCAGCTTCAGTACGATCCTCCATCAACGGGGACGCAAATACGATCCTCTTCAACGTTTACATAACCTCCTTAGCATCACTAGGTATTGCTGATTGCATGGTATTACTAAGTACTTCATTACTGTAATTTTCGTGTTAATCACCCAAATTCAATAATATTTCCCTACATAAGCGAGACAGCTGACGGCACGTTCCGCTCATCCCAGACTGAAACCGTTGCTGACCCTCTGCAATTACGACCCCCCTTCCACCCGTAAGATATGCCCCCCCCCCACCCCCTGTTGAGGAATTCTTGACTTCCGGTGTGTCCTGTGTGTCGGATCGAGTGATATCGATCCAAGGGGATACAAGTAAAAGGAACGAGTTTATTCATAAGCGTATGGAAATATCATTCTCAACATCATCACAATACATATATTTACGGGTTCCTATTTGAAATAATGTGGAGCTTTAGACGTCTAACAGCCTTTGTGGCTTTTGGGAGCCTTCGAACACGACGCTTATGAGCAGTTTTAGCCCTCTTATAGCTGAAGCATCATTTGCTACAGGATTAGCCAGCTAACCGAGTTAACTAATACTGCACATCCTCGACTGGTTAATGAAAGGATCTCTCCCACCACCCTCGGGGGCGTCAGGGGTGTAGCCTAGTAAATTCAAAAGCATCATTAAAAAAGAAGCTGATAAAATAGAATAAATTTCCTCAAATGAAATGGTTGTGTTAGCTTTCGAAAAATACTTGGAAGCACTGAAAGATTTTGTATGGCTTTTCCTTAAGCGATTAATTACAATGAAATATTTGAGGGGCCTATAAAAAAGGGTTAGCTCGGTGCATCTCCTATAAATTCTATTAAGATATGATAATTCACTGGAAAAGGTTATGGCATACAATAATAAAAGCAAGGTTCAGCAATTGTAGAAATCGGAATAGTAATTGAAGGTTAATCAAACGAGCAGCAACAGAATAAACAGCAGGGAGATAAATATCAAAATGGCATTATATTTGTGTTTATATTACTGCATTATCGCTGTGTTAAATTATATTATTATCAATGGATTGTATTTTGCTGCTCTAAAGTCACCTATCACCCTTCCTTTCTTTCTGTTGTCATTCCTAATTAAATTTACTAGATTTCGTCAAAATATATTCAAAGTATGTTACTCAAACAGAAATACATTCATATGTACTGCAAAATGGAAAACCAATATGTACTGCAATATCAGTAATAAACAGTTAAAAATCAGAAGAAAATCAAAATGTATAAAGTGAAATGCAAGTTTAGAAGCAGAATTAATATTAGGTACATTAAAATAAGCGAATTCTATAGAGTGAGCCTGGACGGGTTCATCACACATCATCAAATACTAATGAAAAGTCGCCCATATTTCAAGTATATGCAGTCATGATGGAAGACGATATTTACCTCTAATAGCAATTAGATCCGATAGATCCGTAAGTCCTGCGAATGTGATTCTTCCCGGCACGGACCCTTTCATAGATACCTCGGATATATCTCATTGATTAAAGGATATAAGTGTGCTAAGAGTGCGCTTATCGCTAAGGGATTACTAACATAATTTATAATTGATTTATTCCCTGCAATTGGAATGGTAAAATGATCCCGTCGCAAGATAAGTGATAGTTGTTCGTTTGCAGCCAGGCAATATCATTTTTCCAATATCAAGTGCACTGCGTTCTTACACAGCTTCAGGACATGTACTTAACAATGTAGTTCTTGAAGAGGACTTTACAAAGTGTTTGCCATAAAGAACACTTCTCATTGGAATATGTAAAAAGGGAAAAGCCGTGACAAATTGGAACATATATATTTAAAGACACCGATAGAGTGAATTTTGGCAGATGTGAAATAATAATGGAAGCTGATACGATCAGATGATGATATGATCAGAAGGGTGGCCACAGAGAAAGAACGAAATAAAGCGGTCGAAAACTCGAAAAGAAGGAACCGAAAAGCCCTCTCTCTCCTTTCACGCCCTCTGCATCGCTAGCCGGTGGGAGTAGATGCAGACGGGCAAGGGATGAAGTCAACCAGCCGTGAGCGTCGCGCGCCTTCGCAGCAACTCGGAATATTTATTTATTTATTGAATATTGATGTGTTGCAATTCAAAATGATAAGCGGTAGATCGCGGAAAAGACCCCAAGGCGCAATTTTTCAATAGGCGTTTCGCCACATAGCATATTTCCCGAACTGACGTGTTTGTTTACAAAATATACCTCGCTAAATCCCCTTTTCTCTCAACTCCTGGGGCGGCACCTTTTAAGGCACACCAGGGACCATCAGAAAAGTGGCTTACTTTCTCAGGGGAGTTGTTCCTTGAATAACTTCTCAGCCTGCACTTCTGCTGCAACTGCAAGCTGCACCCTTACGGTGTTGTGCCTGCTCGAACACAACAAGCCACGCCCACCCAACCAAGTCACAGCTACCCTTGGACGACCGACTTTCCGACGTGGAGTTCACCTGGAGAAGGAAACTTGCGATAACAGAAGATAATTCGATGAAACAGCCATTTCGATGATGAAGGCAGCTTCCACGTTGGAAATTCGTTCGTCCAAAGCCAGCTGTGATTTGGTGGGGTGGGCGTGGCTTGGTTGAATTCAAGCAGACGCAGTGAGAGTGCACCGTGCACCCGCACGAAGGTGCAGTCTGAGCAGCTATCCAAGAGCTTCTTGCCCAAAAAAATTAAGCCACTAGTCTGATTACGACGTGGTGTGTCTTTAAGTAAAAGAAACCAGTTCCACAATGACCTCATATACAACAAGTTATCAGACAAAGAAATGAAAATGGGGTTGGTGCGTGGCTACTATCAAAGAAAAAGAGGTTATCGTGAGGAAAGGGGGAATACGCGTATCGTGAAGCAACGTAGCGTATTGTTCTATTGCACCAATTAGCCTGAAAGCGTGCAGAAGGACGCTTAGGCGTGGAAAGAAATGTAAATTTTATCATACACAATACTTCTCAATACTTCTTAGCCTTAGTTGGCAAAATCCTTCGGATGTGATCGCTCCATATCAAGTATGGAGAGGACAACATCACCCAAGTCATGGGGTGCCTTTTTCCTGCTTTGACTGCAGTTAGCAGAATACAAACTTGAATTTATCTTTTCTGGACCACCGCTCCTTCTACAAAATAGAGGCTATTGGGGAATAAATTAAATATTCAGGGTGATCTCGACTGCTTGTAGGGCAGTACGCCGAAATGGAAGTGTGGAGGTTATCTGGCCAAAGTCGAGGCAAGTTATCGAAAGATCGTGGGTTACAAGATTGAAAGCTATAGGATGCAGAAGCTCAATCAATAATTTACGAAGTGGTGCAGTCAGACCGAATACAAAACGTGCTTGCTGAAGAAAAGGAAGATGACAAAATCCTCTGCGAGAATTTCTATCGAAAAACGCTAAAATGTATTGACACTTGACCTCTAGTCCAAGGACGCCATACGGCTGAAAACAAAAACAAAGCAACGAGAAGAGCAGCCTGATATGACTATTAGTTTAACGAAGCAGACAGGTTTGGATTAGGCAATTGGATAGTTTGCTGGCGCAGGAGGAGCGGGGGGGGGGAGGTGAAAAGAGATGGGCAATGGACAGCACCCCCAGTAGTCACAGCTGTTGCCGATTGTGCAACGAGTGGAAAACGCCAGAGACACACTGTAATAGTTCGTCGATGAGCCAAAAAAAATCAACGACGAGCATTCTGTCACAGAAAAAAATGGCAGTTGGATGTGGAGCAAGTAAAAATGAGATGTGTGAATTTGAAAATGAAACAGTCTAGTGACAGGTGGCGCCGCTTCCGTTTGCACTAAACGGATGATCAAATCCCGGATCAATGCCAGCTAAAGACGCCTAATTTGTTCTTTCTCACAAGTAAATAGGTGACTTGGTACCAGACTAGCCCGGTAGGATAAAAATACGATGTAGTACACTGGCTGGCCACACAAGTTCTTGTATAGGCCAAATCACATTCAAACAGAAGCAGAATGCCTGGCGTATCCCATAAAGGAAGAAGTAACCCCAAAAACATTGTTTACTTATTAAGCTGATTTATACTGAGCTAACTGGGCCATTCATCAAAGAATTTGCATTTTGCAATTCTCCATCGAATATACCTGAATTCTATTCGCAGGATGGCGCAACATCTTTAAGAGATTGTTCCATTTGTCATTTTTTACAATCTTTTATCTAATCCTGGAACTCTTTCAATTCTTGACGTTAATTCAAAAATAGAAAACAGTCGGGTGATTTTTTGCGCAGATAAATGCGCGAGCTCGGAGCAACATTGGTAGATGATGCTACTTGAGATCTATGTATGATTTCTTATTCTTGTTTACACTTTTATTGATTACATTCAGAAGACATGACTCCTACTGGAAGATCTACAGTCTTGAAGGAGTGCCGCTCCTTGGAAATAAAATGTGAAACAGCTAAAATATCCAAGGGAGCGATTTGAGTGATATGACTAAATTGAGAAATAGCTAAAATATCCATGGGAACGATTTGAGTTATATGACTATTTAGCTAATAAATGGGTCATTGTTGAAATGTTGGGCATAGCACTGCGCGAAAAACATACAAATAAATAGAAAAATATAACCTAGCAGGAAAACGTCCTTTGCATTACTAGGTTAGGTCCCCATTACGGCGTCTACACCACTACTCGTTGTCAGCTGACAATTGCAGAGCATTTTCCAAAGATAGATTTACCACGGAAGATTCAGAAAATGTTGTGAAGTTTTCAGCAATATTTCTCAACATTCACCAAATCCTTCGAATTTAATGGTCCTGATACGCTCAGATACGCTATGATGCTTCCGTTCATGTTTACCTGCCACGCCCATTGAGCGAAAGCTCCTGCCGCTTACCATGGGAGTGGTAGAACCATCTCGTGTTGCAGATTTTTGCCTCCCTACTGCTTTTGCTATGCCAATAGGTTTGCCTGAACTCTACAAATGGGATCACTGTCCACAATTGAAAATTATCCTTATTTGAATTTTCAGAAAAAAAGAAGTCTGAAACGGTTCGGGTTAATGATATAAAGCGGGATTTGAAATTGATATAAAAATTGTGGTTGGATGGAGACGAACTCGGTTGAGAAATGATCGTGCAAATGAAGAAGTAGAAGGGAGTGTTAATTTATTTATTTATTGGCCAAATCAATATTGTACAATATGTGGCACCTCATGAGATCAATCCATTCCTTCATCGTCACGGATCTTGCTGCATTCTACCAACTGATCGTATTCAGCACTTTCTTGAACGCATCTCACCATCTGGATTTTGGCCGTCCGACCCTTCTTCGTGAATATGGGTGCCATTCTGTTAGCCGTTTTGATCACTTATATTCACTTGATCGAGCCATTTCCATAGCGTAACTCCATTTTTTTCCAGAGCGCTCTCCAGCACATCTTTGATTTTCGTGCGTAACTATGTATTTGTCTTGCGGTCCAGGAGACGTACCATTTTTTTCCAGAGCGCTCTCCAGCACATCTTTGATTTTCGTGCGTAACTATGTATTTGTCTTGCGGTCCAGGAGACGTACCCCTACCATGCGGCGTTGCATCTTTCTTTGTGCACTCTTGAGCTTGTCTTTCATTGTTCTGGTTAATACCCATATTTCTGACCCATATAGCATAGCAGGCAATACGCACATGTTGAAAATTCGTCGTTTCCATTTCATTTCCACGTTCTTTGAAGTGAGGAAGCCCTTGAATCTCAGATATTTTTTCCATCAAAGGTGAATGCGTTTTGTGGTTTCATTGGAGAAATCGTGATTTAGTGAGATTTCCGAGAAGGGAGTGTTACGCTAGGGGAATAAAGTAGGCGTGTAGAGCAATATTATCAGGAAAAAAAGTAAATAGCCTTTGCAATATGGTGGGCTGCGGGAAAAATGGCAAAACAAACATGGATATGAATTGGAAGCATCCTTGCGTCCACCACTTCAAATAATGTTTTCATCGATGCGTGAACTCTTGAGTGAGCCCAAGAACAACACAAGTGTTAGGAAATGAGGTTGGATTCATTGAAGGGAGGTGTGAGAAGACTAAGTGTGATGAATTCGTAGTGCGCACCAGCGCTACAAATGAGCACGGCTGGTAATTTGTGTGCTAGCCAGCCGGCGTCCATCCTACAATTCTGCGCTCCCTGGCGACTGGCTGACCGATGACTAGCCATGGAAGACAAATCGCATTTAGCCTTTACACGAAATGTGATTATAGCGCGGTGAAAGGCGCACTGGTCAGAGTGTGATCGTTGACGAATTCATCCAGGGATATAGGAGGGGAGCACGTTGCCTTTATTGACGATCCACTCCTAGTGTAACGAAATTACGTACAAAGCGCATCCTGCCGTTGTCGAGAGTGGAGGATGATGCACTCACTTGTAAATTGATATAGATTTATGGGCCGTACGAATGCTTACACGGCTACACACAAATTTCCTGCTCGGAAAGATTAATACCATTTCTCTGAGTGTAATAGAAGGGTGCACCTTCTACTGACCAAGTCACAAAAATGAATGGTTCCTGATAACTCTCATCGCAGTAGGTGGTAGAATCAAGGATAGCATATGTACTGTAGTCAACAGTCAAAATTTGATCTAAAATAGAGGGGTGAGATGACGGAGAAGGGATGTGTGTGTTGCAAAGCAGTATTGCGCCAGTGTGTTACATTGACAAATTACACCTAACAACACGCAATCCACTTTGACGGCTAAAGTCCTACATCACCTCATACTAATGAGGATTTTTCCTGCAGTGGAAGAATGATGAGATTTTTTTAGGGGAAAAAACTTCTGTGGAGAGTAAAACAACTTCGTGAAACAGAAGAATTCCTCACGTGAGAAGTGGTTCACTCACACGACAACTCCTCGTTTCCCTTATTTCAAGAAAGATGAAAAGTTATCCCTCTGAAAACTCATGGAAAGTCTTTTTTGTAAAGGTTGCGTACACTAAAAGAACGTATATGGTAATTTTAGGTGTAGATGGTGCAATGAAACATAATACACAATTTTGCGTCACAGTCACCGTACGCGCCTTGCTCTCCTTCAGTTCAACCACAAAGCACTTTCGGTGACAGTCTTCGAGAAAAAAATTTTTTTTGAGAAAACGGCCGTAGCAATCCTCACTACACAAGAAATTTGAAATTTGAAATTTAAGATATTAGAAACTGAGTACAGTGAAGAATGATGTAAAAGGAACTGAGTTTAATTGAACATGTAAAAGGAACTGAGTTTGATTGAATACAAGTTGCAAGTTACAAACAAAAAATGCCAAAATTAGCACTAGAAATATAGTTTTTTCAAATTCTGGGAGACCGCAACCTACTATGGACTGGTTGGAAATATGCCCTGAGAATATTCTAGAGTAGATCGTCCTAGCTCACGATACTATGTAAGGGTTTGTGAATGATGCAATCAAAGGGAACTTGATGGAACAATGAGAGTACTCAGCTCTCAAAAGAATACTCCTAGTTTCAGAAGCTTAAATTCAACTTCAGAGGGTCTCAACGAGAATGAAGGAAAAACAAGAACACAAAGACAACGAAAATAAGCGGGTGGTGTACATGAATGTAAGTAGTAATGTTGTACATGAATGTGAGTGATTACACCGACCAGTCGATCAGGAGCAGGCGGGATAATGTTGATTTGAATGTGGGTCATTATTGTCAACGTCATAATGATCGAAATCTTATCTGGTGGTCAAACGTGAGTGTTACTTCATAATTTGTGATTTGAACGTCTACCAAATGATAAATGATGACAGGTGATGCCTAGAACCCAACAATTCTTAAAGTTTTTCGATCACTGCGACCCATCCATAATGAATAAATGGAGTTCAAGTACAGTTCGACTGAGACGAAATATAAAGTCCACTTCTCCTTAAAATTCACTCCAGGAGTGGATATTCAGACATTGACAAAGCTCAGAAGCGTAGTTAAGTTTACGCCCTTGTACATATTGAAACACACAGTAACACCGTAAAGATATTGTGCACTACTCCTCTCGAGTATGCGTTGCGCAGGCCCTGAGTGAAAATCCGTTCGAAATTATGTAAATTTTGTTAAAGAAGCAAAGCCCTGAGTGCTTCGGTCGCAGACGGTCACGTACAAGTGGGTGGGACCGAATTAGGCTATTAGAGCCGGTCACAGGAAGGAACCATAAGCCTTAAATGTTCGTGTATCTTAGATGAAGACGAAATGACACAATAACCCATAGCCTAAGAATTTTCCAACGCCAACAACTGAGAAAATTTTGCGGAGGAAATTCAACAAGTTTTTATTTATTTTTATTTTATTCCCTCCATTACTGCTTTATCTTCTGAAATATTTATAGGAGTAGATACACTTTTCGATATCTTTGATTCGAGTGATACAGGGCACATTACACAGAAGTTAAAGTTTATAGAAAGGCCCAGTTTCTGTCCGCGATGAATTCAGCAAATACGAATGGATATCGGTTGCATGGTTTGTCCTAGAAGGAGGTACAATTTAGATAGTAATTTCCGATACGGTTAGTAGTCGCTCGCTCGAAGAGCTACCAGGGTTGTTTTAAGTAAAGGTGACTGTGAAATTTCTCAAAATATGAAAGCAGTTTAAAAGTTCCAGCAAAACTTTGATCCTAGCGAATAGCGTAACAAGTCATGCTAAACAATCTGCACGTAGTCTGTCACTTTATCTGATGAAGTTCGAAATGTGGAACGAATTTTTAAATTTGCACTTTACTATTTGTAGAGATCTAGCAATTAATTGCACTTGACAAAGAATGTGGTCCGTCGGAAAGCAAAGCAAAGGCGACAGGAGGAGCTATTCAGTTGCTGGCACGCGACCTGATAAGACGATAGTCTGTGCAAATATTTTGTCACCCTTAATCAGTTCGATATACACTTACAGCACGCGTCCGCAGAACCAAAGCGGTGCTTTTAAATAAGCGGTTTCCCTAATTTCACTAGTAAAACGGTCACTGTTGATAAGTTGAAGCACATTTCTAATCCAAGAGTAAGCAGTATTACAAGGAATTTGTAAGCATACTACTTGCGAAAAAACTGATATTATTTTGTATTACAATTTCATATATAATAGCAAAGGGTGAAGGTGTGTAGTAACAGGTGATCGGTACTACACTCTTATGATGCGTGGATTAATTTTCGCATAAATGCCCGTCCAGGCCAGCAAAGCCTTCATTTCTTCGAGGGAAAACGCGTTGGTACCAGATCCTCTGGAAGGTTCAAAGCGCTTACATATCCGTTGACTTGCCCCATAAGTCAGTGTAGAGACCAAATCGCATTCACCTGCTAGCACAATTCTAAGTGGAGCTACTATGCATGGCGCATCCCAAGCAAGGACTGACGGATTAAAAACTTCAACCTTTTATCTATTTGTATTTAATATATTACATTATGTACATTAAATTTCAGTAAATATTAATGTTTCATACTACCTTATTTGATAATGAATTTCATATCATATTTCAGCCACAAAATCTATGAACCTAACTACAGAGTAAACGAGAACGGAGGAGGAGCACCTACAGATGTCAGCGATAAGCACTGGATCGAAACACAATAAGCAGACTAAGAACGAAGCGAATTTCACAGTGCAGTGTGAGCAAATGTGAAATAAGCTTTTTTTTGGCTTCAGGTAAGAATACATAGCAATAAAAGGCAGCTATAGGATCCGGCAACAGTTACTGGTATTGTAGAGGTAAATAAAACAGAAGGGGGGTGGTATTTGATCCCCGTAAAGGGGGGGGGGAGGGATCCTACTGAAGCGTCTATTCTACTCGACACCTGGGAGTGCACTGACGGTAATAATCCGAGGTATGCTTACTAAAAATTCACAAAGTATGGTATGCCGTATTTACCGTGATCGGATCTCCTGTTCCACAGATTAGATTTCAGAAAACTTGGAATTGTCTTATAAACAACTGTTCAGTGGTATACAGTATTACAAAAATGTATTGTAACTACCTAATTCATTATGATATATGTTACACGACTATTTATATTATTATCACGACGATAATCATTGGTACTATTATTTCACAATCATTTAATAGCAGATTATTCCACCATTAAGTTATATCATTTAATACAGTCGGGAATCATAGCAATAAAGTAGAGGCAAGTGAAACCGAACACGGTAAGTAATCGAATGGTACGTATTAAAAATGAATAACCATAGTACATATGTTTGTACAACACGATTTACTCAGTTCGCGAAATTTCCTGAGAAACTCGTGAGAAAACACAGCTATGTATTTCAGATATCTGAATGACTAGATGAAAGTAATGAGACGAAAATAGAACTTTAATGACTTGATCAAAAGAAAACCCGTTCAGAGAATTCGTATGCAAATAAATGAATACAATGAAACAACAAATGAAGGCATCAAACCAGTGCACCTAAAGAAATTTCCCTAGAATCATCGTTAGTAAGAGCTGAGTAAGGAAAAGTCAGATTTATGAATAATTCAGGCATAAGTTACTGATTCTCGATGTAAGTATCCCACATTTGCGTATCCTTGATTTTTGGTGTGTGCCTGAAAAATTATTGCATTTTCAATGGTTCGAAGGGAAAATCTTCGAAATTTTCGGAAGAAAACCATGAGAATTACTAGAGGCAGTGGAATGATACGGGCCGAATTAGAAAAGACAAGTGAATATGAAAGCTGAGGTGCTCACCAGGGAAGAGTTTCTACTTCTCATGGAACTTTGGAAGGAGACCTGATGGACCTGTAAGCTTGAATGCTAATTCCAGGTATGAAAGCAATATCGCAAAATGGCCTACTGAGCGGGTTGGGAGTCAAAGTTTGCCTGCGCGCCGATTTCTACTCAAATGCCCCACGATTCTGAATAGATGTAGAGGGTATGGCGATCTGTGAATGGTAGGTATTGCAAATGTGTCGCAAATCTACCTAATAAGCAGCTATTATCAATTATCAAGTAATGGTTACACATTCATCATCTACCTTCAGGTCTAAAGAGTACATTCCAAGTGAATGGCCGGGTCCCTCGAGCCGACTAGCGGCTTCATAACCGAAACATCGAGGAACAAAGTACACGGCACATCTGAAAGAAAAGAGTTAGCTAATTTGCCACAAACTTTACCAGCACTAGTGCTATCTTCTGGCCAAATAAGTTGTGCAATTTTGTGAACATATACGAAAAGTGTACCCTGGAACAATTCAAAAAACAGGTTATATATTTTGAAACCAAAAGGTGGTGAGTTTCGATGGTAGCAAGACTGATGCGACTGTTTTTCGAGTTTCTGATACTTTTGTACACTCCTCCGGCTTCTAACATTTTATGCACTTTTCAAGAATACCGATGGAATCTGAAAAATTGAGCAGTGGAGCAGTAAACAGATTTGCTGATAATTGAATAATTAATTAAGGCACCGGCAGCGGTCAGGATAATAAAACTGGGAAGCATGTTCTTTGAAAATGAACATTTCAGTTCTAAGGAGGTGATGTGTGGCGAAACTCGCATTGAAAAAGCGCGGTTTGAGGTCTTATCATGATCCCGCAGCATGGCGTGTTGTTCTGTAGTTCATCAGCCGGGCGCGGGCGGGACATCGTTCGCGGCCGGCCGGTCTAGCCTCTCGTCCGACTGCATCTATTCCACTGGCTAGTGATGCAGAGGTGTGTTAGCTTACCGACGTACTGCGACGCGACAACGCATCGACGCCCCCGTCCCACATTTTGGTGCACCCAGTGGGCGCCATATTACACGAATTCCTCGACAAAGTGTAGTCATGCAAAAAGGCAGAAAGTGATGGGCCTTTCTCGCGACATAACCCATTGTTGGCGTCACGACATATTTCATGAAATTCACACAAAAGTCGCTTGAGATTGTAATCAGACTTCTTTCGCGCCGGCGCCGATTCAGAAACATGGTGCAACATAAATGGATGACATCTCACTGTGCGGAATTACAACTGCGAAAAATATCGCTTTTTATCTAAATGATAAATTCCAGGGATTTAGTAACTAAATAATGCAAGCATATACAAAAAAAAAACTTGGTAATCTTCACCTGAGCATGAACAATAGCAGCACGGCAAGTGTGACAATCAGGGCGATACCACCCAGCATCCACGTATCGGGTGCAAGACCGGACTGAAGTGACTGTTGCTGAACAACGATTACATATATTATTGAAAATTATTCACAAGCAAGGGATATCGGGCATGGCCGAATTCGTGATTTTCGAGTAGAGAAAACGTAGTCATAATTAAATAGTAACAAAGCAAAGAGAACCTTTTCCTCCATTCTTTCATCGTTTATAAGTCCTTCAAATTCCGAATTTTCATAGAGCGCAAGTCTTCGATAAACAACGATCTAAGTATTCCACTTTCCATTAGCTCTATTCGATATCAGCGAATAAATTAGAAACTCAAAGATATCAGTAGAGATAATTCGCGTACTCACTAGCTGAGAAGGCATGTTCCTTTTTTTTCACTACTGCTAAACTATCAGAGGGAAATGCTCGAGAAAAAAACGCGCTCACTCATTACATTACTTTACATCAAATACACAGTAAGGGTTATTTCTGGCAATTTGTGGAGTAGTTGTGGGATGTGCAAGTCGATGTGATCAATAGCATAACAGCAGAGAAAAAAGAATAAACTAGCCGAACATCCGAAAAATATGGACCCGAAAACCGGCTTTCTCACTCTTTCCAATTTGCACCCCTCTGCTTCATTAACCGGTGGGTATACGCAGACAGAGAGGGGCTGAGTCAGCCGTCCGCGAAGGTTGTTGCGCCTCGCACCCCACGACGGATGTGTGGGAACGTGAATGGAAGCGCAGTGGGACCTCGATAAAGACTTCAAAACACGCTCTTTCAATGGGCGCTTCTGCATAAATGTTCTTTTCTGAGATGTGATTGTTGGTTCACAAAGAATATGATTTCCCAGTTCTCATCTTCTCTCTACATCTGGCGGTGCCTTTGATTGACGAACGCCGCCCTTGTAATGAATGCAAAATGAAAACGAACAGGTAGAAATTTTCTAGAAACGGTTCCAGATAGTCAAATCGAAGCCGTGGTACACAACTGAGTGGGTGGCATACATATGCGTAAGTTGTTCGGTGTGCTTTAGAAGAATTTGGCAACGAAAACCTATTTTTATACGCATTGATTTTCTATACGGCATTTACATAAAAATTAAGCCTACAACTATGCGATAGCGTAATCGAACAATTTTCTACCACTTGAATGCATATTTTGCGATATCTTTGGTTGATTATCGCGCCCGAAATGAAAGTTGAGGTTTCCAGATAGTGAGGCAGTGTGAAGAGGTTTCCAGATAGTGAGGCAGTGTGAACATTGGAGCACTGTTCAATGCTTTCAATTTTGAGCACTCCTAGCTCCATGACTGCACGAGTTCATGAAGGTGTAAGGCGCGGGAAATGAAACCGAAAAGTGAGGGACGAGGACGCAAAATTGTGTACCCTTATGTCAGGATTTCGCACCGCGGCATGTCGCAAGCGAAGCAATGCGGACGAGCTCAAGACGCCATGTTGTTGGGTAGTCAAGTGCGTATCGTGCACTACCGTAAACTCGTTCTGAGACCCAACTATCGCGAAGCGCATAGCTCGCACACACTGCGTCGCACGCCGCTCGTCGTCGTGCAAAATTCTGACATAAGGGTACACACCTGGACGCAGACCATGTGTTGGACACTGCTTCTACTTAGTAAAAGCGACGGCATAACGCCAACGGGAAGTTCCTGGATCACGTACAAGCGATCAGTCATAACTAATCCCAAGGGATAGCCATATACCGCTTCTCACCTGTGCAATCTCCAGTTATATCAATGAAGAGTATAGTGTATATCCTATCAATTCAAGAAAAGTGGAAAGCCAAACAATAAAAAAGTCGATCAAACGCCCACTGTTCCTCGAGACTGAATTGTGAAGGGTAAAAGCAAAGTGGGATGAACATCAAGTCCATTATGCTAACTACTTCAAGCGTTTTTCAAGTCTGCCTATTTAACTAATAAACAGTGCAATCTTGTAGAGAGACATATTTGGGTCTCGCTTCGTCCGAAGGCCTCTTATGTAAATGTGCATCAAACACTAAAAAGGCTGAAATTTATCCTAAAAACTCAAAAAAAAAATTCAATAAAATGATCGAAAAAAATTAGCGCTTTATAAGCCAGCTGCCATCTTTCAACTCTCTTATCGAACCTCAAAGACTATGTATTAGGTAGTCTAAAAAGTCTTTTCGTATTTTTGAATACCGCTTTTTCCCTCAAAACTGCTCTCCACGAAATTTCATCTGTACACATGTATGTAGTACAAGTCCACACGCATCTATAGGTATTGTTGTCTTCCATCTCCCGGATAGCCCTTTTCAGCAAAATAAAAATATCAAAAGTCACTTCATTTTCAATTCCAATTTTTTTTTCTTTGAATGGCGTTAGACAGGGAAAGGGAAAGGTGATAATCCGATGGAGCAAGATCAGGGCTATAAGGCAGCAATTTTTATCCGAGCTCGAAAATTTTTGAAAGAAAAAATTTGAAAAATTTTTTACCACCAGTGAAAAAATGACTCGCAAAACTCTCGAGCTTGGATAAAAATTGCTGCCCCATCCACCTTATAGCCCTCATCTTGCTCCATCGGATTATCACCTTTTCCTTTCCCTGTCTAACGCCATTCAAAGAAATTTTTTTTTTATAATTTTTGTATTGAAAATGAGGTTGACCGTTGATATGTTTATTTTGCCGAAAAGGGTTATCCGGGAGATGGAAGACAATAATACCTATAGATGCGTGTGGACTTGTACTACATGTGTATGTGCAGAAGAGATTGCTGGAAAGCAGTTTGGAGGGAAAAAGCGGTATTTGAAAATACGAAAAAACTTTTTAGACTACCCAATATATATCATCGTAGGACAACTGCCCCTTGAGGATGGATTAAGATGGGATCATTATTAATTAAGAATTAAGCTGGTGAAAAAATTCTAATGGCGCGGAAGAGTCAGTATAGTATAAATCCCCTTCAGAATATTTCAGTATATAGGTTACTTGCACTGTCTCGTCTTGGCATGTCCTCTCATTGGTCGAACGTGGGGAATTCGTGGATCGCCATTGGTCGAATGCTGTCGGGGCGTCTCCGCCACACTTTATGGAGTACAAAAGGACGTGGGCATCGAGTCGTGGTCCGGCGCATGCTTCTCCTAATTAAGTGCGTATGAGGAATGCGTCGAAAGCCTTCCCGTCGAATACTTGTTTTTTGCTGCCGTTTTGAAAATTTTTTTTGAGTCATTAGGATTTTCCTCGAATTTCATATCACTTTCATTCGAAGTTTGGCATCTAGATTGTTTTATGTCAAATGATTAACGAGGCTATGAGAGAATAAAGAAGATAACGTAGTTACAAATGCATGCGATGCATACATCCTTGCCAAATGGAATTGAAATAAAATAAAGTGATCTGGATGTGAAGGTAACCGGGAAGGAATCGATAAAAGCACTTACTTTTTGATATAAAATGCTATTATGAAATGATATTGTTCGATTGAGGGGACCTCGCATGGATATCGAATCGTGCAGAAAAAAACCCTGAAACAATACGGCTGATGAAAGGTTCATGAACCCGAACGATACAAGTGCGTTTTGCTAATTCCACCTAGATCTACTTAGAAAATGCTATTTTTACACATAAGTTTCTGAGAAAAAGCAAAAAACGAACTTTAAGTTAAATTGGAGACTACCGAAAGTCAACACTATCAAAATAGCGAAACCTTCGAAAATATTATAGAATTCAGGAAAATGAAAACAACTAGGCACGTAACAAATTTGCTTCCACGGGTCGCATAAAAGTTTTCCACTTCATAGGGTCACCTAGATCAGATTTAATTACTTATGATGATCAACTTTGTCAATATGAATTTTTTTGCAGAAAATGAATCTAGAGCTTTAAGGATTTTTAACTTTTTGTAGAGGAATTCGAAATTTGTGAAGTACCGCTATTACCTTGACCTCGATGTGGGTGATCATAAGTTCAAGAATTCGAGAGGTAAGCGAATGTATTTGAAGAATGTCTAAGGACATCCCTCTTTCCACGCTTTGGACATTTTGAAAATCATTTGTGCTCTTCATGGCAATGTGCAGCGGGAAGACATTTTAAAGGAATCGTGCACGAAAGAATGAGACTTTGCTCCTCGCGGCCACGCCTACATTTCTCGCATGGACGAAATTTAAGCAAGATTTATCTCGCCGGGTTTCAATTTTTCGCGTAAAACTTTGCATGTGGCCCGTATTGAACAGATATGACATCACCGCATGGGAATGACGAAACTCAAATTTTCGTGAATTTTAACTTTGACTGAGACCAAACATTAAAAGCGATGAAAAACGGACAGTCCTCTTTGCACCACGTACGGACGACTCTGGCTATGGAGACACTATTCTGTGGACTACACCATCTTCTGCACCTTTTTCTCGTTACAGAAGTAAGACTGAGCCTATAAAATTTTTTATCTGAATGTATCTTGGAACTACTCTAGTCAACCCTCAGACATGCGGCGAACAATTTCTACGCTGATGAAATTAGAAAGAGGTCCTTCAATCCTGTTTTAGACACCCTGGTTCTTGTACAATGATGATTCGGTCATGAGCAAAGGGATATAAGTGAAAATCTCTAGCTTTTCTCTAGAGGAAACTGGTGTGCAAAAAATTTTTGATTTAACCGTAAGGTATTTTGCCCTTATTGTTCCTTTATACCCTTTGTAACTGTAACATGAGACTACTCTAGATCGGTCTCTATCTTCTGTCTCCAGATGGAGGCAGTAGGATGGTGAACCTGGCCGATTGATGTCTGATAAAACTAGGGATCATTAACCAAGCAAAAAGAGTGCGGAAAGCAAGGAGAAAGAACATATGACAGCCCATTTTTTTCCTCGAGGGGCGGGACGTGCAGGCGGGCGGAATTTCGCGTAAATGGATCATTGAGCTCAGGTTCGCCTATTCAAAGAAGGGGTTCGATCTAACAGGGTGTTCTCATGTTGACCGCTCACTCAATAGATGAAACGCGGTCAACTAAAAAGATCACTTTAACAGTTTTCTACCAGTGGAAGGCATTACACATGATACACCACACAAATGTGTTCCTTTTGAAAAATGTCCAAAATGGTAAATAGCCCAAATACAGGGCGGTCCACATCAAACGTGACGGAAAAAAAACTACTTACAAGTTTGCACTGCCAAATGAGAAAATTTTCTATTTGTTCAAACCGTCACAAAATTCTACATGGGGGATTACATAGTACCACATTCGAAATCTCCGCCATCAGCTTCAAAACGAGCATCCAATCTCTTCCTGAAATTCTTCAGAATGCATGCAGTCACTGCCGGCGAAATTTCTGTTTTATGACGGTGAAAGTGATAGGCCTCAGCTTGATATGTTTAATACTCAATTTTAATCGACGATTTTTCACTTTTTTTTCACCTTTTTTGAAACATTCCTTTGTTTTCCATCACCCCAACTCAACGAAGAGCCTCGGGGGTGATGGAAAACACAGTGGTTCGTATGAGTAGAGGCGAAACGAACCACTAAACTATTTAAATATACTAATTTTTTCTAAAACTCTCAAGCTTTTGTTTCTTACGTGCTCCTGCTTTTGAAGGAACATTCCAGGGATATTTTGCCCCAATACTTTTATTTCTTTATCACCCATTGTTTTGTATACTGGGCGGAAGTGAGTATTCTCCTCAACCGAGGAGCCGCGCTTGCATATAGCAACTACTGCTGAACGATCGGTATGTGATACCATATTGACCTATAAAAATTGAGACCCCGCAACCTGTTAGGACTTGGAAGATACGAGAAAAACGAATAAACACAAAAAAGCAAAAAAAAAGCTGCAAAAGCCCAAAAATCTATTTTTCTTAACCCGTCACACTTCATGTGGAACACTCTGTAATGTGATAGAGCGCCGAAACTTCGAACCTGGGAGAGAGCGCGCATAAAGATTTTGAATAGACGGCTAAGTGGCTATTCAGAACGAGTAAAGTAATCGCAAAGATGTCTTTTGTGCTGAGACAATAAAGAAGATTCCTTCTAGCGCTCTCATCTCCATTCCGCAAAATTTTGCGAAACTCATCGTGCAATCCTTGAACTCACTAGAAAGGCTCATAGAAGTTTCACATACAGTAGCGCTCAAAAGTCTTCGGCGAAATGGTCTTTCACTTGGGTTTTTCACTTGTAACTTTTTTGCAACTGCACCGATCTAAAGGAAATTTTAGTATGTTGTACTTGGAGACACTGCATACTTAATATACTATTATTTTGGCGCTCAACGGTGTAGGTTACGTGATTATATAAATTTTTTTGTTTTTGGAGTGCCATCGCTATGCCGTCCCGCTGTGCCGCTGTTATCAAAAGTGGTGGTCTTCCTACAAAATATTAATGTTCTCTGAGGCTTGCTCGTTTTGTTTTTGTAAGGAAAGCCGTTTTACTTAAACAAGCCTTTTACTTTTTTTCCGGTGGTCTTGTAGTAAATTCTTGTGAAAAACCATGAAAAGTGTCAAGCGGCACTCAAGTAGCAGGAAATGTTAGCAATAGGATCAGGCACCACATATTAGAATTTTGTCAAATTTGGACAAGTAGAAAAAAAGTTATGACAAAAAAGTTTTGGCCGAAGACTTTTGAGCGCTACTGTATCAAGGGAGACCAGGTCGGCTTGAAGAGAACTACAAGGTAAAAATGGCAGGAAGGAATGTCGAAATAAATTGGGCGCCAAAACAAATGCATTTGCCAGAAGTGCATGCAATACGTTCGAAATAAGTCGTGATAAAAACTCGTTTTTTTATTAATAAGAATTTTCGGCACTATTCAACTATTCCTACCCCAGGTACCGCGAGTTGGGTCAAAAAAATAATTTTCGCTGAAACTTCGCCTTTAGGGGTTATTCAGGGTGCTGATTACGGATATGACATCCGTTTTTGGCTTTTGCGCCAATTTTGTGGAATTGCATCATGTTGGTGCAACAACTCGTTCTCACCAAAATCGCTAAACTTTGCCCAGGGGGGTTATTCGAGAAAACGGATATCATATTCGTGATCAGCACCCTGAATAACCCCTAAAGACGAAGTTTCAGCGATTTTTGTGAAAATGAGTTGTTGCACCAACATGGTGCGATTGCACCAAACTGGCACAAACGCCAAAAACGGATGTTATATTCGTGATCAGCACCCCAAATAACCGGCGTGGACAAAGTTTCGGCGAAAATTAGTTTTGACTCAACTCGCGGTATCTGGGGTAGGAATAGTTGAGTGCCGAATTTTCTTTTGCCACAAACGAAGTCGATTAGTATACCAGCCTGACATCTGAACATATAGTTTGATGAGAATTCTGAAAATGATTTCTGGCAGCAATTCAGTGAACAAACTGCGTGCTTTCGTAAACCTTATGAACCATAATTTGTCGGGCTCATCTAGGCGTTTTTCATCGATTCTCATTAGCAATTTCAGACCCTCGTAAGGCATTGAGAGGTGCACTCGAGAACCACTCAATGTCGTTCAATGGCACCAGAAATCAGCGATGCTCTCTCAAGTGCTACGAATGGGAAAGAACTAGTGTCGAAAACAAATTAGAACACAGCTCTAATCTTTCAAGAAAGAAAAGAGAGTCATAGGAGTCTGTTAATTTCCACTCAAAATGAAATATTTCTGGATTAAAAATTCCATCTTTCTTGGGCACAGTTGTGAGGCAGAGAAGATAAAGAACATTGCATCCTGCGATGATCACTATCCTCTTAAAATGCGCCATAGCCTCAATTTTCAATTCGGGGTCATAATATGTAGGTTTTGAATGCGATTTGGTTCATCGAATTAGTGGCTGGGATTTCGATGCAGAAATTACTGTTTTTACCCAGACCCAGAGTTTAACACCCTTTTACAAAACCTGAAGGAATAAGTGGTCTGGTCAAACAGAAAGTCGTTGTTCTAGAATTCGATCCTTCACCCATGAAAGTATTACCGGCGCCACTGCCCTTCGCATTCATACAACCCTACGACTACCATACGAGATTATAGAACAAGAATTCCAAGAGTTCTCATTGTACTCCTGTGGTGAACATGAATAGAACACTCACATAGTAGTTCTACTGTACTCGTACTTAAGTGGGGTAGGTCAAACTCACCGTCTACGTGGAAGAGGGGCTTGAAATTGACTAAATTCTCGTTCGTATGTAAAGCGCACATGAGAAATGCAGTAAAAATTGGAAGGAAATCTGAAAATTGCTCCTTCAGAGACCACTTACACAGATATGAACCTCGGGAAAATCATGATCAAAACCTTCTGGAAGCCTATGACCATTGTAGAAGATCTCACATCTCAGAGTCAAAAGTTCGCAATTAATTCCGAAATCGCTCGTGATGGCTGCGCAATGTGTTTCTTTTAGGTGAGTCATGAGTAATAAAGCCCACATAAATATGTATTCTATCAGCTGTTTATTAAGATAAATGGAATAGATTTCAATGGTTCGTCAAGTTCCACAACCTGCTCCACAGATTCGCTTTACAAGGACTGTTGAAGGTATGCTGAATGCTCGAAAATGAAAGGGAGAGGGATGCTGTAGACCGGTAGAAAAAAAAAGAAAAAGTAACCCCTGTGGATGTTTGACTTAGTGATCTCTTAAAGGCACATTCCGCGCTCGCTGATGGGTGGAGTAACAGTTGACTTTCCATTGGTTGTCGGCGGCTGGGAGGCGGTCTCTCCACGCCCTATTGCCTGCAGTGGGGCGTAGTCGATGCGTCCCCAGCGCCTGACAACCAATGGAGAGTCAACTGTTACTCCACCGTAGCAAGCGCGGAATGTGCCTTTAAGTGTAAGCTATGTCAGGTTCGCGAGTTATGGACGAGCTTCAAGTGTAGAGGGGGAAGCGCAGCGGGGGAAAGAAAGTGAGTGCTCGGACGAGATATTAGGCCGCGTTCATACTTTGCGTGGACAGGGTGTAGCTGTGTTCACAGGCAGCGAGGCAGAATGGCACATGGAAGGTGCAGAGACGACGCAGGCAACGAGACAGGGTGACACGGGCGGAGACGCAGGGACGCGCAGCCACACCCCGTCGTCGGCATCCCAAGGTATGAACGCGGCCTTAGACGCAGAGCGAGGGAGAGGACACTAGCGCAGGATCGACCAAGTGGTGCGTTTCATGATTATAAGATCACCCTCTGATTTTACGTTTCCGAAATAAGGAGTCCACTGAGAAATTTCGTAATACACTGCGGTGCATAATGATAAAGCCACCCATAAATTGTTTAAAAACTATCATAGTAAGATGTTTCTTGGAAATTTCTCAGGTATAGATTGTAGCATATTTGATCGCGCATTCGTACATCGAAACTAAGTTCCAGACCAAAATCGAGGAAAAATTTTATCTCAAGTTTTCAAAAAATGCAGCTTTTGCGATGGTGCAAAATGATAAAGCCACCCTAAGTTTTTCCGTCGCTTCTCATCTTTATTTGTTGAAACGTTTCGCTGCTGTAATGTCTTTCTTTTTCAGGTAATGGGGAAAGGAAAACCCTAATTTGATTTTGAAAAAGGCCAAGTTTTTGCAAAAAAAGCGCTGGGATGTCAAATCGTCATATTGCGCAAGAATTGGACCGCAGCCACACAGTTGTCGACAACTTCCTCAAGGATCCTGCAACATATGGAACTAAGAAGAGTTCTGGGCGACCTCCTTCACCTTACGAGAAGGATAAGCGCCGTATTCTTAGAAAAGCATCGAATTCCACCAAGTGAGCTCGGATATCAGGTCTTCTTTGGAGCTAATTGTCTCCAAAATAACTGTTTTGCGGGTTCTAAAAACGTGCAAGTTTATCTCGCGACAGAAAATGAGGAAAGCACCATTCATGACACGAGAACACCGCAAAAATCGAGTGCAGTTCGCCAAAACATGCAGCCGAGTGGACTGGAGTAAGGTAGGGTATTAGGTCGTGAGGTCCCTCTTGCTTTCTTATGATGTTTTTCCTTTCCAGATTGTTTTTTCTGATGAAGAAAGTTCAACTGCGACGAATCAGATGACAAACGACATTTTGAGAAAGCACATGCTTCGATTCTCAAGAGATTTCAAAGAAGGGGCCGTAATGGTATAGGCCGCATTGAAGAAACGTCTGAAGTTTTGGTTCGTTATTAGAAAGGTGAGTCTTGCCGTTTATCAAGTGGTCACGCGCAGTGCTCTTCTTTCTTCCAGCGTCAAAATCGGAGCCGAAATCTTGTTTTTGTGCAAGATAACGCACCAGTCCACGTCAGCCAGAGCACAAGTGCATGGTTCAGCCGTCATCGAATAAGGCTCCTGCCCTGGCCGGCAAATAGCCCAGACCTTAATCCGATGGAAAATGTATGGGGCTTCATGGTGCGACGGACTTACGCAGATAACAGGGAATTCCAAGGAGTTAAGGAGCTCAAAGGGGCTATAATCCACGCGTGGCACCAAGTGGACCAAGATCTCATTAATAATCTTAACATGAGTCTAGACAATCGGATTTTTCAGGTTATTCGGAGAGAAGGAAGACCAACAGATTATTAGAGTAGCGTATTGCCCTTTCGTTGTTTACGAGTTGTTGAAATTCCTTACTGGCTTTATCATTTTGCACCACCGCAAAAGCACATTTTTTGAAAAAATGAAGATGAATTCGTTCTGTAATTTCGAGCTCAAGTTTGGTATTAATGTGTGAATGCGCGATCAAATTTGCTACAACCTATACCTGAGAAGTTTCCAAGAAACATTTTGCTATGATAGTTTTAAAACAATTTATGAGTGGCTTTATCATTATGCACCGCAGTGTAATTCTAACCTCAGTAAACCCTCATACTCCTGCTTTGATCACAATATCTTCCACTCTAACTCTTTTAGAAATATTTTCGGTCTCTGCACCGTTTCGTGATTATAAGGCCATTTCGAGATAACAAACAATTTACCAATGTTACTAGCACATGTAAAATAGCTAATAATCTGTGGCTCCTCCTTGCTCTAGATCACATCGAATAAGCTATTTGGCACGCTAAAGACAAGAATTTACAGCACTTCTTCATCAGTACCGTTATAGGCTTCAACTATTGCCCTCTCAACCTCTTCTGCGCTCTGGAATTGGCGATTAAAGATAAATCCCCAAAGATTCTCCATATGATTCAGGTCAGGACTGCATGCTGGCCATGGTAGGACTTCAATGTTGTGGGACTGCAGCCACGTTTAAGTCGAGTGACTTGCATGGATGGCAGCACTGTCTTGCTGGAACACGTAATTCTAAAGATGTTGTCAACTCAAAAAAAGGTACCAGATGATTTCATAAAATCACTGGTAATCCCTGGAGTCCATTCTACAGGTACCTAACGCAAGCTCCAGCGCGGCATCACTGCAAAATTCCTCCCAAATCATCACACTTCCTCTTCAGAAATTGCGACGACAGAAGTGGATCGACTCCTTTCGCAGATCTCTCCAGTAGTACTTGTATCCCTCAAAGCCATCCAAGTTGAACTGTTTAGTCCGAAAAAAAAAACCATGTAAAAGGGCTTATTAGGTTCTGAGGTGTGATTGTCCAAATGTTAGGTCTGATTGCGATAGTAATCAGGACTTGTTTCATAACTTAAAAATTCAGTATACGGTGAGGCCAGTTCATCTGGAATGATCTTCCTGAAGTCTGCCACCATGCTTTTCCAAAAAATATTTAGATCAACCAGGCTTCCCCCCTTAATCAGCTGTAGTAGCCTCCCGATGCATAGATTTTCGTGGATTTTAAGAGCATCGTATGTTTCATTACCGAAACGATGTACTATCAAATCTCCGAGATGCAGCGAATGGGTAACGAGATGGGGTGGGGGTCACGAGGTGGAATTTCCGCGCGGCCGCGCGCGTTGAGCGGCGCGGCGGGTGCGAGTGCCAGGGGCAGGGCATGGCAGCCTTTATGCGAGGCAGTGTGGCATGCGTGAAAGCCCAGACGTGACGCAGTCACGTTCGGCCGTTTTCCCACGGGCAATCGATACGGCGAGTCGTACTGGCGCCGCGAGTGCACCGTCGCGAAGCGGTAATTCGACCTCGTGACCCCCACACAGCGAGATGAGTAGGCGAAACACCCACTTCATCCAAGTTCACAACCATGTCGCATGCGAGAAACACCGATTGCCGCATTCCGACCAAATCGGCGAGGCATCTCAGACAATCTACAGGAGCAGTGACATGTTGAGTAGGAAACAGTTAGTGCGGAATTTCACTATATCCATATGCTCTGTCAATTTTGTACTGATTGCATCCCGCACCTTGAAAATTCTGCCACTCGGCTTCCCTAGGAGTGGCTGTTAGGATTTTGGAAGCAAAAATATTAGTATTTGTCCACGATGGAACGAAATATTCCAGCTACGCGAGATGACTTTTGAAAATCCCTGCGAGCGTTTCAACAGTTATATCCAAAAATAGGAAAACTAATAAATAGTTCAGACGAGAAGAAACGGCTCACTGCTTCCACTGAGCATCTTATCAGTCTTTCCATTGAAGAACAGACAGTTATGAATCTCCAAGGAATGGTGGATCAACAACTGAGTGAATGCATGACATTTCTACGGTGGACAATATGAATGAGTCACTTTCGTTCTAGAATCATCATGATTCAAGACGCCTTCAAGGAAAACAAAAAACCATGTTCAATACAGTGTTTTCTGTTGGCTCAGACTTAGCATCTGAGTAAGACATAAACAAGAATCAAAAATGTCTCTATACAGAAGATTTTCTTGGAGGCACTCACGATAGAGGGATTTGTTTTGGGAGGATCTCTGTTGGGCGAAATTTTCGCCCTGGTGGCGGCGGATTTCTCCCTACAATCGGATTGTACGTATCGTTCCCGCTATCTCTTCACTAATTAAAGTGAAAACTATACTGGTGCAACTCGTATCTTCGAGGTGGAAAGAACCTGTACCCTCGAATGCACATCTCATGCTAGCCAAAAGGCACGTGAGAAGCGACGCTCATTGGTGGAAGGACGTTGGAAGGCGTTTAAGCCACACCCACAAGCAAAGAACGATACTGCTCGCTCGCTAGGAGGCACTCAACGTCCTCTTAAAGGCACCGGGTGGGGGAACCAGGAAGGAAAGCGTATTTGAAACTACTGTTCTCTGTAGCTCCACTGATTTATTGAATGGTAACTAATCGAACGATTATCACTATGAGTCCATCGATTACTAGGTATTGATTAATCGAATGTATAATTTCCAAGGAACAAAGGGAACTTTGAAATGAACTTGAAGACCAGTCATGATTGAAAATGCAGGAAAAAAGAACATGGATCTGATAATGAGCTGTACTAGTCCGAAAACCTATAGCGTAAGAAATGATATCCGTGAAGTACGCAATCCGAAAAAAAAACCGAATAGTTTTAAATCTTTTCCAGCCGCTAGAATTTACACAATGTCGGAGCATGCATGAAGATCTCCCAATGCATTAAAGTACGCAAACGTAAAAGATTGTGCAATGATGAGCATTACTCATAGCAATAAATTTTCAAATTCCATTATATTTATGAGATAAATACTGGACATGTGACTTGTGTAAACAACGTTTGCAGAACGCTATGGGACTGAGTGTGGCGAACTCTGTTGACATGTACCATCCCGTGGGCGAAATTATTTCGAGCAAAGTTCATTAGAGGCGTTTCAGTGAGCTCTTGGAGACAAATTTCTTGGAAAGTAGGGAATAGTACATTACATGATTCGTGGAAGGATTCGACGGAAGATTTGAGATAGTAAATAGCATTTGCTGGAGAGAAAAATGCCAAAAAATCAGACGTAGTCCTCCCAGAGGAAATTGTTCACAGCTTTTCCTGAAATTCACTTATCGTGGTCGTTCCTGATTGAGAAGTGAAGGCATGATCAAATAGAAAGAGCAGTAACAAAAAGTAATAAAATTCGGGCGCCTACTCATTCTCATGTCACGCGTTAAAAAGTTCATCTATTCACCGAAAGTGAGTAAAACTAGAATTCAAGTTTCCATTCTGTTTTACCCATGTAGAGGAAAGAAGTGGAACGTCAGCAATAATAATAAAAGGCGATAGAAGAGTCAAGTGGTGAAAGTGACATTCATCAGGGGGGTCAAATCCTACATCAATGTCCATCTGGGCCAAAAATGCCTTGCATCAATCAAGGGTTGATTGATTAGCACTGAATTTGCCTGCAAGATCAAAAATGCTGAAAAATGGTTTTTACATTGTCCGTCCTCAGGTCATTGATTTTGAGACAAGTAGCATATAAACGTTACTGTAATTCCTAGCAAGAAATTCTGAAATAATCGTGAGTGGGACAACGCATTCAATAATGGAACAGAGGTTTTGACGAAGTAGTCAGTAAAGGAACAAGTGAGCAAAAAAGATCGAAACACTCAAATTCAAGTTCTCCCTGCTATCTTTGATATTCTCTCCATTGCTCTAATTCATGAAAGCGCTTGGTGAGAGATCCAGAACAAAAGATTAGGGAGAGAGGTCGAGGGGGAGAAAGCAACAGGTACGCAGGACTCGTGGTTACCCCACATCTACTGCACACGTCCGTCGGGGGGCGTGGTTTGCTGTTTGGACGCAGCTTGGGCGGTCCCAGAGCCGTAATGACTAATGGTTGTACTGCAGTAAAATGCAAGAGTATGGTTGTAGAAATCCGCCTTTTCACATAAGGCAGTATATAGGCTAATACTGTGATTTTCGCGAAGTGTACCTCTTCCGGAAGTGGATCAGGTACACCGTCTCACAAAGAGTCTACGTCAAATACTTTATTCTTAGATTGTAAATAACAAATAAAAATTTTGCGTATGTGGTATAAAATCAACAATGAGCGGAAAGGTGCTGTGACGTAATTGTTTGTGAAAATTCATGGTTAACATATTCACAATCAATGCTGTCTCCTTGATGTTATATTCTCATGCTCGCTCTGCTATAGTGGCAGGGTAATAGCCATCTTTGGCATAGCCCCATGGCCCCGATGCCTAGAGGCACAGAATTATGTTCTTTACTAAAAGAGTCGACTTTTATTAGCATCTAATCAAGAGCAAGGACTTCAGCGGGAAATGTCGGTAATTTGCGCAGTGTTCGAGATTTTCATGAAGCTGCAGTTACAGATAAATGAAAAATGAGAAAAGCTTAGTTTTTGTCACAAACAACAGAAGCTCTGTTACAAGAGTTATAATAAGTCACTTTAATCTGAGAGTAGCGAAGGCTACCCGTGCAATGTAAGTATCCTGACCCTACTAACCGCTTAAAACGAAGACAACAAGATGAGTTGCGAGAAAAGAATCAAACAGCTCTGGAGTGCACGCCTATAATTTTCATCCAGGAATATATAGTATTGTGTGTTGAAAGTTTAGCAAAGGATAGCAGAACTTGTTTTCAAGGACAATACTTAGTCGTCAACAGCGATGCATAATTAGGGGATCAAACATCTTCCCACGCGGAACGATTACGTACGAGTGAAATGGGTCCGGCTATTAAGCAGTAATTGAAAAAAGTAGTGAATATGATGGTCGAAATGATCAATAGTACGACGGTGAAGAGAAAACCGAGGTACATGGTCAGAAACCCGCGAAAGAGACCCCTTTCCCATCATTGATTCTCGACGTGGACGACCATTCCGTCAAAAGGCAGATAGTCCGTGCGACTCTTCTATCGGCATGTAGCCAAGTAATCAATGGGCAAAAACGGCGTAGAAACGATGCAAAAACTCAGAAAGCATCCCATGGTTAGGTGCAATTGAGGAAGACAACAAGTGAGAAATAATGAAAAAGAAAAAAAAAGAGTAGAAAAGAAAAACTAGCAAGTGCCATCGGAAACCATCAAAAATCAAAACCAGTTATAATGATAATCAACTGTTTGGTAAAGGGTCTGCGACATTCGTGTTTACGAAAGCGCGCCACATACGCTCTAACCCTGCCCTCCCTGACCATTCCCACTGCAGCCAATCAGGGATGCTTGTCGCTAGGAGGCGGACCGAGATATGAAAGGCGGCTGACGCCACAGCTAAGAGGCGACCCTTTCGCTGCGAATTTCGCCGCATATAGGCTTCCCAGACCCCTAGTTTTGGGTGCATGGCTTCTCAGGGGTATCTTATCACCCACATTACCCCATCGCTGTCTTCAAGACAATCATGAGAGCTCACTACCTGACACACAACCGCTCAAAGATATGTTTTGGACATTAATATTGTCTCATTTCTCGTTTATTTTGATTCACAGATATGCTTAAAACTTAGTGAGAAAGCTATTACTCCAACCTTTGAACGTTAGTAACTGTAACACTGATGTGAGATACCGAAAAAAAAACAGCATATTGCTATTTCACCTATAAATGAATAAAAAAATTGTGTGACGTCATGTCATGCATAGCTAAGGTGTTGATCTCACGGAAACCGTTGTACCGGCATTGATGGTAAACATAAATGCGGCAGCTTGTCAAATATTGACATTTCTCTCCTATCCGTTTTTCTACCCTTTTCACGCGGTGCTTCCGAAAACCCGCTTAAACCATAGCAAAAAAATGCTGCTCAAGTAACGAGCCACCGAACCCTGCGCGGACAAGAGCAAAAAGAACACCCTCCGGCTCTGAGCGAGCCTTATATAGCCGCTGGACCGGAAGTGACCGGCGGTCCTCTGCCATTGGTTGGTCCAGCGGTGACGTCATCGGCCGGCCTCCTAGGTTGCTGTGTATCGATCCTGATCCGTTCTTGTTCGTCCATGTCTTAACAGTGACGTCATCATAGCTAACAGTAACGATCATTCTTTAGTTACAACCAACAACAAACAATATACAACAAGGTCTAATACAACAACATAGCACTACTTAATACACATTACTTCAAGGATATGACATGCCCGGCGGTGCGATAGAGGCGTCCCGACTCTAGGTCTCAGCGGGCACTCCCCCTGGCCGAGCTCCCCGGTTCGCCACGGTACTGTCCGGGTTTCCCTCCTCTCGCCCCACCGCAGCTCGACTCCGCATACTGCCTGTTCGGTGGGCGGCTCGAGTATCTGTCGCGTTGACATATGGCCGCGGATTGTTTTTCCTTACTGGGACCGGGTCGGCGGAACGATATGTTCATGGCGTGACGACGATGCTTCGGATCGGCTATCACATAGAAATTCGGCTTGAATTCATCCCTTCGGCGTCTCGCCCGGGCGATTTTCTCCTCTCGCCGTCGCTCTTGCAATTCCGCGGAAGCTGGCAGAAACTCGGACATCATCAGAATGTCCCCACTGGTGATCCTTACTTTTTCCAGGAACAACACGATCTGTCGTCCGACAAATGGCGATCTCTTGTGCCTTGGGTCCGTACCCAAGCACGTGGCAGGATGGGAGTGTGGGGCCGTTTCCAACACCTCGCTATAGTGGTCTCTGACCACCGCTTCAAATCCGCGATCCGGCGTCGTGATGAACCGCACGAATTCGGCACACACTTCTCCCATTGAGGTCCATTCCTTCCGATTGCAATCCTCGTAAGGGCTTGGGAAGAATAGTAGGGTTCCGCCCGGTTGCAGATGCCTTTCGATGGCAATAATCATTTGCCTCATGGATCGTCCCGACGGCATTTGGTCCGGCCAGACCACAACGATTGCCGGAACTACACTAATGTCCAGCAACTTTTGAGCCAGTCGTTCCCAGTCTTCATATACATACACGATCAGGTTCTCCGCGTAATCCACCTCCGTGTGGACTCTGCCAAAAGCTGGTGGTAGAGCAATGAAGACTTGCTGCACGGCCGTTGTTGTCGAGCCCGGCACATTGACGTGCTTCAGCATGGAGATGGCCGTGGTGATATACGCTCCAGCATCGTACTTTACTGGCCATGGAAAGAGCGCGGGATGCTCGAACCTCATTCCTTGAGCGTTGTCGATGGCCTCTGCGTACAGATGACAGCGGCGCCGATGTGCCTGCATCGCCAGCGCGACTCCATAGGGCGTGAGGTATTGCGAGTTTTTCATCCGCAATTCTTCTTCCTTCCGTTCGTCTCCCCAACACTCCTGCTCTGATATCGAAGCAACGTTCGCCAGCTGAAACATGTCGGCGACCCTCTTCGACCGCGCCATTGGGTGTTTGAGTGTGGGCAGCGCTACATGAGCCATTTGATCGAATAGGCCACAGTCGCACTTTCTTCGCAGGTTCAGCGGATGATCCATTGTGATCAGCGTCCTGTAACAAATCACCTTTTCCGCTATACCATTACACCGGCCATTCTGTTTTCTAGGCCTTCCCCTCTTTCTGCGAGTTGTGCGGGTCCTAAGGGGCTCATTGGAAACCCCAGCCGGTAGCTTTACTAGCATATCGAAGGGCACCCGAACGGCATCTCTAACCCCTTCTATGAGTGTTATCAGGGCACTATTCTCGCTAGTGTCAATCACACGATACGGCCCTTCCCAAGGGTTAGCCAGTTTGGGATGCGTCGAAGATTGCTTCTCCCTGGGAGCCTTCATGTATACCCTATCTCCGACTTCCGGTCTCTTCAGGCATACATGCTTGTCCCGATCATAAGTCACCTTCATTCGCTGCCGCATCTTGTCATTTTTCTCTTGCGCGTAATCGCGGGCCACCTTCGTTGCCGCTGCTACCTCCTGTGTGTAGCTCTCTATGTCCACTGCATACTCGCTAGGCCCCTGTGCAGGTACTGCCTTCCATGGCACGTAAGGGTCGAAACCGTGTAACAAGAAGAAAGGCGATTCCCCCGTGGATTCATGCACGGTCGTATTATACGCGTACACGCAAAAGGGGAGCATCCTGTCCCATTCGGTAGGCACAGCCACCTTCTTCTTAAGCATATGAATGAGCGTTTGGTTGAATCGCTCCGTCAGGCCATTCTCCCGGGGATTGTACCCCTTAGTGTAGACGTGGTCAATGTCCATCAAGGATCTGAGCTCGTTCATCAATCGGTTATCGAACTCGCCTCCTTGATCAGAGAGAATACATTTTGGTTGGCGTCCCCCCTCAGCAATCCACCTTTCAAATAGCACTCTGGCCACCACTGATGCGGTTTTCGATGGAATGGCATAGGCTCCTCCAAACTTTGAAAAGTGATCGATCACACTGAGTATATATCGGTTTCCGTCCGCTGTGGGACCCATCTCCAAGATATCCACCCCCACCAGCTCGTACGGCTTCGTGGTCACTATGGGCTTGAGCGGTGGGGTCATTGGCACGTGGTTATTGTGGCAGAGGCATTCCCTGCACTCCTGCGACCACTGGATAATATCGCGCTTCATAGTCTCCCAGAACAAACTTTTCGACAACTGACGGATTAGTTTCCTCGGGCCAAAATGCCCTGCCAGCAGACTTGCGTGTGCTTCTTCGAAGATTTCCCGCCTCTTCGACTTTGGTACCACTCGGCGCAAGGAACAGTTCTCCAGTAATGCCAAGTATCCGTGATCCAGCACGAAGTCCGCCACTTTGAACCTTTGAGAGGTATCGGGAATAGCTACTTCCCGATCCAGATTTCCCTTTTCCAGGTCCGCCATCACCTCGGCATAGGTGGGGTCTTGTCGAAGCTCCGCGGTCCATTCGGGCTCTTCTAGCGTTGCCGCGACTATGAGGTCATTGGGAATAGCTTCTGTGCTATCGTCCCCTACAGTTGAGACGACTCCCCGACTCAAAGCGTCTGCCACACGGTTTGCTGCCCCCTTCAGGTAAACAATCTTGAGATTATACTTCTGAAGTTCCAGTGCCCATCTGAGCACTCGCGCAGACACATTGGTTCTTCTGAACAGTGCGGTCAAAGCTTGGTGATCAGTGTATACTTCTACAGGAAGTCCGTACACGAACATATGAAACTTCCTTAACGCGAAGACGACTGCCAACGCTTCCAGGTCAGTGACATGATAGTTTCTTTCACATCGCGACAGTCCCTTTGATGCGAAGAACACAGGGTGGAGGAATCCATCATCCCCCTCCTGACTTAGGACGGCTCCAAGACCTTGAATACTTGCATCCGTGTGAATTTTGAAGGGCCTACTGCCGCTTCTTGCTGCCTCAATATCCGGCTGAGCTAACACTGGGGCTTGCCTGATGACTGACTTCAGCTTGTCAAAGCATGACCTCCGCAGGGAGTCCCATTTGAACAGCGCTCTCTCTGAGGTCATCTCGTGTAGCGGGGCGGCTACCTTCGAGAACCCCAATACGAACTTCCGGTAGTATGAACACATCCCCAGAAACGTTCGAAGGTCCGAGCGCGACTGTGGTAAGGGGAAGTTTTCGATTGCTTCCACCTTGGCTGGATCCATGTGCAACCCGTCATGGTCAATTACATGGCCAAGGAACTGAACCTTCCTTTCCAATAGCACGCATTTCCTCGGGTTTAACTTGAGGTGTGCCTTTGACAACTCTTGAAAGACCTGTTCCAGAACCTGAAGGTGCCTACCCATCGTTTCTGTTGCCACCATTATATCGTCCAGATAGCAAAAAACGTCATCTCCAAGTACTGGCTCCAGGACAATATGCATTAGCCGCTGAAACACCGCGGGTGACGACGCGAGACCAAAAGGCAACACGCGGAACTGATATAGTCCTTCGGTGGTAGTGAAGGCTGATTTCTCCTTTGCGTCCTCTGATAGACTTATCTGCCAATATCCAGACGATAAGTCCAGAGTGGAGAAGTACCTCCTGCCCTTTAGACTTTGTAGGATCGCGTCGATAGTGGGCAACGGGTAGCTATCCATTTTAGTCACCTGGTTGACTCTCCGATAGTCTACACACAGCCTAAGCGATCCGTCTTTTTTGTGCACCAAGACTATTGGTGATGCCCAACTCGATTTACTGGGTTCAATGATCTTCCTGTCCTGCAGATCACTGAGTATCCGTCTGAGCTCTACCCGGGTGGCCAGTGGTACCGGCCGAGCTTTTTGCCTTATTGGGGAAGCATCTGCGGTATCGATACTATGCTCCACCAAGGTGGTCTGGGTGAGTTCTTGGTCGCTCACCGCAAAGACGTGGGCATACCGCTTGACTAAATTGTCGAGTTCATCGTGGCCCTCACCACTCGTCCGGTTATCGTGGAGCGATTTAAGCAATCTTCCCTCTCGATCTGCTGGTAGAGGTTCCGTGCGCTGTAACATGTCTGCGGGATATTTTACGGGTGCAGCATCCACGACTTCCGTAGGCTCAATTGCGCCCACCTTCTCTCCCACTCGGAAGATCTTTGCTCCTGCAAAGGTGTTTGTTACTGGCAGCTCCACTGCCTCCGTTCCTCCTTCCCACACCATGTCTGGGATCAGTTTATCCTCGGACCAAAAGATTCCTTTCTGAGTAAGGTTCTTGCACCTTACGGGTACCGTCCTTGTCTCACCTGATCGCAAGTATACTCTCTTTGCAACGGTGACAGGAAGAGAAGTCTTTGGTTTCCTTTTCCGAAAGGTTCGGCGCCTGCAGTCACGCTCTTTTACGGGTGACTCCTTTTGTGCTCCGGTCGGAGTATCTCTTGACGCAGTGATGGGACTCTGCTGGATGAGGTCGTAGCCCAGCTGCCTGAGCGCATTGGTACCCAGAACCATCATCCCGTCCCCTCCCGACATGACGAACACGGCGATGCGCTTCTTCCTGCCGTTCAGCTGGAGTGTTAGTCTTATCGCACCCTTGAAAGACATTCTGTTGCCCGAGGCGTCATACACCTGTTTCTGCTGAGCCAAAGGGATCTCTTCCACATCAGCATCCAGGTCGAATCCTGTCTTCCACGCTGTCTGTAGCATTTGTAACGGTACGATACTGATTTGGGAGCCTGTGTCCAACAACGCTGTGCGTGCCATCCCCAGCAGATGCACCTCCGCCGTTGTTTGCTCTCCCACCAGGTCGCACTCCCTTTCGGCCTCCACTGCGCCACATATCCACTTTCTCAGGGAAGCGGTAAATATTCTTGCCGTACCTGCTTGTGGATCCGTTTTGGCCTCCTTTCCTGTGGCGCCCTGCTTCTTTTTTACTTTGCAGTCCTTTTTGAGATGTCCCTGCTTATTGCAATTGTAGCACCTCACAGTGGGTCTACTTCGATCCCTTTCCGTCAGGACCTCTTCCGCGCTGGGTGTGGGTTCTCGTGTTTCTCTAGAGCTTGGACCACTTGTAGTCCTATGGTCTGCCCTGTGCCTCCCGCCTTCCTGGCGTCTTTGATCATAAGTCTCTGAACCATTCCGCATTGCTGCGGCCACCTCTCTACTCCTTTCACTCCTTTGTGCCATGGTCTTCACCATGTCGTACGCCAGTTCCTTAGGAGCGATCTCCATCGTCGTGAAAAGTTGTAAGTACTCAGGCCAATCCGTTAGCTGGCTCACCAGCTCTCCGGCCCTTGTTCGGGACAGTTCTTGTTCGGACGCATCGGGATAGGCTTCACTGGACAGCCTCTCTAACTCTAGACAATACCTCGTCACATCCCCTGTTTTCCTGAGGCGTTTTAGCTCCATGTACGCCTTCATTTGGGACGCGGGATCATTTTGTCTGAACTTAGAGCGTAATGCTCCCACCAGGTCATCGAAGCTCCCTTCTCTTAGATGCTTTGGTAGTGCTTTTGCTACTGCCTTTGGGTATCCGTCCAATTTTGACAGGAACAATTGGACAAGTAAGTCATTTCTTAGCCCCAAGTTCCGATACTTCATCGTGAATCTCACGATGAAGTCCTCAAATTTATGCCCTTGGGCATCGCTATACACCTCTACTTCGGGTAGGGCCATAGCAGCAAATATGGAACCTATGGCGCTATCGAGATGAGATGACCCACCTTGGCTTTGACACCGTGTCGACGACGATGGGCTCGAGGCCGCTGTCCTCGGCTTGAATTCTGTCGTCTCGTCTGGCTGCAAGTTCGCCTGCTCAGCTACATTTCTACGACTAGCACGACTAGCGATCCTACCTTGAGCGGCAGCTATTGGATCGAAGTGCAGGTGATACTCGACGTTGTCGAAGTCGCCGACGTTCAGCTGCTCACATACGACCGGCCTGTTGTTGTCACCGTGTGATCCATGCCGGGATTCCTGCAAGTGTAATGCATCAGTATGCTGAACCTGTTCACTACCCCTGTGAGTCTCCGGGGTGTCCTCCACCTTCAATGGGGCTACCCTCTCAGGTTTCATACGGCATTGCCGAGTTCCTACACTTGTCACTACCTCGAGCGCCTCTCGCGCCATACTTTTCAGCGCACGAGCTTCTACTTCCCACTCTCTCAGCTGCTCAAGCTCTTTCTCAATGAGAATGCATTCCTCATTTATCCTTGAGCTTGCCATCTCTACCAGCTGCTTAGTGGACCTCGTAGAAACTCCCTGTGCGACCTGTGCGGGTACATCTCGCAAAACCGACAGCCTCTCTGCGATGACTTCCGCGGAAGCACGCACCTGCTGTACGTCCGTTTCTGCGATCTTGTCCACCTTTCTCACAAGGTGCTCCAGCGTAGCTTTCATGGACGCAAGCTGGTCTGCCGTCGTGGGCTCCTCCAGCAACAGTTGCTCCAGCTCCGCTGCATTCATCTCTGGGCTTGTCGACATTGCTCAATCTGCAAGCAAGTACACTGATCGATCCGTCGAATAGATCTAATAAGTACACCGGACGTGCGAATCCTACACTGACAGTAAGAGCACCCCGACTAAGATGGCCAACACACCGTTACGGAAGTTCACGCACGGCCTGTTGCCCCTAGTCGCAGGGATACTCTGCCTTTCAGGCAGGATTCGCGCCTCAGCCGCTCCTAACGGCCTAATAGGCGGATAGATCGATATCCGACTTTAGGTCGGATTGGTTTTTGGTTCGGCCCCCAAGTAACGAGCCACCGAACCCTGCGCGGACAAGAGCAAAAAGAACACCCTCCGGCTCTGAGCGAGCCTTATATAGCCGCTGGACCGGAAGTGACCGGCGGTCCTCTGCCATTGGTTGGTCCAGCGGTGACGTCATCGGCCGGCCTCCTAGGTTGCTGTGTATCGATCCTGATCCGTTCTTGTTCGTCCATGTCTTAACAGTGACGTCATCATAGCTAACAGTAACGATCATTCTTTAGTTACAACCAACAACAAACAATATACAACAAGGTCTAATACAACAACATAGCACTACTTAATACACATTACTTCAAGGATATGACACTCAACGTTTAATAACAACCAATTTTCGATCGAACATAGTTTCCAATTGAGATCAATTAAATTCATCAACAAACAAGTTTTAATCAATAGGCTTGTGAGAATGTAAAAAAAACTACTTATCGAAGAAGATGATAAGGAATAGTCGTTCACTTAATTACCCCCACACTATCATACCCAATTACAGAGGTGTACTACGGATCGTTAGATAAATATACCACAAACTCAAAGTAATCAGACCTTTGCTTAACCGCCATGAGCGAATCCAAAAATAAACTTAATCAGAGGAAACACTTGCTCAGCCGCTATGAGCGAATTCAAAATGAACGTAATCAGGCGAAACTTTTGCTTAGCCGCTATGAGCGAAGTCAAACATAAACTCTTGTCCGAGGCGGTAAGAACACTTGATTCAAAGATTTGCTTCCAGTATCTCCAGCATGACTACAGGAGAAGTGGATCAAAAAATGATAACTCCGAGCATGTCATGCCAGGCTCCACCAAAGTTCGCTTGGCAGTGTGATAGCTCGTGGTGAGCGAGAAGGTACGCATCTCTAACTGCCTCTGATGGGTGAGGCTACTTACGCCGGAAAATCGCTTCGCGGCGTCGCACTCGCGGCGCCACCAGTACGACTCGCGAATCGATTGCCCTTGGGAGCCCGGCAGAGCGTGACTGCGTCACCTCTGCGCTTGAACCCATGCCACACTGCCCCCTCCACCCTGCCCCCTCTACCCATGCCACACTGCCTCGCTTGAAGGCTGCCATGCCCCGCCACTGGCACTCGCACCCGCCGCGCCGCTCGCCGCGGGCGGCCACGCTATTTTCCGGCGTAAGTAACCTCACCCGTGATAGCTCGTGGTGAGCGAGAAGGTACGCATCCCCAACTGACCTCCGATGCACTGAGATTATGAAGCTTAGGTCAATGCGTATATTTTTCCCCCGCGTTTGATCCTTCTGTATTTCATTTGCACAGTTGTTAGACCCGTCGCTCACCCATCCTGCGTTTGCAGGCCACAATGCTGCACAATTGCCATTGTGACAGAATGTACCTGCGCCATAGCCTGGTATTGCTTCACGACTTCGGCTGGAATGCAAAGGAAGCCCACACGAAGCTAATGGATACACACAACGAGCACGTCATCTCTTACCGCATATTTAAGACTTGGTTCGCCAAATTCAAAAAAGGAGATTTCTCTTTTGAAGATGCTCCGAGGTCGGGACGGCCGGTGGAGTTGGATTTAAAAGTACACGCTTCACCGTGGAAGAGGACCCGTATCTAATCACCAGGGAAATGGCAACCATACTCGGCTATAATATCGGCGATTGTACGTGGACTGGAAAAGCTCGGTAAGGTCGAAGCTTATTTAAAAAAAAGATGGGGAAAAATATTTGCATCGACCTAATATGTATATAACCATCCTGGAAGAAATGAGAATATCTGCCATATTCGCTGCGTTCTAGGGCAGCGCAATTTCTGGGTGGAGTCTTTACGCGTAGGTACCTAAGGAGCATCAGTTTGGTTGTGATAAACCTGTGGGCCCTTTGAAAAATCTAGCAGCAGAAACTGTTGCTAGGTTTTTCAATAGTTTTGCATGTGAGTCAACCCCAGCAACTGAGATGATCCTTATGCTGCCTGGAGGCCTAAAACCGCCTTCATACTCTGCGATGCCGGCGACAGGGCGTGGCTGCGGGCCTCTGCGTCATCGCCTAAACCACTCTGTCTCGTTGCTTGCGTCGTCTCTGCACCTCCACCATGCCACTCCACCTCGGTGCCTGTGAACGCAGCCACGCCCTGCTGGCACAAAATTTGAAAGCGGCCCAAGCACGGTGGTGTGAAGATTCTGAAACGATCAAAAATGACAAGGGTAGGGATAGCTCCTTCCGCTCCTCCCGCTCCCCAGCTAGTTTCTGGCCTCCGCCTATTTCACGAGCGCCTTTATCAGCTCCTGCAACAGGGCATATTGAAGATATTTGAGAATGCACAAATTTCAGGAAATTTCTCACTTTTTTCCTCACATCCTTAACTGACCACTTGAAGTCACATATCATTATTAAGGGCGACAACCCGTCGAAAATTGGCTCGAAATGTGGCTTCAATTGAATAAAAGAGAAAGTTGCTCCTCCTATGGGTATTTGACAATACTTTGATTGGAAAAGAATGGGATGATGGAAGGAAAACTTGAGCGTGTAAATGTTTGCACCCTCAAAAGTCGCAACTAGTACATAAGCAACCAATTTATAGCGAGAGCGCAATTTCAGAAAATTCTGAGAAGAAAGAGTTGGAAAAAAATCTACTTCGTATAGTTATTTCCACGCTAATATAAAATTGTCGTTGAGTGATAGTCCTTCGAGTTAAAAGGTCCTGGGTTGTCTACAACACCATAGGATCAGATGGGGCGCAGTGGAGCTCATTACATGCTTCTATTCAGTTTCTAACTTTTCTATTCACGTTTTTTCATACTTCATCCTTGCCGCATAACTTGCATGACCATTAAGCTTTCTCCGTTGTCATCAGAGGACGAGCACATTACCCTGGTCGGCAATGCCTTCGTTTCAGAATATAAGTCTTCAATTTTGTTAAGTTATAATTTCTCCTAGATGCTCTTGTTGCGGATTACAAGTACTGAGTTTTGTCAGATTCCTACTCCTCTTATTTTGTCAGGTTTGCCTCAGTGTTTTTTTTTTTTGACCATAGGCTCTTAATTTCCTTGATGCATTGGCTCGCATGGGCTTGGTAGAAACCACAGAAATAGCGGAACCTGAAGAAGGGGGGAGGGGGTCGTATGGAGGCCTACTTTTTTTCGGGGGGGGGGGACAGATTTTTTGAAAATTTTCCTTGACGCCACGCTTGACCCTGAGTAGAGGTGCTATCGCAATAAGCGGAGTGGAGGCATCTTATGAAAAATTGCATCTAAGCTTTTCGGGGAGATCTTTGACGGGAATCCGCACACTCGGGCGTACTTCCTAAGCCTCAGTGGAGGAAAAAGGGGCTCCTCTCCCCTTTAGACTAAGGTAAGGATAATGACCATAATGGGATGTCTCCCTTCCCGCCCTCTTTCCTCCTCATTGCGATAGCACCGTAGTAGGGTTACCCTATCTCCCAATTCCCCTACATTTTCATCCTGGTAAAGTTGCAAAAGTTTCCTCACACTCGGCGGTTCTTCAGTAGTTTTCACATTTCAAACTTTTCCTAGCGGCAACAGGAATTGAATAATGTGAGTGGTATAGCTCCGAAGGGCTACCCGGCAGATTCCTCTGCAGTATTAACATTTAGACTTTTTCAGTGGGCTGCAGAAATCGTGGAATAGTGAATATAGGAATAGTGAATATAAAAGGTTTTGATCCGAAGGTCTATTCCCGATGCTAGGATATTCAGCTGAAGGTCAACGGTAGCCTAGAAAGGTTATCACTTTACTGGTGCATTTTGTATCTATGTACGAGTGAATGCTAGAATTTAGAGTTAGTGAACAATGGTCCAGACAGTGTATTTTTATCCGCCCGAAGAAGCAGCTGGCAAAACACGTTTGTTCAGGAAAATATTGTCCACACAAATCGTTCCCTGGACAGTATTGGCACGGATGGACAACAGATCTGTATGCTTCTGCTCATCGACCATTTAGTCAGTTTTCCATCTATATCAAATGTTCTGCGCACTTTTCTTGAGTCTCTAACTCATTACACATTTTCGAACTCTGGTTCTTTTTCAACTGGTGCTCCAATAATTGTTTGTAACATAACCCTGACTGTTTCCGGCGATTCTTGTGCCGATAAGATGGTTTTTCAGCGAAAGCTTGTCAATCAATAATCATGGTTCCAAAGACCTTATGGCTACTAAAAATAGGAAGGGAAAATCATATTTCAAGGATTTGAACGTTCTTCCCTACATATACTACTTACTTCGCTGACTGATCGTTTAGAATTACTGCTTTCATTTCTTCGTGTGGTTACCACCACCCCCCCCCCCCTTTCCAAATTTCGCGGAATCTGCCTGTCAGTGCCATGGATGATGGTGTATTCTGCCCTGATCTTCTATTTAGAAGACATATCTGACCTGTTTTTATTCGTTGCTGAGTAGTTCGACTGTAAGGAGACATACAAAATTAGGTCAATCGTTCCATGTGATCGATTGCTTTATCCGGCTCGCTCGCGCGCGTTCTATAAATTGTTAATGGTGTATGAGTAAAAAACATGAACGCAATAATCGCTCACTGACATCCTTTCTTAACGTCAATAGAACTTCCGGGAGTCGGAGAAAAGAAGCCGAAGTAGGGCAATGTCAGGTGAGGCTGCTGACTCAGCATGGTCTAGGTGTCAAATTTCACCTATGTAGGCCAATTAAACTTTCCATATTTACGAAACAACGATAGGCTGACTTCTATATCGGATCATTCCCACATGTCTTCGTCTAAGTCGCATATCCATTTTAATGCTTCATCGGTTGTGAACAAAGGCCGGATAAGCGGAAACTCATTTATGTGATATTAATGTTTTTGTACCCCTTCAATTCGATAGTGTCACAGAATTTCCTGCTGTGACAATTTAAATGAGGTGGGATTCAGTGAAGCACTGTTTAATGGCTCGCTGCTACATTACATATTCCTGTTTCTCATCCGCCATTGAAAAACGATTGTTTTTTTTCAAGAAATACAAAATTCAGTCCGACTTAAGAGATGAAAATCAGGTGTTACGCTAGAATAAAGTGAAGGTAGTTGGCAGCGGAGATCAGGCCTAGGTATGCCTAGGCTCAAAAAAAAATTTGGAAGTACGTCTTCCCCCTGTAGTCGACGCTCCTGAGGCTATTTGTTGTCACTCAAGGTGTCTCCCTAAAAGGAAGATAAAGACGGTCAACAATCGATAATAATCCTAGTATCAGCAATAGTTGTGTCTATCGATTGACGGACATTTTTAAACGGGGAATCCTCCAGGATTTTTAGAAATACGACCCTCTCACTTGCCAGCCCAAAATATTACACGACTACCTGAAGGTTTCGACCCATGTTTGACCCTGGTTCGGGTATCGTCTGTACCGTATCGAGGGAGACTTTCATTTTATGAAGCTTATCCATCCTTTTCTCATTACTAAGTAAGTAGGTAGTCAAGGACAGTTGCTGAATAGTAGTATAACCTGACATATACCCAAAGTAAGGCTGTCATTTGTGAGCGGCGCAATTCTTTATAATGCGCTATGGAAAGTTTCCAACGAGTAAAAACCGGCCTTGAATTGGAGTCAAGTTTTTCGCGAAGATCACTTAAAAGCGGTTCACCTAACCAAACTGCAATAATCGAACCAGTCTCTGCCCAATGTTTGTGGCTTTGTGGCTGAAACGGCTTCATCATGTGAAAGCAAAGTGTTGTTTCATATTCTACGTGAAATGAATGCATGCACTTCTTCTCGTCTTCATCACACACACACACCTCTCCGCCCTTCACCTCTCCATTCAACGATCTGAGCGTGATCCATTTCACCCCGATCGCCCTCTTTCCGCCGATCCTAAAGACTTCGTGGCCACCCTTCTTCTAACTGAATATGGCGATCGATTACTTACGTGAACAATGGGACAATGGGACCGTTTCCGTTTGAGTATTGATCGAAAATTTGAGGTTCCTACTTCGAATAGTTTCTGCATGTTAGCGCTATATTATTAATTCTAGTGTGTGGATATTACAACGATCTTGCACATTGTTATGGATCTGATACTATCTAACAGATTCAGGCGATAAGATCAAGCTAGAATCTTGCTTCGAAGGAGCTCCGCCAAATCATTTGATTTCATTTATGAGTTTTCAAACTTTCCATGTTTTTACCTGCCCATAACCAGTAATATGTACAAATTGATTTTTTTCACTGCCTCTAACCCTGAAGGTGGTGATCAAGTACCTATGGGGAGATCCTTTGATAATCTTTTATTGGATCTCGATTAATAATTTTCCCTTTCAACACTGATTATTGGGTATTTTGGTTCATTACATTATTTCTACACTAGACACAAGAGAGGAAATTCAACTTTTCAGTAGGTCCTGAAAACGAATTCCTTCGCAAAATTCTGATTTCTGCTTGTACAGAGAAATGAGAAGGTAACTCACCTTTCTCATTCCTCCAGTAAGATGACTGTCGATTACATATACCTTTCCAGATGGCATTCCTTACCATCGCCTTTCTAGGTTTATAACTGAGGCATCGTTCAGAATTGGCGATCTCATGTCGAATAAGCGAATAGGCGAAAACCACACAATACGTATCGATTGGACGAACGAGGCGAACAGGTCCAATAGCTGAATCGCAAAAGATGAGATGCTTATCGATCGGTAGTCTATTTGCCTATCAGAAAATCCGCTCATTCATATATTCCTGTGCGGCGAGGAGCCAATAAAATCGATGTGTATCTTATCGCTTCTGGAAATTTGCCCATTCGCCTATTCGCTGAGCGGAAAATCGATACTGACTTCATGCTTTTTGTCTAATCGCCTATTCGCCTAATCGATATGTATTCATTCTTTTTCGCCCTTTCGCCTGTTCGCATGAGTCAGCAAGTCTGAACAATGCCTGAGTACCCACACACGCAAACGTACCTATCAACTCGTTCCAATTCCTATCCACCATTCCGTCTACTTCACCCTTCTTCCGGTCGCAATTGCACGGATGACTACTAGTGGAACGGATCAACCGTAATGATCGCGTATTCAAAGCGTACGCGCACTGTGTGAGTTGTTTATGGCTGTGTGTGTATGCAAATCAGTAAACGCATTCATCCTATTCGGCTGCCTTCAATAACGAACCATCTGCACTGAACATATGTAATTTTTGTACTAATATTACTGTACTCTGAGTTACTCGTATACCGTCTTCTCATCTGCTGTGAATAGAACTTTTTTAGCGATTACCCTAAAATTGCGCCTTATTTACTTGCTAGTTGAGCCCAAAATCGTCAAATTGCCATGCCCTTCAAAGTCAAACCGAGTACATTGCACATGGTGTGGCGACCATCGGCTTATTTCCAAAGCTCTTACCGTATGACTACTGTATTTATTCTTGAACTACTATGAATTACTTCTGTCCTTCGTGCTGTGAATACGTGCCCCATATAAGTCCCTGCCATTGTTATGATCATACACATATGTGTACGGCTATTCTGAAATGAGACACGAATCCTGGTGTACCCCCTAAGCGGTAACCCATGCATCTGGCGTTCAAAAACGATCTCTTCAATAAAAAACAGCTTCCAACAAATGCACGGCTCTTTGTGTAGGCACACTCGATCGATATCGATTTTTGCTGGATACTAATGGGAGTACTCTTGCTTTTTCATTCACAACAATTTGAATATATGGAAAGGCAATATGGTTTTTGCATTTGGATGGATCTGCCAAATTCCTGCCATAAAAACCGTCTTATGGGCAGTGTTTATGGATGTAATTTGATCTATTTTGGGGGCTTTGTGGATATGGGAGAGGTAGAGTGGTTAGAACATTCCTAGACCCTTTCTTTTTATGAAATTCGGGTGAAGTCCTATCTCCTAGCTCACAATTATTTATTTGCATGGTCCCACTCCACTTTTACTGAATTTTGTTCTGTCTGCTGAGTGGGTGTGTACCCTTATGTCAGGATTTCGCACGACAACGAGCGGCGTGCGATGCAGTGTGTGCATGCGTGTCGCTGTAGTTGTAATTACACGGTAATGAACTGGCGCGATACGCAGTTGACTTGTAATCGCTTCGGTACCTAACAACATGGTGCCTTTAGCTCGTCCGCATTGCTTGGCTTGCGACATGCCGCGGTGCGAAATCCTGACATAAGGGTACACACCCAAGCTAAGTAATGGATCTGGGCTCACTGACCAGAAAGGCGTCCTCAAATCCGTTAAAGTCTCAAAAAGTCCTACTTATCACCGATGAAATTGATTCATTTATCGGAGCGTGTTTTTCAGAAAAGATCAATCAAGGTCTTATAGATCATTATCTTAAGACCAGATCCCGATCAATCCCGATTGTCGAGATGACGATTTGATTTCTTGAGCAGTTCAGCCAGTCGGACGGCTAGTTTTTGTATTTGGCTATCTCTACTTTGCCCGTCATAAGTCCGTTTCAACTTCATGTGAAACTAATATTGCTCGATGAGCGGCTCTTCATCCGTGCTTTCATCAGTGACCATAGAAATTGCAGTGTAAAGAAGCAAACTATTGTAATACTTAACTCCGGAATTTTGATGACATTTTCAAATTCATATTGAAAAACAGTGCATTTTCATTGTAGAAGTATCCACGTGCTCCCTATGGAAGATGACGTCGCAAATGCTACATTTTCCCACTGTGTCTGATCATGTTCTGTGCGCCTGGGTCATCGGTCTGATATCCTTTCATATCGCTGCCCTTTCCATCGAATGTTCAGCGATGACAATCTCTATCTTCTTACATATATCCACGGCACTTTTGTGTCTTCTGCATGGATGCAAGTGGCGACCCCAATGGGACTCTCTACAACCTCTCTGAGCCAGCAAACTCGTTACTGCGTCTCTTAGCGTACGATTGCACGAGCTGCATATCGCATTTCATGTTCATAAATGCCATTAAAGTTCACGGATCTGCAAAATTCCTTCTTTCTGCTGTGAATCGCTCATCTTGTTGCCAGACGAAAATGCTGATCATCACGCTTCCATATGGTCCCAAAGGGAGAACCTTCTTTTTGAAGCCGTCCAACTCTCGAAGATGTACCGTCTGATTTCCTTCTATAGCAATAAATATATCTAAATCCGTAATGTGCAACTTAAATGTGCTTATACTAGTTTCCCGATACAACCTCCTACGTAAATTTTGATCACCACAAAGTGAAAGTATTACTTGATTCGAGCAATACTTCAGATTACATGACGTATTTGAGTGACGTTAATGCTCCTATCCAGCGCATGATTTTTCTATCACCTAGCAAGTAAAGTCAGCTAGTCCTTTTTCACTTTATGCTGATTGAAAACTCATAAAAATGTTTGAACGTTTTGATTTCTCTCTGCGTGCTCAATTGTGGATTTTCAGTACGAAATTGCGCGAAGGCTATTTGTGAGTAGGCCTCGTAGAAGCTGACCAATCACGAGTAACTCCTGCGCACACCCCACAAAATGCACTAAAAGCGCTTTGAATGTACATGTACTATGGAGATTGCACAGCAACCCTCCTCCGTATTAGCTTCGTGTTTTCTTCTTCTTCCCCACTTTGCAGGTTTTTTGTTCGCCAGTCTCCATCATTTTTTGCTCTCAATTATTTGTCCATCTGTGCGATCGCTTTCTTACCGATGTGGTGTGATACGATGGTTCCTGTTGTTTTTTGTTTTTTTCTTGTCTCTTTTTTTTGCTTTTCATACCACGGTTTACCATTTGATTCAAATTCGCCTGCATCATATTCAATTTTTGAAAGAGTTTCGTAAACTTAGATGGTATTATGCTTCAGACTGAGGTCATATATAGCTCGCACGATCGTATGTGTCGTCGTGCGCGCTCTTACTTGATCGTGCTATATGCCCTCCGCAACGTGGGTGTGTTACCACTCACGGGCCGTGCCCCATTTTCGCAGTACTTCAAAATTCCCCTAATAATTCGGAAACCTTGTGACATTCCAACATCAATAAATCATATATTCGGAAAGAGCATTTTGTAAAATTTTTTTAAAAGACAGAATTTTTATCTATCTAAGTCGCACAATATGTAAGCTGATACATGTTGACGAGCTCTGAGATTTGAATTTATCTGGTACACGTAAAAACCGGCCAGAACTTTCCTTACAACTTAATATCAAAGTCATTGGCGAAGTACAGCGCAAATCAAATGTCATGGATTGTAGAAAATGATCAAGAAAACAAGACCAACTAATTAAGAAATTGCGAGTAGTCGCGGTAATCTCATTACAGTTCACGCTGTGACGGTGACAAGTTTGTGTTGCTGTATCTCAAGATGGAGTGGGAGAGTAAGTGTGCGGCATTGCTAGCCGCAGTTCACTTTTTTGATGTCTTTTCGGTCGCATTGCCAACTAGCCAGGAACGACGACCTCTCAGTCTTTTTTGGGTATTCATTTAGTTTTTCATCCCTCGTCCTTTTTCTGTTCTGTGGAGTGACTCTAGTTTTCATCAGCCTCCACGTTGCTCGACTTATATCGAGAACGGCCTAATTTGTTCTTAATAAAAACCATTTTACATTCTTCGATGTCTTCTTCCAAAGCTCCTTCACAGATTATCAAGCTACTGTATACCACAGCTCTAGGATTTGGTCTATTCTTTGAATAACTTGAACAATCTTGATTTACTACATATCTACGACACCTCGTCCCTTCACTCTTACCAAAAATGCTTCTGTATACGTCTGCCGTTAAGGGGGGGGGGGGGGGCATCAAGCCAACAGCTTGGGTGCTTACCCAGAAACTCTTCATCCCTACGCTAGGCTGCAGTCCCTTCATACTCATCTATTTTCTTCAATGTTAGCAAGTGCCTCACTTTTTTAATGATTACTCCTTGCTGTCCTTCGATCAGCACTCGCCGCCTTGGGTTTGGCACATCTTGAGAAGTTGACCAGATGTGGAAGGCTCACTTCCAATCTTCTGCAGGAAGACAGTGATACGACGTCGTGCATACGAATATTCTGAGGCGTAAGTGAGGGTTCTCATAAGTGACCGCAAATGAAAGGGGTGGTGCCCATTATGACAGAAAATTCGTGTGACCGCGTTTGATGCGCGACGAAATGGTGCCAGTTACGGACGGTGTGCTAGTTGAGCCTTGAACCGTTACATCTACAATAAGGCACAGAGCATCCTTAGGCACTATCATCCAATAGGGTGCGCATAGCTCGCACCATCGCGTCGCATGCCGGACGTCGCAACGCGAATTTTCTATCTTAATCAAACATCCACTGGAAAGGGTGTATCATTGTCGCGGTGCAACGATTGGTCACTAGAGGGTTAAGGACGCTCGAACAGCGACAGGTCCTCTAACTATCAGGTTGTACCAAAAGTCTTGTAGGATTTTTCGATCATCACTTTTATTATTATTTCTTCCAACAAGCGACAAGTAGGCAACAACGTATTCACCATCGTTATCAACAACACTCTGCCACCACACAAGTAGATCGTTGATTCCTCCCCCAGATCTCTGGGCTCTGAGAGGCGAATAAGTTAGCGATCACCTCAGCAAGCAAGTCATAATCAACGAATTTTCTCTTGGCCAGGAGGGATTTCAAAAAATGAGAAAGGTGCTAGTCAGAAGGTGTAATGTCTGGAGAGTATGGCGGATGGGGCAGGATATCCAGGCGAACTCCTGTAGCTTGGCCGGGGTACTCTTCGCGACGTGGGAGCGGGCGTCGTCATGGAGCAGGGCGACCGCGGACTTTCTCCAGCGGATGGTGAGCTGCTGAAGGTGGCGGGTGTATACGGCACGGGGACTGTGCCTTGCACTAGCACTTCGTGGAAAAGCATTCCTGTGTCCCAGAAATAGCACAGTCCTGAGCGTAGTTCGCCTTTCATGTCAATCTCGCCATCGCTGAAGTTGACGAACCAGCGGCACATGGTCTCGTAGCTCACACATCCCCTGCCCAATGCAGCGCTGATAGAGTGGCAACCTTCTGTCGCTTTGGTGACCCGAGACCACTCTCAGTAGATGCACCGCGTGCTCGTGGGCATCGACTACGAGCATTGTAGCTTTCTCCACAGAATCTGGCGGGTCAACATATACTTTGCTAGAAAACTCAGAGAACGTACTGACATATTCCTGAACCGTTTAGATCTGTCTCGAAGTAAACAAGAATTATTGGTGTTTCTGGAAAAATCCTACAAGACTCTTGGTACTCTTCCCCGCATATTCTGTACGTCATCATGAGCTCATGGAATAGGGGATTTGAAGGATAGTAAAGGAATCAAGTTTAAAGGGTGTGTGCCATCAAGGTGGAAAACTCGCGTGGGGCGCGCGACGATGGAGGGGGGCGGAGCGCCATATTGATGACCGATACAGCGCCTCTGTCTCGCATTCATGGCGTCGCACACCGGCTCCTCGACGGAACATTTTTGCCTTAATGGCGCACATCCAAATTTAAGTGCTTGATGCAAATTTCCTTACTTTTTCTTCAATGCGTGGCCAGTGAGAATTTCTGCTTTCATTACTGAACGCAATAATCTACCCAACATTATCTCGAAATCGCCCTGGTCATTCATCACTGTAATCCCTTTACTGGTACCGCGTAATACGGATGAGCCTACATTGAGCTTTGATGACCTTGCTGAAAGACATTTCAGATCCGTTGGTGTTCTTGGTTGTCTCTCTGATTGTTCATGTAGGGTAATCGCAACGCGGCACCGCTCGAAGGCCGTCGAACGTCAAGCAGCTATACCACGGGTCGCCATGCAATTTTCCTCAAAGCCATGGTACCAATTAAATGCTGTTCGAACCTTGACCTTTGTCGCTGCTTTCAAAATGAGCCGAGCACTTGAAACCACAATTTTGTCCATGTAAGTTTTTGTGCACGGCGTCGTGGTGTCCCTCTACGCAAAAATAGTCCTTTCCACTGTCATCACCATGAGTACAGTATGAAATCACCAACTATCGTCGACGAGCTCTGTGATGCTTTACCTCTTATATGATCTCTAATTTCAAAGGAATCGTGCACAGAAAAATGAATTTCTCTGTTACCCATACATTTATGTGGTATTTGCTCAATAAGAGCCCCATGTAAAGTTGAGTGACTGAAGTGAGGATCTGTCTACGATACAGCTCTTCAAAATGGCAGACTGGAGAGGGGCTTCCGAGTAAGTGTTACGCCCGTTATCCACCGCAGTTGGAGACGGAGAGTGTGACTGTTTACGTAACCTTCCGTTCCTGCTATTCGTCTCCGACCGCGTCGCACAACAGGCGGGCACTCACTCTGTGGCCCCGCCCACCGTCCGCCATTTGGGGAGCTGTATTTCAGCAGGATTCTCACTTTTACCGTGGAACTTTGCATGCGGTCCTTATTAAGCAAGTACAACATAAATATATGGGTAACAAAGGATTTTTTCCGCGCACAAATCCTTTCATTTGCTGAATTTCTAATTTCCACTTAAAGGAATCGTCCACGGAAAATGAGTTTTTGTGTTACCCATATATTTATGTTGTATTTGCGTAATGTTGGCCTCATGCAAAATTTCACGCGAAAAAATGTGAATCTGGCTGAGATACAGCACCACAAAGTGCGGTCCCAGTGGGCGGGGCCTCCGTGTAAAAGCCACGTACCGCGTCTGCCGTGGTCGGAGACGCATTGTAGGAGCAGAAGGTTACGTAAACAGTCCCACTCTCCGTTTCCAACGGCGGCGGAAGACGGGACGAGGCTTTACACGGAGGCCCCGCCCACTGGGACCGCACTTTGTGGTGCTGTATCTCAGCCAGATTCACATTTTTTCGCGTGAAATTTTGCGTGAGGCCAACATTAGGCAAATACAACATAAACATATGGGTAACACAAAAACTCATTTTCCGTGGACGATTCCTTTAAGCTGAATTGTAGTCTTACAGTGGGAGAGAATGAAACTGCGTCCGTCCCATTCAATATCACCGGTATTACTTCGGCATAAGCCACCAACGCCCTTTTTGATATCTACATGCCTGGAATAATGTATGTGATGGTCACCAGGGACGATAACTATAATTCGTGAGACCGAAAAAAGTCGTTATTTATATTTATAGCTAGCTATCATGAGTTCATGGTATTTATAGTGATAGATGGTCTTCCCGAGATAGGTTTAGTTGGAGCGCTTCTGTACTTACAGGTATAGAAATTCTAAGGTTCATTTCTCCTCTGTCAATGCATGGCTGTCTCAACAATGCTTGACGAAAAATTTTAATTTTTGGGCGTCTTTCTGCAATCCACCAAAAATGTGAAGGCAACCCCAGTGTGACGGCGTAATCTGAAAAAAGCTTCCGAAACGTCATTCTCTTACCTTGTTCGATTCGGACAGGTTCGTTACTCGTAGAAACTTGACATATTCCTGTAGAAATTCTCCCCACCCCCTCTGTCCTATGAGTTTTCCATGGGTGTATGTCATCAGAATAGAAAAATCGCTCTGTGGCAATCGGTGTGCAACGGGCTGGTGCGAGCTATGCGCGCCGTAATGGAAGGTTCGTGAAGTGACCGCCTTAATCTGAGCGTAATCGCTTCAGGACTCAACTAATGCGCGCATAGCTCGCACCATCCCGTCGCGTGCCGCACGCGGCCACGCGATTTTTCTGTCTTAATGACATACACCCAGTTCTCCATGAACTATGGCATCATGGCATACTGGTGTGTACTCTTGTAAGGTCACTCATAATATCAATGATGACTCATAATAGTGCAAGTAATGATGCACAAGCTTATTAAGTGGCTCGAGTTCCTGATTTTTCTGTCTTTCGAAGCATTAAAAGAACAGGAATGGGTGCCATCAAGCCCAAAAGTTCCCGTGGCCGCGTGTGGCGCACGCAGTCGTCGCTGGAGGACCCAACTAAATGCGACGCTTCGGCTCGCACTCATCGTACTGCGCGCCGGAGGTCGCCATTCTAACTTTTCATCTTAATGGCACATATCCAAATAAGAGACTACCTGCGAAGTTGTCCTAGTCCCAATTTTCTTCATTATAACACCAATTTGTGCTTCATTTATGCTGCCGAATGGCAGTATTTGTACATTTTATTAGGTGTATAAATTAATAAGTAACCTATGCAATCGTCATGCACTCATTCGGTTTTTGTGCCTGCATTGTATCGCCTGTTAATGGTGCCTTACCGTAGCTGATGAATGACTTCGCTGCGTCACATATGTGTAGTCAGTAACCGCACTTCAATGCGACGTTTGCAGCCGTAGCGCTGAATTAACGCGCCCTTTCCCTTCACCATTACGACCTCTCCAGTCAACGGATCTATGCAACATAGTGCCCTGAGAGTGCCCTTGACCGTTCCTGAATATCTTCGTCTGTTTAGGATCAGACAATGAGCTGGTTTCAAAAGTTTAGTTACATCAGGGGTATCTCAATTATCAATTCTCTATTTTCTCAGTATTTATTTTTGTCTGCAATCGGTTCATTGTTATTATATTTTATATGATTAACTTTTAACATCCTTTTTGTTTGCTTTATTTTTTGGCGCTTTTGAGCACGTGTGTTCTCTTTTTTGAACTCTAAGGCATGGTTGCAATCCGAACGTGAACTTTTGTTTACGTCTCCAGTTAATAAATAAATAACTAAATGCACAGAATTGACCCGGCAGGCATAGTATTTCCTTTAATCGATTCATTGCTATTATATTTTATATGATTATTTTTAAAATCCTTTTTATTTGCTGTTTTTTGACGTTTTTGAGCATCACTTGTGTTCTCTTTTTTGAACTCTAAGGCACGGTTGCAATCTGAACGTGAACTCTTGTTTACGTCTCCAGTTAATAAATAAATATCTAAATGCCCAGAATTGACCCAGCAGTCATAGTACTTCCTTTAACACGACCGACTATTCTTATGAGGTTCATGCCACTGATTATTGCATAGCATTAGCTGACAGACTAGTCCACTTTCATTAATTGCTCCCGCTATATGTAGTTCGAGGAATATGGCTTTTCTTCAGAACTTCCACTGGAACTTGTTGCATCGATTCTCTGAAAACTACGCCATTGATTCGTCACAGCTGGACTATTCTTTGTTGGAGTCTACACCAGCTCTTGTATTCTGTGCTACAGTTCTCTCGTACACTTCTTGCAATAGCAATAGAATGAATTGAAGCCACCTACAATCTCATTTGCTTTACTAGTTTCGTGAACTCATTTCGATATTGTAGAAGAGCCGATGAGATTGTCATCTACTGGTTTTACAATCTTTTCATGAAATTGGATGAAATGCCTATCAGTGATTCGTTCGTTATACATGCAATTCTTTAGTAATGCTTATTCCGATAGCGTTGAACCTTAAGGGAATCGTCCGCGGAAAAATAGTTTTTTATCTTACCCATATATTTATGTTGTATTTGCCTAATGTGGGCCACATGCAAAGTTTGACGCGAAAAAATGTGAACCCAGCTAAGATACAGCTCCCCAAATCCTTGGCCGGGTGAAAGCCCCGCTCCGTCCTCCGCCGCGGTCGGAGACGCATATTAGGAACAGAAAGTTACCTAAACAGTCCCACTCTCCGTACCCAACCACGGCGAACGACGGAGCGGGGCTTTAACTCGGAGGCGCCGCCCACCCGGCCAAGAATTCGGGAAGCTGTGGCTTAGCCGAATTCTCACTTTTTTGCGTGAAACTTTGCATGCGGCCCTTATTATACAAGTACAACAGAAATGTAAGAGTAACAAAGAGGCAAATACAGCGTAAATATAAGAGTAACAAAGAAACTGATTTCTTCGTGGACGATTCCATCAAAATTCAAGATTTGCCGTACGTTGATTAGCCTGCCGCCAGCCTAACCGCTCAGGCCTAGCCTTTTACTGCCTTACTCTTTCCATTATCTCAAAGTTCCATACATCTTCGGGAATAATTCTTATCGCCGTACATGTAATCTATTGAATTTCAAAGTGTATCGTTAAAGTTTGTCTTCGAAAAGTCGTCTTTCAGAACATGTGCACTACCGATCACATAGTGAAGGAGCGGATGTATTTCTTCGAAAGGCTCTGTAAAGAAGAGGTGAGTATCTGTGTTTCAACAGAATATTAACATTATACCTTCCGTCCATCACTAGGGCGATATCAGTGACCAACCTGTGCTGTTTTTGTTTTTTTTTGTTTTTGTTTTGAGTTGACGAAGAATAACTGTGAGAGAATGGGAACAAAAAAAAAAGGTTCAGTAAGTGACAGGGTACCTCGGGAGCACTACTCTAACCAGAGACTTCGGTACCAATACTATGAAAGGGTCTCGAGGTAGCTGATCATTTTCCTTCCGCGTATGCCTCTACTCCACATGGTGGGACGTTGACGGATGAGCACGCGAGACCATGATCTGACACAGTCCTTTTCAGGCTTGGTCAGATCCTCGATCTCTGACTCACACTCGCTTCCTCATGTCGTTTATTCATATGACCAATATTGTGAAAGCGCCATAAAAAATCAAAGATAGTAATGGGGGTAATGTGGGTAATGGAAACTCAATTGACTCACGCAAATGAAGGCTCAAGAGTGCCCCAGGGCCTTATGAGAGCCGTCTTCTTCAACAGCTGCCACTTGTTTTATGCCAACCCGTCTCTTTTTTCAGGCCGACCCGCTCCTTTGGAGAATAAATGGCGAGAAGGGGTCCTATTTCCTGGGTTTTCGACCGTTTCATTTCGTTTTTTCTTCACGTTTGCACTATTAAGCACGTCGAACTTCATCTTTCCATATTCGGTCCGAATTTCCCTTATCGTTGCCTTTAAGCCTAGCAACATTACGTAAATACTGTGGCTCAGTGTCTCCCTTCGCTGCAAGGTAGAAGAAGCGGATTACTGACCCTTATTGACCACTGTTACTTGCAAATAAAGTGAGCCATACTGGTTCAATCAACTTTTATACCGATTCATAATAAACAAGATTGAGATCACGGCATGTCTTATCATAGTTCTTTTATCTTTTCATTCTCCAGTATAACGTATTCGTATTCTAACGGAAGTAAGACGGCTAGGCAGTAGGTGTGCTACAGGTTCGAGTTACGTTAGGTCACGCGAGGAGGCTGCTAGGAATAAACAGCCAAGTAATCACTTATTTCACTTGAGACCATAAAGTCCCATTGCTGCTGAACCACAAAGCATACCTTGTGAGATAGTTGAAAAAACAGGTACGACCACCGTCATGTCCTAGGTTCTAATGCCGGCCGATGGAAAGCACTCTCACACTCAATGTGCCCGAAAGTTGTAAAAAATCAGTAATAAGGCTAGCACGTCACCTGAAAATGACACATGAGTCCACCCCGAGGTTTGTGGGCGGCATACGTGAGCTATCGAGAGATGAACGGTCTCGGCTGAAGAAGCAATTTTGATTTGCGACTCTTAATATGGGAACACTCACCGGTAGGTTTCGAGAGATTGCTGACCCGAGACGTGGGAGCGTGAAACCTATGACTCCAGATGATCCGTTGGAAGGGTGTTACAGCAAAGGAGACTGAAAAAGGTGTAGAGCTCTTTTGCTAGACGGAATGTAGTCATAATAATGGCGGAATTCTTCAAAAATCGCATCGGTGTCGTGAACAAGATCAACGGCGGAGTGGTATTTGTAGGGATAGGTACGAAGGAGGAGCAGGAAGAGTACTACAAAGTTACACACAGCAGCTCTGGAGCCAAAAGGACTAATTCTGTCTGAGCTTTGATGAAGCCATCAGATCAGTTCCGGAAGACAATTTTTCCCCGTAGCAGATGATCCAAAAGGGGACGTCGGTAGTGACAGAAAAGGGCGCACGCGGGCAATGCGCGGTAGGGAACACTAAGGGGAAAAGGTTTGAGCTTGTTGCAGCCCGTCCATGATACAGCCATCTGCAGCCTCTTTTACAAAGGGTAACTTACAGTAGAGAGAGGGAGACAGGCGAAAAGCGACCATGTGCTCGTAACGTGTTATCTGAACGTCATACTGTAGAAGAGCGTCAAGGTGTTACCGGGAGAAGCTGGCGTTCTTCAGAGTGCTGGTCTCTCCTAAGGAATATGCACGGCGAAGGTGGCAATGATATTCTTATAAACTGACAGCTGAGGTAGGGATCTTGGTAAGTGAATTATGTACCCTTATGTCAGGATTTCGCGTTGCGACGCTCTCCGCGCGACATTTGCGCACGAATTCACTGCTCTCGGTGGGAATCGTGTGTAACTGCGTAAGAATGGTAGCCACCGTAACTACGCCTATTTTATTTATTTGACAGTTATGTTTATCGATCTATTTATTTATTTATTACACACAGAGGTGCGCCATACGTTCAGAGAAGCAAATCATCAAAAACACGCATTCCTAGACCAAAAACAGAAACAAAAAGAAAGAAGGAAAGACATCATAAGGAAAGAGGACCAAAGAAAACCAGGGTCAAAAGGGGTCAGCGGATATGGGTATTATTTTGAGCTTGTTTTCGATTTGCTTTTATCTCAATAGGCAGGGTTCAGTTACATTCAGCCCACTCGAGTGTCATCAGTTCACCCATGGTTGATAATAATAATGTTTGCATGCATCATTTTATTTTCTATGCCCTTCACCTTCCTATATGCATCATTTTTGCTCGCCCGAACCTCTCTGCCTCATACGTAGCGCATTATAACAAAAATAACGTTCTTTGTATCGTATCAAAGTGAGATGCAGTGCGCTTCGGGCGTTTGCACAGGTCAGTCTAGGGGGGAGAAGCTTGACGATGAGTGAATCACTTCCGCCGTAATGCGAAACTCCGTTCTTGACAAGTAGATGGTCTCACTCCAGAGTTCCTTTTTCCTAATCTGAGGCAAAAAATTATCTACTCTGATACCCTAGTGTTGATATGCTATAATAGTAAAGATGATACATGGCACAGGAAATGAAATAAATGCATGCATAATAAACCAAGGGTGAACTGAAAAAAGGCGTTCAAGTGCAACCAAATTCTGTATAATGAGATGAAAATAGTTGGAAATCAAGCTCAGAATAGCTGCGAAGTGAATAAAAATGGGCGTGGACACGGTCGCCGCCCTTTTTATGAAATTTCACGCGATCTCCACCAAAGGCAATCAACTCGCGCGCGAACGTCGCTCGTCGCTTGACGCCGCGCGAAATCATGACATAAGGGTACACGCCCCGGTAGGTGTACCCCAAAAACCAGCCTTGAGTCAGTTCCTGGATGAAGCGATCGGTAGACCTCTTAGAGGCAAATTCGAGGTTAATATGAGTTTTTCAGTCCTCTTTGCGAGCAGGTGGCTCCGACAACAATTGCAAGAGGTGCATCATCATTGCAGCGCGGGGGTGGATCACAGGGGTGCGGGATCTATGAACTAGCAAGCGCCCACCATTTCAGCCGAGCACCGCCCACCTTCGATTTGGTCAGCAGAGCTGTGGTGGCGGATACACGACGAAGGGACTCTGTGTTCAAGTGCAGTAAGAGGTACTATAGACAATTATAGGTAGTAAAGGTTGACAAGCGGAAAGTGTGGGAATGGTAGCGCTGAGCTTGCGCTATAACATGAAATAAAAATTCATCTGAACGCTAGCTTCTGGGCTGTAATCTCTTTCAGTATTTCTGGTTTTTGAATTTTCTTGATTTTTTTCATTTATATTTCCCCCACTGTAATCAGATATTTTATCGAACGCGAAGCCTGCGATCCCTATCCTGATTGTCCTGAAATGTACCTGCGACTATCTTATAACTGAGAGAGTCCGCTGTTTTGTGAATATTCGATAAAGCGTTGTTGCATGGTTGCCATTGATCAAAGTAATGGTAGATGTAGTAGGTACACGTGCTGCGAAAGTACAATAAATGTACTCTCTTTTATGGAAAAACTCTTTGGCGCTCAACTGCATTGTGATTCATTGCATCAGACTCTACAATTCTGTACATAATGAATCCGCTGTCGGCTGCTCAAACAAACCGTCGGTTTGTTGTGTTCCCATCCCCTTAGCGCTTTAAGCGAAGCTCACTTCCGCTCGACGCTGTCGTTCTTCATCGTTTTCGGTTGCCTAAAGTGCTTTCGTGTAGATCGACTCAATCTCATAACGGCCACGTTGTCTCCAGAGTAGCGAGGAGGGGCAGAAGCTCATTCGCTCAGTGTAAGGGCAACAAGCGGTCCTGCTTGACCACTGCATAACCCCGCACTACGTGAGAATCGCCTCTGAATGCTTCACACTGAGACACCCGTGTTCCCTTCGCAGAACGTTAACAGCTGTGGAGATTAACGGGATGTGAATTTTGTGCAAGCTGGTTTCATGAGCTCACAAAAATTTTGACGTTTACTACTTCTTCTTACAGACTCCATCCATTCAGACCCTCATACATAAGAGCCCTTTAGCCCCGCCCAACTGTCTAAACAGTCCTCATAGTGAAGTTTTCGCCAGATCGTCACTCCTAGCAATTACATTTTTGCGCGAAAATTTTCACTTGGTCTCTAATGTCCGTCCACGTATAACTTACTCGAGTTCTTAGATTGATAAGATAAATTCTACTTCTCTTGCACAGGTCCTTCAAAGAATGGGCTGAGTAAATGCAAATAAATGAATCGTCCACGGAAAAATCAGTTTCGTTGTTTCCCTCATATTTATGTTGTACTTGCCTAAAAGGGCCACATGCAAAGTTTCACGCGAAAAAGAATTCGGCTAAGATACAGCTCCCCAAATTCCTGGCCGGATGGGCGGGGTTTCCGAGTAAAAGCCCTGTCTCGTCGTCCACCGCGGTTGGAAACGGAGAGTGGCACTGTTTACGTAACTTTCTGTTCCTACAAGTGTTCCCGACCGCGGCGGACGATAGGGTGGGCACTTGCTCGAAGGCTCCGCCCACCCGGCCAAGACTTTGTGGTGCTGTATCTTGGAAGGATTCACATTTTTCGCGTGAAACTTTGCATGCGGCCCACAATAGGCCAGTACAACATTAACACATGAGTAACATGAAAACACAATTTTCCTAGACGAATCCTTCAAAGCATTGAGCCCTCTACATCATTTGCAAATCTCAGCAAGGGCTTTGAGGATTTAACTTTAAGGCAGCTCATTTGGGTAGACCTATCTTTTGGGACGGTGTTGCCATATTGGCATTTCAGTGTTCAAATCGATGCTGAAAGCTTCGAATACAAGGGTTTTCTCATCATGACATGATGGTTTCGCTGGCTTGGCAATACATTTTCACGCGACAATGCAAACGAATTCCATGCATGCTTCGATAGAAATGCCGTTTCAGCTTGGAACGTGAACGTTCTTGTTGGTAGGAGTGACTTGTATGTTCACTGTTTTCTTCCATGACGGCATCAGCAGTTTCTAACACTGCAACAGCTGCCCTCTAAATGGCGCATTCACATTTACTCTTCGAAATTTATTCGACGTTCCCACACATTTTACTACGTGATGTGTGACGTCATCAGCCGCTTCGCGTACGCAGGCAGTGACATCTTTACGTCTAAACAGACCTTCCCTTTCATCATGGTCGAAAAGTTTCCAATATAGTATTTTCTGAAGTGCTTGTGTGTATTGTGAGTTACAAAGTGAAGTCACGACACCCACATATCGGATCCCTGAGGATTGAAGGTAGAACCAAATTCTACGGGCTAAACATGAGCTTTAAGAATGGTTTAGCTTAAGTACTTGTGCAGTAATGGTTAATTTTTGGTATTCTAGCGTATATCTGGTGATACCCATCGACTTGAAACTGTCGTTAGCTAGTATATGGGGTGGTGAGGGTGGTGAATCTCCCGAATTGGACCTGCTGTTTCGCTGATCGTCATGACAATTTTTCGTGAGGGATGAATGTTTGTGCTTTTGCATGCAGTCAAAACATTCTGATTCATATCACGTCAAATTTAGTAACCAGTTTGTTCAAATATGTAAATCCCTCTACGCCCATGGCGGTGGTAACCAAGCGTACACCATTTGAATTGAGCATTACTCATATGGTATTTTTTCACTTCTCATCACTTCTAATGCGTTGTGTTTTGTTATCTTTCACTTCAATTAAAATTAACGTTCAAGGGTAAATCATCAACTCTTCGACGAGTCAGACCGACATCAACGACGTCATTACCACAGTAAGTTTATCTCGATAGAAATTAAATTACACTCTCACAAACAATCTAAATAGCTTCACAAATGTCCCATACGAAGCGTCGGTGTTCCCAATTTTTAATAAAAAAATTTTAAGACAGCAACATCCTCCTCAAAAACCCAAACGTACCTTCATGCATACGTTCAGGGACATTCAAAATGAGGTCAGGACATTTTGCCTTTTTTCATTATTTTTTAGTTCTTATTGATTTTGCCGAAAAAAGTCCCAATGAGATGATGACCTTGGTCATTTGGTCACAGCGGAGATTGAGCACTTTATAGGAATAGTTTCATGTGTGTTGTGTGTAATGGAATAGAAACGGGTTTCGTTTTTCTCAATCAGATATCAGGCTTCAATGATATAAGTGAATCTTTAATGTCAAATAGTATATACAATTGAATAGCATTATTGTGTTGTACATTGATGACTGAGAATGTCAATTGAAACAAATTGTTAAGTCAGTATTCATGATCGCCATGGATGATAATGATGAACGACGACTGTCCTGTGCACCATAGGTCGTCGCCAACCCCATCCTCCACCATAGCCACCATAACCACCATAGGGCATTCCGCCACCATATCCTCCATATGGCATACCCATACCCATGCCGCCACCATATGGTCCCATTCCCCACTGTCGCTTCACTCGAGTGTTCTCAATCCTTAATAAAATACTATTTGAATAGTGCTGTACAGAGACTGAAACTGAGCATCGTATCCACCATAATATTTGAAGGGATTTTATTGAATGTTGCAATAAACGGGATCGATTGTAGCGCGCCAGTGAAAAAGACCCAAGATAGATTTTACGCTGATTTATAACAGAAAAATAATCGGCGCCGTACTGATAAGTAGGAGAGGCAGAAATGGTTCATCCACCTCAGAGCTGCTTCCCTCACCTCCCCCCCCCCCCCCACCCCTCCCCCAGGCTAGGAAAAATCTATACATTCTGACTCACTCATTTCTTAGTACTGTCCACCCAGTTTTTTTTTTACTTTTCAAGCTGTCCAAGAACTTGAATGAATGCGAACGGGCCTAAAGTTCACTCCCGGTACCCACATAGCGACGAAGACTTTCTCCCGGATTGAAATGAGCATAAAATGCGATTTATTCGGATATTCAGTAGGACTTTCGACTCCAAAAATGTGATTGTTTGAGTAGGCCGAATAAACTTACGGTAAAGCTGTGATGATGGCGAAAATAACGAACAGAGTGGAGATGAGGAGTTGTGCTCGCCGCATTCTGGAGTGAGCCTTCATAAATGAAGGGTTATTGAGTTTTTATAGTGGTATAGATACCGATGTTCGGCGAGCATTGTCTCGTGGAAGGTCGTTGTTTGTGAAGGGAAAACCGGCCGTTCGACGATCTCTCTCTCTCTTTTGAATTAGATTCTCACATGCTGTGGTTCTTCCTCGTCGTCTGAAATGACCATGAAATTATTCCGATCGACAATGAACCATAGACAAATGTGTAAGCGCATTGTGCTTGTGCTGTCAGCGCCAGCGAAACAATGCGGTAGTTGCTGCGTTGGAATTAAATTAATGTATAGGCAACATTTAGGTCCCAATGCGATATTCCAGCCAGCCGAACGAAATAGTGACCCCATAGATTCAACTAATCGAATGAGTGGTCTTCGTAGTTAGAACTGGTAGTTTCGCGAATCGTTTGAGTGGTGTGTTCTGTCATAGAACGTAGTAAGTTTAATGATCAAAAAATCACGTTTTATCAGCTCAACCTAGTTTGGCCTACGCTTTCTGCCATATTGTAATAATTCCAGACATACTTAAAATATCCAAATCAATTCTCGGTGCATTCATCTCAATTGTTTATTTTCCAGAGGACTTCAACCTTTCTACGAAAAAAAGCGTTGTTTGGTACACAGCTGAATGTAAGCTGAATATAAGGCTCAGGTCTTCCCAGTATATAATCACGCACGATCGCATGAGTCGCCGTGCGCACTCTCACAAGAGCGTACTATTTTCTGTCCGCAACGCTGATGTGTTACCACTCACGGCCAATGCGTTAGAGAGGGAAAATAGCACGCCTAAGTGAGGGTGCTCACGACGACCATACGGTTACACTATCGTGCGTATCGCAGTTTCACAGGGTATAAACACGGCGTAATGTGTTGAATAGGCTCTTTCACTACATCCCTTTCGAGGCCATTAAAATGAGATGCCAAATTAAAATTAAGTAAAATACATTTTATGTGGCATTCACAGCATTATGACTTCGCACGAAATAGGAATATGACGAAATTGCACTGTGCACGAAATTGGAAGGAGCGGGCCGTATACGCTGCTGGGGAGAGACCGGTCGCAAGTGTTGGTTTTCTTTCTTTTCTTATAATCACAATAATTACAATACAACGCGGTTGATCATTGCTGACCACTTTCCTTTTTGTCCTCATTTTCGCTAATTATTGCGCCATGTTATTGAAAAAGCGAAGGCCTAGCACAGTGAATTGTGTGTCGAATTTCACTCTTTATATGTACATCGTCTCCAGTAACCACGCACAAGGTTCAGGGATTGTAGTAAGCAACAGGACCCACTTACTGGTGCGCTCTCGTCTCGCGAAAACTTCCTGTTTCATATGAATATAGATATGTATGGTTAGTGTCTTACTTGAGGAAGCAAATAAGTAATATGTAGAATCATATTAGTTTGCATGTAAAATGTAATTCAATCTACTACTGTATAGGTATTACTTTTTTTGAAATGCTACGAATTTCATGAGAGAACGTCACCTCATGCAGCAACGCTGCTGCTCTTCCACTATCTATAGTGCTTTTTTGAAATTTCTTATTGCCCTAAAACGCAAGGGGTGTAGTGTCATGTTGAGGACAGTAGACATAAGATACGTCGTGCACTCAGCATTTGTTCGAGGTTGTGGAACTCCTTCAACGTGCATTTGGCAGTAATTCAATCTGATGGGTTACAACTCCGCTGCATTCTTTGATCCAAGTAGTAGACCACAAACGCAGATCGGGTATCGCCCATTGTTAGTCTTCACCTACTGGACCAACCCTCTTTACCTACAGGACCTCGTAAAGATCGCAATGCACCGTAATCTCATTTCTATTTTAACCACATTTCAAGTAATCCGAGCTTCCAATACGTGGATGACAGTGATTTCCTCTGATTTCGCTTTTCAAACATAGGAGTTATGGGGAAGCTAACTACTATACGTTGTGTGGCTCAGAATCCACATGTTACGGTACGGTTGCTGTTCCATGAGGTACTATGGCCGCATCAAGTTTTTTTTTCATAAGATGCGCTTTTTTTTCGAATTTTGTCCCTTCCCCTACGAGTAGGCCGACGTGTCGCATCAGTCCTCTATGAGGGCATATCAACAGTGTACAAACAAAATGTGTGAGAAATTTATGTGCGGCTCCAAAATTTTATTCCAAAAGGCAAAAATTCTAGAAAATAGTGAAAAAGAAATTAGAGCCTGATGGCAAGGTTTCGGCGCAACCAAGCGCCTTTTTCAAGTCTGAAACGAACCAATTTATTTTATTATTCAATGAAACTTTATGAAAGTAGTTTTCTGCTCCACTCCCAGCAATTCGGTAGGATAGGGTACGCGGCCGCAGCGAGTCAGTCGGACACATGTCTGCTGACTCCTTTTATAAAGTGTCAATACATACAGTAGCGGTCAAAATTATATGCGGTTTTGGACCTTAACCATAATTTTGGTCGACGTTACAAACTCATTTTTTCAGTAATTGCTACTTTATAAAAAGGTATTTCAGCCGAGTAGGATGCATAGTCAGGGTCGAAAAATTATTTACTGCAAGCTCTGAGAATGACCAAAACTTTCAAAAAATTCAATCAGCTATAAAAAGCTTAAAACTCAACGGAATGGGCCGTTGTACAAAAAGTAGAACGGAATGAGGCTAAAACATTGCTACTCGTCATTTGGAACATGACAGCACTCTACAGCACTGAAGCACGGTGTTGATCATTTTCAGTGTTATCAGTTAGATAATTTTTTCCATCTTCACACTGCATCTTACTCGGGTGAGAACCTTTATTTCACTGTGTGGCACTTGCCTTCGAAACACAAAAAAATGAACGTGATATGTAAGTGCTGGCCAAAGTTATGGTTGAAAAGAGAAACCGCATATATTTTTGACCGCTACTGTATATAAAATAGAATATGCTTCATTTCATGCTTAAAAAGGCACTAGGCGCCGAAAGCTTGCCACTAGACTGAAATTTCTTTTGCAATATTTCGTGGAATGTTTCAAGTCTTTTGCAAAATAAAATTTTTAGAGCCTCACGATGTTTTACTAATTCAGATTGGCATGGGACTTGGGGACAGAAAAATACTCACTGTACCAACTGTTTTTGCGATCGCTTCATTGTCGGTAGCAATTTTAAAAGATTTAGAATCTTTAAAGGATATTTTTGTTCAATATTGGGGAGGTGGTGATTCACGAATCAGATAAGCTTTCTGATCCATCATTTCCGAGAAATCAACCCGTTTTCAATAGTTCGAATCATTCCAAGCCGGGTAGCTGTTAACGACTTCACAGATCGGGTTGGGACGTCGTGGTGGAACGAAACGCTGGACTGAGCCCTTCGGACAGACTGGATAGTTCGAGGTTGATTTTGGTAGTATATGGCTATCTTCTCATGAATCACGGGAATATCTGTGAGGAATCCGCTCCCAGATTTCTACGGGTCAAGGCGATACAAGGCCATCAATATGTCTAAAATAGAAATTTTCAAATATTTGAATTCTCGAACTATACAGGGAATCAAGTAGTTTCTGAAAGCTGCTTAAAAATTTATCGCTCCTTCGAGAATACTCGTCAGGTTTCAGTATCCAATTCTCTTCGTCCAATGTTTCTCGTCTTTCGAAATCTTCTTTCCGAAAAAACAACATTGGAAAATATTTGAATTCTTTAATTGTTCATAAAGCAAAGTGTACAATTTAAGCATCATGATATTCAATAGTTTATCCTCGGATGATGACAGTCTTTTCAATGACCGTTGGCCCTCGTCGGAATCCACCATATCCACCGTAAGGGTTGTAACCGCCATAGTATGGTCGACCAAAACCACCGTAACCGGGGCCACCAAAACCACCTCCATAAGGGTGGTAACCGAATTGTCGTTTTTCTCGGATTGCTGTCGAACTGAAAAAGGTTATTTAGAGGGTTGTAAAGGAAGTCGTTGTCAATGATATAAGAAAAACTGTCTATTTTAAGAAAAATTAAAGTTCAGTCTATCTTCACACGAAATGAATGCTTGAAGAAGCATCACCATCCGTATGTAAGGTCGAATAGATTTAACTGAATTTTAATTATTGCTAAAATGTTGGCTTCCCAAGTAATCGAACCAAATTCAATGAAATACACCTACCTAACTATTGAAGCAATGCATACGACAAGAAGGACAATGGTCGCGAAAAAATTCATGATTGCCTAGCAGTGATGGTGGCGATAGGCCTACGGTCGCAGCCTTATATAGACCACGTTGTACAGTGTCATCTCGCGATTGTGTGTCCCCCCAGCGCCTGGTTTTCAATCTTCGCTGAACTAGGCTGCGAATACAGTGATTAGACGTTGTATGGTAGTATTACTCGGCGAAATCTAGAAAAAATCGGACAGAATTAGTAATGAGGAATGCTCAGCAAAGAACGTCCTAGGTACGGCACAAAGATCAGTTGTACAGCGATACTCTGGCTGTTCTGAACCATATTGCTCCTCGTTTCAACTGGATTTATTTTACTTACGTAGAGGATTGATGTACAATGGTAATGAAGCGTTTCATGGTCTACCTAACCGTGCTCATCTCAAAGTGGAAAGGAGGAAAGGCCGGATGGAAGTGCTTTAATTTATCCCTCAAGTTCCATTTTAACTCTCTGCAGTTTTCTTTGATCTTTCATGGATCCGAGTTTTCCCGCCATAACCCGTTCCTCGGTGGATGGAGTACGGATCCTTCAACATAGTGAGGGGTCGAGGACATGGTCAAGCTGATGATGAGAAACTTATTTAAGCTGACGTCCCCCCTCCTGCCTTCCTGTCCTTATACTCAATTTGTTTCCCTAAAACTCCGTTTGAAAGCCCGTCAATCTATGATCATGTCCGAAATAGCTAAAAGGGAAGAGGTGATCGAGGATTTCTTCGGGGAATTTCCAGGAATACTACCCCCGATTTCCAATACCAAATAAGATCTGCCCTTGAAAATTTTTTGATCCATGCACCAGTTGACCCTAAAGATGATGAATTCCATCTTGGTCCCTTTTGTATATGCTCTGATTCCCCATCGAAAATCGTGAGGATGAGCAAATACTTTATGGTTTGAGAAATATGCACTTATTCTCAGAAATAGCCTCCCAATTCATTGAATTTCGTGGATTTTAAGGTTTCGTTTCCATTCGATGTCCAAGATTCAGCATTCATTGTCTTTATGGAAGGGCAGCACGTGGACGCTATCGTCATTTCCCGCGACAAATTCCGATACGGGAATGTGTAAAGAATTTGAACGTCCTTGCATTTGCTTTGTCAGACCAGAGAGGAGTAGTTCACGTCATTCCTGTCATGGCTGTTGCGTATTGCCAGTCTATTGCGCCATGGACAATTCATAACAAAAATCTTGAAAAGGTCGATGCACTTACATACAGTACTGGCAGTCTTCATAAAGAACTGGCTAGTAATGGCGACTACTCCTTTCACAGTTCCCAGTTAGCAAGCTGGTGAGTACCGAAAGCTCGTCCGTTTTATCATGATGGAACTGTGCACAAAAAAAACTCATGAACAAACAAACAACTTCTGCCTACGTAATCGACTTAATATGTAAACTAAATATGTATCAATATGTATTAATTATTCTAATTTATATCGCTTCTGGCAGCCTCTTTATTGCCCCTTAATTACCATCATTCTACTTATCCGTCCCATTTTTTTCTTCCATATAACGAGGTTTTCTCAGGCAGCATTCATACTCCGCGACGCGATTACATTACAGACGCCGCGATCAGTATGTTGAAGCCAAGTATTGATTGTGCGTTACGTCGCACCGCATAGTTCAGCATTAGGCTCTCTTTGACCCCTTGATTCTGAAATTGTGCTATACTGCGGACAGTGCAATGAATCCATCAGTGAGTCAAACAGAGATAACCACTGAGGTATTCTGTTATCCGAATTTCCCACCAGAGAGTAATACTGTAGTAATAAAACTGTAAGCATTTCATCTGCTCCAACAAGGACTACCCGGAAGCATGGGTTGCACTTCTGCATTGAAATTTTCCTCCAATAACGAAACCAATTATTATGGAAAGTAACATGATCTCTGTATCAGTGTGCGGACGCTGGCTTAACTATACTTCGATTCAATACGTTCTTTAAAGCCGCGTTCATACTTTGCGGTGCCAGCGGCGGGGCGTATCTGCTTCTCTCTGCGTCTTTGCCTGCGCCACTCCATCTCGTTGTATCTCGTTGCTTGCACCTCTGCACCTTCTCCGCGCCTCTCTGACTCCCTTCCTGTAAACGCAACCACGCCCTGCCGGCGCAAAGTATGATTGCCACCTGATGCTTCGGATGTGGTTCAGTGGCAAGTGACGTCACTCCCGCCATCATGGTCTGGGTATCCTGGATCAATGTCTATCCAGGTCATCCAAGCATTTCATCTCTCCAGAGTTGGTCAGCTGGCAGTGGAATCGTCTGGGAGGACAAAGACGGTGACTTGTGCAGGCGGCAGTCTCCACAAGTCATTGTATAAGTAGGTTGAACAGTAGTCGGATTTCAGTACGATCTTGAAATGAAGCAGAATGCGTGGCGTTTACGGTCAAAGATTGCTCAGTGGCAAGTGGTTTATAATTCAACGCAAATCAAACTCGTCTACGGCTCTAAGGAAATTCGTAAGCATGGCACGTCCCGTCTCTGTTGGCTGCTTTGTGCTTTCTTTGTTCCCTTTATCGGTTCTGGATGTGAATGATTCCTTTTAATAGTAGTGTGAAATCACAAAATTACCAAGTATTGTAACCACTGTTAACGTGGCACTGCGCGCGTGGCCTAGTTAGGGAAACCTCGAAAAACGTCAACGATGAACTGAGACCTTGTGAATGTCCTCGTTTGAAACGATTACCGTGACATCTGCGTCTGTTTCCATTACCACACGGACGAAGGGTTTCACAAATATCCATAGATTTTAATTGCACCAACTTCCGGTCACTGCTTTATAAAACTGGGATTCCACGAAGGACTGCAGAAGAATCAAGAAAACAGATTTATAGATTTATCAGGAAGATTCCGCGTCTGCATGAAGTGACTGGGGACATGGTTTTTTTTTTCATAGAAGTCAAACTTCGCAAAACTCATCAGTTGACACCCTGTCACTGAATCTGGAAACTTTAACGCTGTAAAATCTATCTATGATGGAACTCGCAGCGTTGAAAAAAACGTTTTAGCGCCTGTAACATCGGTGCTTGTTAGCGGCGCTGACCTGATGTAACCTCTATTTGACGAACAGGTTGTCTTTACCATCATCTTTAATGAATTCATGATTTTAATGCATGAATTCTTTGTCCTAATAGCACACCACATACCTGCTCAGACCACTATGCACAGCACAGCCCAATACACGGTTTTGTAAAGTTAGGAAGTGCAAGTATCACCGAATATCTGAAGGGAAGGAAAGGTAGTAGAAAGTTGTGGGAAAAGATTTGATTGGAACAGCTTAAGCAATGTTTTAGTACAAAGGCATCCTCTTACCAAAAAGTTATCATTGCTACTTTTATTGAAATATTTTCACAACTCATACACGGAATGGTTCAGAGTTCAAAAAGATGACAATGACCAAGTCACGCCATTCCGCCGCGTTTGCGCAATTCTTTTCAGCATGATTGCGCCACAACTAGACGTGGTATATCTTGCTTGGAATCACGCTATTCCCGTGATTCGCCGAATATTGTCGTCGTGGTGATCTTTGGCCCCAAGCAATTTCCGCTGGTTTCTCAAACAATGGGTCTTGCCTTTTTTTCTTGAAGATTGTTTCTCGGATAATGAAGTGGTATTTCGGAAAAGCCTGAGAAATACAGTTCCTCTGTCTGCAAATTCTCTGCAGATTATGGCGACCCTGTCAGGACCACTGTCAGGTGGTAGTAAGGTCTGTGTATAACGTTTCGTCTACTTAGATACTAAGGGATCTGAAATGATAGATTTTTTAAGCTCCATGTAATGCCGAACCGTTGACTCTGATTGTAAACCCCAGCGGCTTGCAAGTTCTCCCATACCGAACGATCCAACCGGCGTAACTATTTATTATGTGGGAGACATAGAGAATCGAGTTTCTGAGAATTACTTTTTGGGATGCTCTAAGTGTTCTACCCATATTCACAATCGTATTGGTATCTGAACATTTCAGCCGTTTGGCGTGTAGAATGACTTCCGAGGGCCAGCCGATATAGTTATCCAATTTTCCCTCTCAGACAAATTATTGAATTTTGAATTTGAATTGAAAGAATTCGAATGAGTTGAAATTTCGAATTTGAAAAAAAAATTGAGTGAATTTTCCCTCTCAGAAGAATTATTGAATTTTCACTCTCTTCCCTAACCATCTGTGATAGAATGGAATCTTTGGGTGGTCGCACAGGTATTGATACGGAATCTGAACACACAATCATGTTGTAGAAGCCCCAACAGTTGCCACTGCGCCTCCGCCTCCAGTGCACATTACTTTTTCACTATATCATATCCTTATTACTTTATTTGAATTTTGTTTGCATCTTACTATTTTATTTACATAATGTTTCTCTATACAGCTCTGAGAAGCCATATCAAGCAGAATGATCCTAACATTATTTCTAGGAAAGTGACCCTCCGTACTACATAGTATCGGGGTGGCTCAGGGCCTCGAGATACATTGTAATTCCTTTCTATGACGAATATCTTCCACAAAAAAATTAATATGAAGGCTGCGACATGGAAAATCAAGCGTAGCTCATAAAGTGAAAACGCACATGGTTATAATCGAAATCTATTTCATTCCCGTGTTTCACATACTGATGTAATGAACAGCGATATAAAATTTTCGAATTTTTATTAGACTGACTGAAAGCTCTGTTCATTAGATGCGGGAGGTAGTAGCTGTGTATTTAACCGCGACTGATGACAACGGTCTTCTTGACGACAGTCGGTTGTCTTGATCCTCCGAATCCTGATCCTCCGAATCCTGGTCCTCCAAATCCTGGTCGTCCAAAGCCACTTCCGAACCCAGATCCTCCACCAAAACCTGGTCCACCGCCGAATCCTGAACCACCCATAAAACCTCCGCCACCACCGAATCCTCCTTGTCCAGGTGAAGTGATAACAGTTTTTTGAATAACTGTTCGTTGAGGAGCCGCTCTAAAAAAAGTGGGCAGTCAGATCAAGTGTGGCACGAAATGGCGGAAAACAGTAAACTTACGATGCCAGGGCAAGAATAGCTACAAGAATACAGGCAATAAGCTTCATTGTGTCTGTTGTGATTCGTGGCAGGTACAGCGCCTCTTATATAGTCCTCTGAAGGTGTGTAAACGTTTTCTGAAACTGATGAAGAACAGGTCGGCGCCAAGATGACCTTGCAATAACCCCAAGGCATGCGACCAATGAGAGAGCAATATTACACTGGGAAGACTACGAGACTGTGTAAAAATGGATACATTCTGACCACGAGGTCGTCTGATATCACTTATAGTCTGGCATATGACAATGATACATACTTATGCATTTTTATTTATTTAAGTATTTTCCAAAATCTCTGGAATCCAAGGTCTGCTTTTTGTACCGTAGATATTGGACGAAACCAGCTTGGACTTTTTTTTCTTCACTGCATTTTCCTTTCAGAATCCTTTCCCAACTTGCTAGTTACGATTATTACAGGTAGATAGGACTAAATACGCATTCTTGCTGCTACTTAGGGCAGTCTTGATATAAAACCTCCGAGTTGCCGACTGAATCCCCCTCTTTTTTTCCCTTAACAAAATATCGTAGTCTTTTGAAACAATAATATTTAAGAACTGATAAGGTGTAAGCTTTTCGTCACTATTCACGATGTGATCCTCCCTTCTGACAAAGTTATGATACCACTTTACAAAAAAATAATTGTGGCTTGAAGTGGAAGAAACGGTTGAGGCAGTTCTTGAACATTTTTCAAACTTTTCCCGCCATAGTTGAAAACATCGCCATTTCTTTTAACCTGATAGCCAGCAGAAAAAGCAATGATTCATTGGTGGAACGTTTGGAAAATACGGGTGTCTTCGTCAGTGTGCCTAGTCGAGCAGTGTAGAGCGGGTGGGGCTACTTAGGACAGAAAATCGCATCGCGGCGTCGCGCTCGCGGCGCACCAGCACGGCTTGTCGAATCTACTACTACTTAACTATCACTACCTCAAACACCGGGAGCTGGTAGAAAAACCAATTCTCGCTGAAGCTGTGCCTGTATGAGTTACTCGGGATGCTGACCACAATATGGCATCCGTTTTTAGCGTGAGCGCCAACGTGGTGCAACTGCACCCCGTTGGTGCAACATTTTTTTCACTGAATTATTTTAAAATTGTCATAGAGTGGTAATTCAGAATGCTGATCACGGACGGCACACATTTTTGACGCGGATGCCGTTTAGCCCACAGCTTGTCCAAACCAGCCTTTGCATTTGTCACCAAGTGGTGCTAATGTAGCTGAAGTGTGGTGGGGGTGGGGGGAGGGGGCACTTACTTTCTCGCTGTAGTTTTTTACCTGGTTATATCCTACCACTATCAAACTGCACGATATTTTTGCTCAAGCCTAAGCGAGAAGGGAAGGTTCTCCTTCCTCCCTAAAGCTCAGGCGACAATGGTGAGTACAGTGTGGCACCCTCTATGTACTACATTAGCACCGTTGTATTGGCATGGACGACGTCGCGTCAAACGAATGTCATATTTGTGATTAGTACCCTAAATGGAAGAGAAGTTTCGGCAATTTTGGTGAAAACAATTTGTTATACCAATTCACCAAGTTGGCGCTAGCGCCGAAAACGGACGTCATATTCGTATTCTGGAACCCGGATTCGTATTTGTTCCGATATCTGTCTAGCCCAGACGATGACAGTTAGTGCCTTACTGGGTCGCTTACTGTGCGCTCTCCCCAATAACATGTTGCCTACCGCTTGCTTGGCTCGTGGTGTTCAGTTAAAAAAATTATTTGAAAACAGTCAAATCATCGCGCACGCTTCTTTCAGTGAGAGTTACATTAGGCGAGTTGAGCAGATGTGTCGGATCCCGTTTCACGACTTTATCAGGCTGTGATGAAATGAAGTTTGAAAAGTATAAAAATTCTGGCTGTAATTATTCCCTTCCTGAGGTGCGCCGCACACTCTAGTTCCATTCAGAATCGTGATGGCTGGTGAATGTGATTTGGCCTATACAATTAGTTACGGTGGTTACGGTGACAAGTCAGTGCTTTTATTCTCCCAGACGAGTCTGGTACCAATTTGCCGATCCCGGAAGAATGGAATGCCTGGTTAACGTGGGCGGGCGTTGATGCGAGATTTGATCCCCGCTCCATGGGAGTGGGATGGGCGCCTCCTGTCACTATACCACCACCGCCAAAAAGCTTTGTGATGAACCTTGTGATCAAAAATTGTCCGAAACACGAATCGCCAAACTAAAAAAGATGCATAGCCTTTCGCGCAACGTTATGACGAATTGCTTTGTGTGATGTTTGGTTTCAAATTTCAATAAACTTGTTCGTCCAACACTTCCAGGTATCGGAAGGGGTTGTGATGTAACGCCTGATTGATAAGGGTACTTGATAACTTTTGAAATCAGCAGCTTATGATTCATAGGCAGTGCGTCATGAATTCGGTTACAATGTAATTGTGCTATAGTAATTGCCCTTTGAAATGGAACGTGGTAAATGTTTGGAGATCATTTACACTGGGTCTATGCTAGCTAGTGGTTGCACGCCACACGATTTGATACGGGTGCCTTCGGAGGGAAAGTCAAGTGGAAACGCTGCACGTACACCTCCATTTATGGGATTTCCAAGAGAACGGTTTGCTCAGAGCATCATTTTCTCTCGAGAAAGGATCCCACATGGTTTTTTCAACCATGAGCAGTACCTCTATTTGGTGTAGGGTTCTAGGCAATGTTTTGGGGGTGAGAGCCGATCGGTCGGACTTTCGCCTTGCGGCGTCGCACTCGCGGCGCCGTCAGCACGACTTGCCTCAGTCGGTTGGAATTCCGCTCAGTATGCAGTGGGCTGGTATCGTAAGGGACCCTCAAAGATTGTAGGCTGAAGCTTCGGTAGTTCTTATATGTTGTGGTTGTTGCTGTTTTAACGGATAAAACTACAAACAACCCGCACTCGCCGCACCGCTCGCCGCGGGCGGCCACGCGAAAATTCTACCAATCGACCCCCATCTTGTTTTTGCGACCACAGCAGTTCCTGTCATAATGTCCGTGAAAAGGATTTCCTAAGTGACTGAGCCACCTTCTTAACCAGAATAAGCGGTATAAGTACCGTGTAAAATAAGCGGTATAAGTACCGTGTACGCATCTCATTCTTAATTTATCAACAAGAAGAGAACTGACCCACCGGGTGTGTATTTGATTTTCCCTACTGGGCGGTCCCAGCGCCTTAATGACTAATCGTTGGATCGCAGTAAGGATGCAGCTTTGCTAGTTTAGGACCGACTTGTCTGTTCACAGAAGGAGCGGAACACACTAATTATCGGAAAGCGTGCCTTTAGCATTCTCTGGATATAGCAAACTGAACCCTACCTACTTGGAATAGGTTTTATCCCATTTTTCTGATGTAGAGGATACAAATTGTGCTTTAATTATATCGACTGACCAGACAGGAGATTTGATTAGGTATGACGTAAAATAAATGAAATCGGAGGAAACTGGTTCACTAAAGCTGCCGAAAAGTGGGCGCACGCGAAATGTGCCTAATGGCTAACAATAAGAAAACAGACATTATAGTAGTGCACGGAAATAATTGTCTTCGATGGAGCTTTCCACTCTAATCTCTTACTTCTATCTGGATCAAAAACAAATGAATTTTTCACATTGGGAGTACAGGAACGTTTGAGCAATCATGCTGTTTCGTGACGATTTTTATTTTCCTGGAATATGAACACTGCATAAAAAACATTTATTTCATAGTATCGATTGCGGCGATTGTACGTTCAGCCTTGTCTGACGACCGTCGTTCTCACAACCTGAGTTGGCTGAGGGGGGCCTGAAAAATATGTTATAATTTAGTGTATTTGGTAGTGACATTTGTTACTTTTCATGAGGACTGTGCATTGTACTGAAAAAAATACTTGAATTCAAAAACACGGGTAATTTCGTTTGTTGTAGAAAATGAGGGCAGAGATGAAGCGTTGTACCGCACTGGTGAAGAAACGGATCGAAACGGCCAAAAACTTAGATAGTGGTACTTCTTCCCTCTCACTGATTCCCATCGAGTATGTGTTTCCACACCCTCGACATCCGTGGAGGGTCAGGTAAGCTAAGCCAATTGCTGCATTTGCGCCACCATCCACGGCTACTCGGCCTCCGCTCCGAACAAATCACCGTTCAGCCGTGACAGGGAGAATAAGACATTTGTATCCAACACGAGTTGCGCCATACTACGCCTCCTTAAACAGCACGTGCTAATTCCCAGGAAACAGGATGTTTTTCCGATTCCTGGATACCCAAATCACCCTACCTGGTGCTTTTAGCTCCTCATCAAAGCCCAGCACTGACACAGTAATCTTACCCTCCCGGTTTTGCTCCTCCAAGCAGGCGCGTGACTTATTGCGCGTGACCGCCGCACATCACGGATCCGCCTGACTCTTTACCCTATGCCAATTATGAAAGGCGCTAGAAACCATTCACTGGAGTCAGTGCATATATAAAAGTTGTCTTACTACTCAAATTTGTGAACATTTTGTTTCATTTCTTCGCGGTAGCGTTACTTATCGCCTCTAGTCTCATGTTCAGCACTCTACCGAATTATCTTGTTCTGACTGATGTGAAGAATAGGGTGTGCGCTTGAAAACACAGAGATTCACCCAAAAAATTGCCATTGTCTTTGTGCGTTATGGGGTCCTTGATAAGTCGCTCACTCCTACTCATTTCGAGTTTTCTGTACCGCACGGGCTCCACACCAGATTTAGGTTAGTGCCAGATCGCCTCTCTGGCGTCGAGCAGTGAATGTTCTTGGTTAAACTGACCTACGAATGGACCTCGATTGAATCCTGCGCCCCAAGGGTTGGCGTTCCAACTGTTTCCAAACCCGCCGTAGGGTGGTTGACGATTGAATCCCTGACCGCCGTAATTGCTGACCACAGTGCGCTGAATGACGGTACGCTGTTGGCGTTTCTCACGCACTGCTCCCCTGAAATGATAAAATTCAAGTGATTTACAAAGATCTTGCTATAGGGAGGAATGGAAAGTAAATGCTCGTTGATAGTGTAGATTGCATGCGCAGTATCCAGTGCTACGCGTTAGGGGTAATTTCTTCCGAGTGTAGGATACTGTGGAACATTAAAGTAGAGGTGCTAAGAACGGAGTAGAGAGAACGGAATGAACGGCAAAAAAACCAAAAAAAATAGGCCTTCGTTCTTTTCCGCGTCTATGCATCACTAGATGTTGGGCCAGCCTCAAACAATCACGATGAAGCGTGTCTCTGTGTCTCTGCCTATGCCACTCTGCCTCGTTGCTTGCATCGTCTCTGCACCTCCCCCGTGCCGCTCTGCCTCGTTGCCTGTGAACGCAGCCACGTTTGTCGGCGCAGAGTATACACACGACCTAAGGCTCGCTTCTCAGCGCAAGTTTCGCAATAGATTATCTTTTATGAACTCGAACTTCACTTACAGTGCGCATGTTCTTAGTCCTTATTTCCTTCCTTACCCATAATCGTGTCTTCAAACATAGCCTACAATGCAATCTTCCCCGCTGCGACTAATGGTCCACCCGTCAGTGTATTACAACTCGTAGTTGTAGTCCAGGAATAGCGTGCCTTTTCCAAAAGTACAATGTTTATGCTAATGCGGTAATGTTAGCAACAGTACAGATCACCGACCTAAGCAACCTGAGTATCACCTTTTACCGAGGTTTCCTGGGCTTATGCTTGGCTCTGTGGATAGCCGACGTGTACCAAGAAGGAACAAGTTAAAGGCAGCATTAGGGGAAAGTCCGACGAAAAGTAAAAGAAGTAGTGAATGTGAAGGTCGAGATGCCTAGTGACAGGACAGTGAAAAAAAAGGGATGGAGATGGCCAAAACCCCGAGAAATAGGACCCCCTTTCCACCGTTGGTTCTAGGCGCGGACGACCTTCCCGTCAAGAGGCAGGTAATCTGAACTAGTTTTTCATTGGCATGTTGCAAGTAAACACAAGGGAATGTTTGGAAATACGCCAGCATCTATTTTTGGAGTGAGCTCCAAGCTAAAACTGCGAAAGCGTGCCGCAGAACCTTCAATCCTACCGCATCTCCTTGGCCGCTTCCACCCCAGTCAATCGGGAATTACGTCATCCGGAGGCGGGATCGACTTATCAAGAGGCGGGAGAGATGGGCGGTTGCGGCGTTTTGCGGCGTTTCTACAGCTCGGAGGGGCGCTTTTTCACCGGGATTTCGGCACAGATAGACTTCTTAGGCCAAGGACTCATGTGAGTGACTTCTTGTAACGATTTCTACATTACCACATTACCCCTAATGCTGTCTTTAAGTAGGTGCAATAGTAAAGCTCTAGTTACCCAAATGACATTGTATGTCGATGAAGGTTGATTGTTGCAGGAGCGTAGCCAGGATTTGATCTCATTAACTTGAAACAAGTTTTATTATTTTTTCATAGCGGAACATTTATGTAACATCTCGGAAATCCCTTCTATGTCAACAGTAGGCGTGAAAGTGACAAAAATGTAAGGGAATTGAGTCATTTTATCAAAGGTGTTCATATTGAATCTCTATTCACTTACCACACACCGACAACAGCAACGCAGAGAAGTAACAGGGTGAAGGTGTTCATGGCGATAAGGCGTTCAAGTTTTCTTTTCTTCGTCGTTATATACCTTAGCAACGACGACCTTCATTAAACTACTATCGTTAATCGTCTGGTTAGCTATTTCTCATAAAACTGTTCGTTCATTCGCCTACAAGGCTGTCGCTGTAATCTCCGTTCTGATGGTGATCATGGGAACCCGGAACAATGAGAGCAATGAAAAACATTTCCTAATGAAGAGTGCTATGTGAAGAAAGAACTGCTATTAATATCTTTCTGTTGAAATATCAGTTATTTGGAAAATAAAATCCGATTAACGGCATTCCTATGCTAGGAAGCGGTGGTGTGACGCAGGTTTTACTCTCATGGTCTTGACCAATCCCGGACTAATCCCTCAGGTCAGGCCAACAAGGCCTTCCATCCCTTTCGTAACGGCGAATTCCTAGCGAACTCAGAATAGTATAGGATAGGATAACACTGTAATGAGTTACTACAGCTGAGTTATGGGCAAAAGCTTCGGTGCGGACGGGACTCGAACCCGCACTTCATCCTTTCCGGGGATATGTGCTAATCCATAACACTACCGACACCCCTTTCACCTTAACTCAGCTTCTGAATGGTATATTTACCATAGCTTATCAGCACTCACACGTATAACGTGTTGAGCCGGTTGGCCAATATCGGCCAACCGTAATGAGTTGTTCATTGGTCGGGCGCTGCTATTTTGAATACGAATAAAATGCGTGGGACATCCCAAGAGAGATTGATTGAGCAGCATGTACTTAGGTCTACTAAGGTCGTACTGAGGTCTTTATTGCTCATCTTAAACATACGCAAGCCTCAAAAATCATTCTTGGCTTCTGTAATTAAAAACCGAAAGCGTATAGATGAATTTATCTCTGCACAAATGGAAGTTTTTTTTGCTCCGATTACTAATTTTCTGCCTCTCTTTATAAACTCGATGGCGTTTCCCCCCCCCCCCCCACCCGTTTTTGACTGTTCACATTGCGATTTTTAAGGCACCCCCTCCTAAATTAGAACTTGAGCTATGCTCTGGGCCAGAAGCATCTGCAGCTAGTGTCGTAAGAGCGGAAAGATCGCGTGCGTGAAAACGCGCCCACGCGTTACTATCGTTTTTCACTATGTATAACTCCATCGATTACGGATTTTTTATTGGACTTGTCTATATTTTCAGAATCAGCTCGTCGAGCTCTGCAAGAAAGTTTTACAAGCTTTTGGTTTTCTAGAACTCGGTACTCAGCCATTTTTTCGCATTCTGAAAAATTTGAGGGAAAACTTCATCTAGATATGATGAGCTGGCGATGGAGTCTTTTCACAGACCCAGCTACGGTGGCCCATCTGGAATCACAAAATCTTCAAAATTCCTACACAGCTGTAATTTAGATTAGATCTGTGAAAAATTCCTTTGCCAGCTCATCAGATTTCGAAGAAATTTCCCTTAATCTTTTCAGAATGTGAAAAAATGGCCTGGTACCGAGTTCGAGAGAATCAGAACCTTGTGGCACCATCTTGTAGGACTCGACGAGCTGATTCCGACAATATATACAAGTCTAGCAACAAATCAATAATCAATGGATTCATAGCGAAAAAAAACGATACGTGGACGCGTTTCCGCGCTGCAACAATCTTACGGCAGTAACTGTTCTTAGTGAGGCCTCATAGTCACTTCTAGAGCTTCTGTTAAAAAAATTCGTTTGACGCACGCCAGAGATATGCGAGTGCAAGCAAAATGATTGGTTGTGTCTGTATATGAGTTTGAAATGCTAAGTAATAGCCTAACACTCTGACTTCCTACTGCACTTCGAAAAGCGCTGTAAAGGTTTGAAGGAGCAGATGTGACAATTGGATAGTCTGTTGAGAATGAAAGTAGCGGTGCTTGGTAGTATGGCTGTGATAAAAACAAGACAAAGGGAAAAGGGCAAAAAGCTGAGGAATCCTCCCCATTCATCCCCGGCTCCCATATGTTTTGCCGCATTACTAAGCATCGATCGGACCCACGGCCTGTGATACGTGGCAGTAACACATGCGCTGCTGAATCGCGCTCAGCTTATGGAAATGTACGCTCGCAGGAGATCTGCTACGCCATAGGGGAGCTCATAAACAGTTTTTCATCACGAAAGGCGCCGTTAACCGCCTACTTTGATCGTTGGGGTACATTTACAGTGACCGAAATTATCGCGCTTGCCCTTAGTAAAAATCAACAAGTTGGCTCAATTTTTGTGCGGGTGAATCACATGGACACATCAGGTTTGACAGGCTCACCATCTCCTTGGAATATCCAGTTTAACGTGTAGACAAGGCATCGTTGCCTCTTTTTTCTTCACATCTGAAGTTTCACCGTCCCGTATCTCAACGTCTTTAGGGTCCGAAACGAGGTAGCGAATCTGGGGTAGATGAGTGGCGAGGGCAGGCTTCGACAATCGCCAGCAGTCACACCTACGATGTTCCTTATGTAGAGGTTAGTTTGCAAAAAATTCGGAATTTGGTGTGGTTGAGGGAGATTCCGTAACGACGTAGCCCCAGGCAGTGCTGGATTTTCGAAAATCGAACGCGCGAGTGGAATATAGAACGTTTAATGCTTGAAGGAATCGTCCACGGAAAATTCAGTTCCTTTGTGACCCATTTATTTATGTTGTACTTGCATAATAAGGGCCGCATACAAAGTTTCACGAAAAAAGTGAAAATTTGGCCAAGATACAGCTTTTCAAATTCTTGGCCGGGTGGGCGGGGCCTCCGATTAAAAACCCCGTCTCGTCGTCCGCCGCGGTTGGGAACGGAGAGTGGGACTTTTTGCGTAACTACCTGCTCCTATAATGCATCTCCGATCGCGGCGGACGACGAGGTGCGCACTTGCCGGGAGGCCCCGCCTACCCGGACGAGTCTTCCTGGTGCTGTATCTCAGTCGCATTCACATTTTTTCGCGTGTAACCTTGCATGCGGCCCACATCAGGCAAATGCAACATATATATGGGTAACAGAAAAACTCTTTTTTCCGTGGACGTTTCGTTTGAGTTATTTATCAGTCCATATTACCTGTTGTTGGTTTTACAGAAATAAGCACTGACGGTCCATTAGAATGGGTCCGGAGTGACTCTGTGTTGCATCAGTCAGGACGCGATGACGCGCGGAATTCCTTGCCTGCCGCTGCTGCATATTTTCGCAGGAACCGCACTGAATGCCGCCTTCAGACTTCGCAATTTTGCGATTCCGCGATTTTGTGATTTTGCGATTGTGCTATTCCGCTATGTTGCAGTGTCGCTCTCTCACGCGATACAGCGGCCTCGACATCCTGCATTGCCGCGACTTCGCGTGCTGAGCTGCGACACCGCAAAAGCGCAAAGTCTGACGGCGGCCGAACGACCCACTCAGCCGCTAAATTTCTCTACGCGCAAAAAATGGGAGTCTCCTTCACGTCCTAATGCCAGACACCCACTATTCCTGGATCAGACCGGGTCGTTAGGCTTTCTATTGTCCTTAACGATCAGAATGATTGGAATTGAACACTTGTTTGCAGAATGGTAATCTATCCACTCCGAAGTCAGCAAATAAACACCCACCAATAGCTTATTATGCGTCGTCACCGATTGAATGCCATAGATCGCCCACTACGGATCAGGAAGCTTCAACAATGGTTGAAGTGAGCGCCGATTTGCTCCAAAATTCGTCTGCTCAAGCATGTCGTCTGCATCGTACACCGGGTTTCAAGTGAGTTTTTCAGCTTCATGTAGATGAATTGATCGTGAACGAAGCTTTTAATATCGCCATGACGTGCAGTGTTCGACTACTCACCCGTCCTCTCTCACAGCATTGACGAAATACCCCAACACACATGTTTCCCTGCCAGATCGATGCTATTATATATGTTCATAAGTCTGCAAATGTATCATGTGAGTAATGGCGGAAGACCATCTGAGACAATCGTCCACATATTTCCTTTCTTTTTTTTACTAGTAAAGGGTTATAAAAAGTTATGAATGCTCTCCCACGGCGGACATCGCAACTACATACGTTGTATGCGTCAGTACCGTCCAATCTTTTACTGGGAAACACACGTCAAGCTCTTTGCTGATCCCACTGCGAAATGGCTCAATTCAACGAGACCAGATGGGAATTTATCGCGCGCGGTGACGCGATTCGCGTGGCACCACAAAGCATTTCTCCTGGCGCGGTGACCAGTTGGACAATCCCGAAGCACGGGTGTGTGGCGATTGGTCGAATTTTCGCGCGACCTCCCGCGGCGAGTGCGAGTCGTTTGCAGCTTTATCTGGTAAAACAGTAACAACAACAACATAGGCGAACTTCCGAAGCTTATAACCTGCAATCTTTGAAGATCCTTCACGGTACCAGGCCACTGCGTTTTGGCGGAATTCCAAACTTGTGCGGCAAGTGGTACTGACGGCGCCGTTAGTGCGACGCCGCCAAGCGAAGATTCGACCAATCGCCACACACCCCCGAAGCACACGTCGTACATTTGTGCAGCAGTAAAGTTCAATTACTCATTTGATCTGTGGCCCTTTCTGTATAGTGTTGTAAGATACTTTCATTTTGGCAATGTCGGCACCAGATCCGAAGAGCTAAAATTTTTGGAATGCGCTGAAACGACTAATACTCGCGTATCAGGCCCAAGAGCTGGTATGAACAGTAGTCCATCGAGAATATTTTAATCCTCGCTAAGTATGCGCCTCAAGAAGGGTTCAGTAAATCTAACAAAAACCAGCTAAATAAAAGCATGTTTTGCCCTCTTCCTTCAAGTAACATGACTCTCTTTCTCAACGCATTTTGCAAGTACATGTTTCGGTGCCCTTCAGATTTGTTCTGAGGTGCACTCGCGTGGCAAAGAAAATATGTACGCAAGAGATTGATATGCCAGATGGACGCACAGTGCGGCGCGCCCAAAACACTTGAAATGCACCGTAGTACTGCCCAAAAATTTTGTTCGTTCTAGAGAAACTTTTCCCTGTGATGCGCCACGATCCTGACATCTGTTCAATGCCCTTACAAGGGTGCTAAGTTATGAGTTGAAGCTTCGGTCTCAGACTGGACCCGAACTCGCAATCCATGCTTTCCGGGTATATGTGCCAATCCATTACACTACCGAGACCCCTTTCACCTTAACTCAGCTTGAGCTTAACAGCACTCACACGTATAACGTGATGAGCCGATTGGCTAATATCGCTCTACCGTGAAGCTGAAAGCTTAAGTACTGGTTTTGATTTTTGGTGTTTTCGAGGCTCTGGTCCATAATTCAGCATTCTTCTCACAGCTTTCGCGCGCTGAGGCGGGAATCAGCAGCTCACAAAAATCAACAACTACAAAAATTTGTCCAGTGCATTTTGACCGTCGCATGGTTCGCGTAGCTGTGTTAATATCATTTTTTCCTATATGTAAAGCTGATACCGGCATGCAACTGCATTAGAACAGAGCAGAAGTGACAATAATTTTGATATTTGAGAAGGGACATGTGTTCAGTACAAATGAGCGCTAGTAACGAAAGGAGACGATGACTGTCTCCAAAGATTACGTTTTCTGTGAAAGACTCGCTACGAGATCTTCAATAAGTTCACAATGTGGTGCAGACCACCATATGTAAACTCCACCCACAACAGAGCACGTAATTCAAAGGAATCGTCTACGAAAAAAAATGAGTTTTTCTGTTACCTATATATTTATGTTGTATTTGCCTAGACAGGGCCGCATGCAAAATTTCACGCGAAAAAAATATGAATCCGGCCAAGATACAGCACCACAAAATCTGGCCGGGTAAGCGGGGCCTCCGAGCAGGTGCCCTCCCAGTCGTCCGCCGCGGTCGGAGACGCATTGTAGGGAGAGAAAGTTACATGAACAGTCCCACCCTCCGTTCTTAACCACGGCGGACGAACGACGGGACGAGGCTTTCACTCGGACGCCTTGTCCCCCGGCCGAGAATTTGAGGAGCTGAGGTTTTGCCGGATGCTCACTTTTGCGCGTGAAGCATTGCATACGGCCCTAATTAGGCAAATACAACAAAAATGTATGGGTAACAGAGTGGCTCAATTTTCCGTGAACGATTCCTTTAACCGGGTATGACGGTACTTGTCACAGATCTGTGCGGCTCCAATAGATACTCGGCGATGAGGAAGCTGCAAATTTGTTCATGTAAAAAAAGGGAAAAATGCAGAATTCAGCGCTCTGACTTTTGTCCATATGATTTCGGTTCTCTTCATTAGAGCACTAGTTGTCGGTTTCATTTTCATATTCAAATGGCGACCACATTATCGTTCCTGCTGCTTTTAAAGTCGTCTATGTTGACATGAGCGCATACTATATGTAAGCACAGCTGGCGATGATTCCTTTCGATCGTTTCCCATCGCACAATAGTGTTGATTTTGTATTCACCACAGGACGGCGTCCTTCACGTGTGAGCTCCGCTCATGACTAACATGGTGCCCTGGCTGTCACGTTGTCAAGGTCCTTCTACCTGAACCATGTTTTCAATCACCGATCTTGGTGCGATAATTCTTTGACACGATTCAAAACCCGTACCTCTTCCATTACCACAAATAGTTGACAGAGTTGATAGTTTTTAAAGTGTACATATTCAATATTTCCCTAGACTTCCGATTTACAAAAAACACTTCGGTAAAGCGGGCTTTCAAAAGTGCTTCGGAAATCGATTCTCTAGGTGTTCTCGTTATTTGTTGATTTTGACGACGGGATAGACCACTTTTTTTTCTCGGAGCACATTTGCAAAATTTTTCCGCTTGATGGCATTCCATAATTTCTGTAATGAAAAGATTCCTGTGGGGCGGAACAGGCTCTTGAGGTCAACTGGTAAGATGTTCCGAAGGACTCCTTTTCCAAATCCGTTTTAGTTTACTTTCAAAATGATCGACTTGTTCGCTCTTAAACAGGACGTTAGGGTTGGCTTTGAACTCTGAGGTAGAGAACCTTGAGCCATTTATTGAAGCTTTCAGCAATGTTCCCCTCTGCGTGAGCTGAGCATGGTCGAGCACGGGTCGAGGAATCCTCAGGGGGTCGAATATCGGGTTGAAAAGCAGGGTAACGGTATTTTGAAAGTTTTTGAAGGACTCTTCGACGATTACCCCTTTTTGAGAAATTTTCAGACCGACGAGGGGCCCCTTAGAAAAGGATGTCAATCGAAATTCTATTTATTTTTACTAGTTGGGAATGCTGTGAGTACTGATTGACTACTTTTTGAAGAGGCACCCTCACTAAAGGGAAAGGCAGTGTCGGTGACCGGGAGAGGGGTTGTGTTTCCCAAGAAATTCTCACGACACTGGGCTTGACCCTGGAGCTAACACTTCGATCTGAATCTACTGAACGTCCATTCCCAAAGCTGTCCTCTTTCGTGTACTATCCGAATTGACTCTTTCGTCATTTATAAGTACTGCTGCTTATATACCGTGAGTTAGTCAACAGTTTAAAAATAGAATAGATAGGCTACAAGGGCATAACACTGTTTCGTTGTATATTAGTCATTTTCGTTTACATTTTTATCTTATCAGTGCAGAATTTTGTGACGTGTATCGTACTTTATAGCGCTTAACTGCTGCACTGATACCGGACCCCGCGAGTCATCATTATCATCGGTGATGAGAGATCGCTTCGCTTTTATCCCGTTATTTGTCCTTCAGCTCTTCCAGTATACATGATCCTACCATCGATTTGTTCCGAGACATTTGATTACTCTGGACTATTGATCGATCTACTTTTCACATACTAACTCACTTCGACTTTGTTCAGTATCTATCAAACCTCCGTTTTTTTTCGTTCTGATCGATTGCAAGATCCTAAATGGAGGCCGAAAAGGCTGAGCGGAGGGCGTTTTTCTTTTCTTTGTGTGCACCAGCATCCTCCATTGTGCAATCGGTACGATAGACACGAGTGATGTCAACGAGCGTCCCGTCCTATCTCTACTGTTCATCTGTATAATCCTCTTTGACAATGTTTCGTTTCTTTCAAATGATTTTAACTTTCAGATTTCTCGATTAACTTACCCTTCTTTTTTCGTAACAGCATTCACTTGGATTTCTCTGCTTGAATAATTTCATCCCTCCACCAATCGATTTTTATGTTTTGTTTGCTGCATGAGAGTTCGGCTGTAGCTATCGGGTTCAGTGGTAAGCACCTTGGACAACCCTCACCATCGCTTCATAGCACTACTGCGACATGATTTACCACTGCGGGGCATTATTATTATCATTATATATTGTCATATTATCATTATACATTATCACAATATTATTTATTTATTTATTTATTTAATACACCAAAACTGGCGTGCACAACAGTAGTTCGTGTTTCGTTTTGTTATTGTTATTATCATTGTTATTATTGTTATTTCATTATGCACACATTACGTTTTATTACACATTATTATTATACATAATTACATCATATTATTCTTATGTTATTGTTATTATATAAATTTACATGCATTTATGTTAATGCACAAAGCCGCACTAGCAAATATTACCATCCTGATTAGACCCTTTTTTCCCTCTTCATCCCTTTCGACTATCCAATTGTTGTGCAGTCCGATTCGGACTTTAAGTTTTATCTTTTTCGGAGGAGCTATGTTCACTTCGAAGAAAATGATCAAATTCTTGAAAGAAAATATTTTGATAGCTTTATTCTACCTTTGCGTCCGTTCTCTGACTTTTCACGCTCCACGTAATTCCCTAGTGCTGGAAATCATGTGATTCTTTGATATGCTAATATGTTCTGCCATAATTGATTTTGTACTTCGTTTTGCTGAAGTTTTTTTGTATTTTTACCATCATTTTTGAATACTTTTTATTTGTTGTACTGCTTTTATTATTTATTATTATCATTATGAGCTGCCCTATCACGCTGAGGTATCGATTTGCGCTCCTGATGTTTAAGGACATGTTCAATCCTTGTTTAAAGTACCAGCTTAACCTTGATATCACACCTCGCGAGATGAAGAATGTTCCAGTCCTTAATATGGGCGGGTCGATCCGTTTGCAACTAGTCCCGCTGTTGTGGCGCGACGGTCAGTTTCCAGGGCGCCAGGACCACTCAGACAGGATTTTGACAAGTAACTAACCCTTCATCGGCTATGTAGTAGAAGCCGCGTCAACCAAATCATTTGCTCATCTGCGTCCTTGTCTCACGTCTCTCACCCATCTGGCCTTTTCCCGCCTTTTTTTTGTCTGATCCTGTCGCCGAAGCTCATGTGTACTCGTACAACAGTGGATGCTATGGATGGAAAGAGGAGTCCAGATTTCATTGTTTCAGTTGTTTTTCTAAGTTTTTCTTCACTTTTTGAAATGATTTCATGTGAAGGTTCTTATATTATCCTGAAGGACAGATCCGCTGGCATACTGTCATTCCGAAGGGATGGAGAGCTTAATGATCTTCCATTACTGAACGCGAAAACCCACCTATGATCTTGGTGATCGTCAAATTACCAATATAAAATTCAATATTAAGGAGATTGGAATAGAACTCTATGTCTACTTAAGTATTCTTGAATGTTCCCTGACCTGATTCCAAGAAAAGAAAAACAGTTTCTTAATGCGTGGTGTTGCTTTTTCGTGTGTTATCAGATGACATGCTACTGATAAATGTGTATGAGTAAGCTAATCATCTTTTTTCCGAACGAAGAGACTAATCAAACAGTCAGTGACCGATAAGCGCCATTTCTCGGCATTTCATAGGCTAGTCAAATATTCTCTGATTTTGATTTTGAGTTTAGGTCAAAAACCAGAACAACAAGGTTCTTCAAATCGAAACGACTTCACGATTTGCAGGAGGAAAACGACAGTGACGAGGTGTGTGAAACCTTCATATTGCGCTTAGAAAATAGAAGAACAGAACTTAGAGCACTCAATGTCAATCGATCCTCTCTAAAATATGCCATGCATTTTTCTTACAAACGCTTTGGAGGCAGCAGTATTTGAATGTGGCCTGGCATGTGTAATACCAACCACTCATAGAGCGACCTTGCACGAATTTGCGTGGTTGATTTGATACAAGTCAGTGTTTATCCTTCGAACGTGTCGTTGTACCAGTTCTTCGATCCCGAAGGGATGAAAGACTCGATTGCACTGATCTAAGCTTCGATTTGCTCCGCCGACTAGAGTAGGAGTGGCGCCACTTCGCACTACGCCATATGGCCTCCGCTATCTATCTTTGGATTGTCATTTGTTCTCAGACCAATTTTTCGAATGGTCAGCTGAAATATTGGCACAGTTTTACAATGAGAATCACTAGAAAATGTAAAAATAGCGTTTCATGTAAATAAGAAAAAATGAAACTATGCAGACCGCTTACAGTTGCCATCAGTCAGTGATCAATTCGCAACCATCGTATCACAGTCTTATCGACATTCGAAATGAGCTGTTTGACAGATTTTCGTGGGTAGTCATGTGTATGTACTGTGTTCAAACATGTTCTGTCCGAAGTGACTTTTGAACACTCCTCGCGCGACCTTGCAGTCCCACCTGTAAACTTGTTTAGCACACAAACCCGTTGTCCAAGCTGTAGCTGTCCCTCAAAGCTCACGCATCCTAAAGACAACCTCCTACAAGCACTGCATGGTTGACCGTTTTACGAGAGTTGTGAAGTATGCGGCAGTGGAGAAATTACGAAATGTAATGGCCAAAAGCTCAAGAAGTGAGCTCCTATTCGCCCGCTCGTTCTGGCCGTGGACGTGTTTTCCCGCGCGTACTATCGTTGCCTCATTGATCGAAGTCACGTGCATGTGTGACACGTGGTGGCTATACGCCTCACATGATGCATCCACGTAGCGGTTGAAGGGTTGTCTATCGGTGTGCCGATCTTTGTGGGTTCTATTAAGAACATATAGTGCTTTTCTAACCCCGTAATGTACCATATACCGTCTGCTTGGACCTTATCTATTTATGATAGCCTACCAGGTGAGCTTCGCGATCTACATCGCGTTACGGGGCACCGGTGCGAAGCGGGCTGTGGGCGAAATGATGTAAACAGGTGAGCTTCGCGATCTACATCGCGTTACGGGACACCGGTGCGAAGCGGGCTGTGGGCGAAATGATGTAAAAGAAATTGCACAGCAATGTGGTTTGGCGGAAATCAATACATAGATTTTACATTTGTGCTGAGGGGTAGTCCATTTACAGCCTTCTTTACAAAGGTCCATTATAGCAATAGGTATCGATCTACATGCAATAAGCTCTACAGAATGTAAGCTTCTGCAATTATGTCCATCCACTGGTGTGGCCCATCTCATTGCCCGGCCCTCTGTAAGAAAACCGACAATTACGACCTATAGCACATGATGCTGCAGTTTTTCAACCTCTGCGACTGTAATCATTCAATGAGATCCCATTACCTCTTCAGCTCTTTGCATAGAGATCTATGATTTCGATCGATGTCGACCAATAGGACTTCATTGAAGTTCTGCAACAGCTTCACCTATTGGTGTGGCTTGCTGATGATTTTCCAGGATTTCATCTTTCATGACGGTACTCACTGAGTCTATGGTCCATAAGACGTTTGCAGCCTTTCGCAAAAACCGATACTTTCAGCCAATATCCTGATGACGGCCCGTCTACCGTGATCAGTTGACATTATTCTTGTCACTCTAGCAGCATCGAATTACATCCGCTCTCTACGGCACTTTAGACCGCTCCGGGCGGTGTTATATTTCTTATGAGTGAGCACGATATTGGTGATTGCACGTTCCGCCCATTGTAGGCGGGTCCACCTACCTCAATAATGTGCAACACCGCCTAGACAGCACTAATCTCCATCGATTTTTTTCGCAGTTTCTGGGCTGCACCTGAGACAACTTATAAACGCTCGTTAAGCACCACCTACGTGGAGCGTGCTCCGCCTACTGAAGGCGTGTATTCTTCATCTACTACATACACCCTTCACTCATTTTGGCCTACCTTATCGCTACTCCTGGCTCTTTTGGAACGAATTACAGCGAAGGAGCCGGTAGGTCTCTTCAGCAGTCACAAACTCCCTTGACTCATTTTGGCCCACCTTATCCTGACTCCTGGGCTCTCTTGGAACGAATTATAGAATTTTGCATTTGGACACCGAACATTGTAACGCACGCCCCTCCCACAGGGGACGGAGTCTGACATGGTCCATGTGCTACCTGTCCATCTCTTAGCAAAACCTATCCAACCCTAACATGACCTGACTTCCCCCGCTTGTTTTTCAGGCAGTATAGAATTTCGCTTGGGACAGACAGACAACTTAACAGACACAACAACTACTGGTTTGTATATAGGTTATGTTATCCCGACTCATGGGCTCCTTGGAAAGAATTATAGAATTTTGCATCTGAACACGGAACATTTTAACGCAGGCCTCGTCCATAGTGTCCACAGTGAGCGGAGTCTGACATAGTCTGGTAAAGTAGTGTGCAGTAAAGACACCTTCTGCACAAAAACCGATATTTCCGATCAATATCAATCGGTGGTGCATGATGTTATAGGATTTCAACTGTCCATAAGCCGTTTCCAGCCTTCGGCACAAACACTGATATTTTCAATCAACATCGTAGCGAAGGCTCCGCCTAACGTGATCATTTGGCATTATTTTTGCCACTTCGGCTGTTACACATTTTGGTTTTCGCCCCGTCCCTGGACCGCTCTAGAGAAGAATATGATGTTTCATGAGTGAACACGATTTCGGTTGCTTGCACGGCCCACTGTGGGTGGGTCTTCCCTCACTTCAAATATACTGGAAACAGCTCGGATCTCGCTGATCTCCAGCGATTTTTCCTCAGTCTCTAGACTGCTCTGGAGCTGGGTTATGAACAGTTGAAGTAAGCACCGGCCGCTTGCAGCACGCTCCGCCCGTTGAATGTGGGCTTCCCTTGACTGCTACATATACTCCGATCTCATCTTGGTTCACCTTCTCCCGCTGCCCGTGGAAGTTTGAGATGAAAGAATTTTAGCGTTGATCTGAAGACAATGCAGCGAACGCCCCGCCTACTGCGGACGGAGTCAGGCTTGCCCATGTCCGCTCTGATCATCTTGGCCATGCCCACCCAACCCGAACTTGACCTGACCTCCCCACTTGTCTTACTGGTAAAACCGAGAATCGAACGGACAGACAATAGTACACACACCAAACTCCTTGTTTATTTATAGGTTATGCTTCTGCAAAAGTAGGAATTGAGGAGCTTTAACCTGCTGGTTACGCGGAATGGACGACACTCGTTTATAATGTAGATGGAACTAACAGTTCTGGACAGCCACGAACCCCGGTGGGGCAAAACCGTTCTTCACTTGGGCACATCACATGTCAGGAGCAGGCATCGTCGGCATCGAGGAGGTCTTCCGAATACGGGTCGCGCATGGGTAAGATCAACAGAGAGCCCCACATATCAGTTGATCACGTCTATATGGCGGTAGGTGGCAGAGATCATGTGGCTGGGGACTCGCAGAAATGTACGAACTGAAAAGCATTTTAGAGCTGTATTCTGCAAAAGTCAATAATAATAAGTTGGAATTGAGGAGCTCCAACCTCCCGATTACGCGGAATGGGCGACACTCGTTCGTAATGTAGATGGAACTAACAGTACTGGACAGCCACGAACCTCGGTGGGGCAAAACCGTTCATCACTTGGGCGTCACATGTCAGGAGCAGACATCATCGGCTTCAAAGAAGTGGTTCAGAGCGGAATTACAATGAAAAGTGTTTCTAATGCTGCGTACATATCAAATCGAATAAGAGTTTTGGCGCATCACCGTAATTATACGCATCGATCGAGAAAATGAGCGCATCTGCGCATCCGCGATTTGAGAGAATTGGCGGATCGGCGCATTCGCGATTTGGGAATTTAGGCGCGCCACGTCACTCTTGTAACCGCGATCAGTTGAACGCGGTGCGTGCCAACGTGCGGCTTTCGATAAGATATGGAAAATTACGAAAAGGAAATAGGAGAAAAAGAAATCAACCGCACGTTGGCACGCGCCGCGTTCAACTGACCCCGGTTGCTAGAGTGACGTGGCATGCCAAAAATTCCAAATCGCGGATGCGCCGATGCGCTAAAGCTCTTATTCAATTTGTTATGCCATACCCAACTAAATGAGAGTTCTGGCGCCTTGGCGTAAAGTTAAATATACGCATCGATCGAGAAAATGAGCACATTTGCGCATCTGCGATTAGAGAGAATTGGCGGATCGGCGTATCCGCGATTCGAGAGAATTGGCGCGTTTGCGTAAAGGATAAGATACGTATAAATCGGAAGGTGAAAGTATTGGCGCATCCGCAATTTTGGATATTTGCCATAACAGATATCGGCTTTCGATAAGATATGGAAAATTACGAAAAGGAAATAGGAGAAAAAGAAATCAACCGCACGTTGGCACGCGCCGCGTTCAACTGACCGCGGTTCCTAGAGTGACGTGGCATGCCAAAAATTCCAAATCGCGGATGCGCCGATGCGCTAAAACTCTCATTCAATTTGGTATGCCATACCCAACTAAATGAGAGTTTTGGCGCATTGGCGTGAAGTTAAATATACGTATCGATCGAGAAAATGAGCACATTTGCGCATCAGTGATTTGGGAATTTTGGCGTGCCACGTCACTCTTGTAACCGCGATCAGTTGAACGCGGTGCGTGCCAACGTGCGGCTTTCGGTGCTACTGGAGTTAGGGGGGGGGCCAGCGCACTGTGCTCTGCGTCTCTAAAGGAGCGCAGAGAAGTCATAGCGCCTGCCGAATCGGGTTCGAATATTACAAAGAAATGATTTGATGATGAAAATTCATGCTTTTTTCTATCCTATGTTAGCCTAAGCCTTGGGAAGAAGATTCCCTTTCCCTGGGCTTAGGCGAATACGCGTAAGTGGCTGTTCAGTCTAGTTGAAGTAAATTTCTCGTTATATGCTAATGGAGGCCTAATTTAATCGTTTTCTAAGTTAGTTAGCTGTATCTAGGCATAAAATAACTTTGAGAGTGCCTATAAGCAGAAATTGGGCGCTACCTATGCTTTTGTCGAGTGGCCCCCCCCCTAACTCCAGTAGCGCCCGGCTTTCGATAACATATGCAAAATTACGAAAAGGAAATAGGAGAAAAAGAAATCAACCGCACGTTGACACGCGCCGCGTTCAACTGACCGCGGTAGCTAGAGTGACGTGGCATGCCAAAAATTCCAAATCGCGGATGCGCCGATGCGCTAAAGCTCTTATTCAATTTGTTATGCCATACCCAACTAAATGAGAGTTTTGGCGCATTGGCGTAAAGTTAAATATACGTATCGATCGAGAAAATGAGCGCATCTGCGCATCCGCGATTTGAGAGAATTGGCGGATCGGCGCATTCGCGATTTGGGAATTTAGGCGCGCCACGTCACTCTTGTAACCGCGATCAGTTGAACGCGGTGCGTGCCAACGTGCGGCTTTCGATAAGATATGGAAAATCACGAAATGGAAAGCGAAGAAAAAGAAACCAACCGCACGTTGGCACGCGCCGCGTTCAACTGACCGCGGTTGCTAGAATGAGTGGCATGCCAAAATTTCCAAATCGCGGATGCGCCGATGCGCTAAAGCTCTCATTCAATTTGTTATGCCATACCCAACTAAATGAGAGTTTTGGCGCATTGGCGTAAAGTTACAGTCCATTTCCCGAAAAATGATTGGGCGTGTCCCACGGACTTGTGTGAACATGTATCAAACTCTCTCAATTCTCCCACCCCGCCACACACTCTCACTCTCGCCTGGTACTCTCACTCTCGCCATTCACCCAAGTCCGTAGGGACACGCCTACTCAGTTTTCGGGAAATGGACTATAAATATACGTATCGATCGAGAAAATGAGCACATTTGCGCATCAGTGATTTGGGAATTTTGGCGTGCCACGTCACTCTTGTAACCGCGATCAGTTGAACGCGACTGCTAGAGTGACGTGGCATGCCAAAAATTCCAAATCGCGGATGCGCCGATGCGCTAAAGCTCTTATTCAATCTGTTATGCCATACCCAACTGAATGAGAGTTTTGGCGCATTGGCGTAAAGTTAAATATACGTATCGATCGAGAAAATGAGCACATTTGCGCATCCGTGATTTGGGAATTTTGGCGTGCCACGTCACTCTTGTAACCGCGATCAGTTGAACGCGGTGCGTGCCAACGTGCGGCTTTCGATATCGACTTTCGATAAGATATGCAAAATTACGAAAAGGAAATAGGAGAAAAAGAAATCAACCGCACGTTGGCACGCGCCGCGTTCAACTGACCGCGGTTGCTAGAGTGACGTGGCATGCCAAAAATTCCAAATCGCGGATGCGCCGATGCGCTAAAGCTCTCTTTCAATTTGTTATGCCATACCCAACTAAATGAGAGTTTTGGCGCATTGGCGTAAAGTTAAGTACACGTATCGATCGAGGAAATGAGCAAATTAGCGCATCTGCGACTTGAGAAAAGTGGCGGATCGGCGCATCCGCGATTCGAGAGAACTGGCGCGTTTGCGTAAAGGATAAGATACGTATTAATCGGAAGGTGAAAGTATTGGCGCATCCGCGATTTTCGGATATTTGCCATAACAGATATCGACTTTCGATAAGATATGCAAAATTACGAAAAGGAAATAGGAGAAAAAGAAACCAACCGCACGTTGACACGCGCCGCGTTCAACTGACCGCTGTTGCTAGAGTGACGTGGCACGCCAAATCGCCGATGCGCTAAAACTCTCATTCAATTTGGTATGCCAGCTGGAGCACACTACTGCGCGTCACACATGGAAGCATGCAAAGTCAGCGCGTTATCGAACTCTCTCATCCCGTCACACACTCTCACTCTCACCCAAGCCCGTAGGCCACGCCCTCTACACCTCAAACTTGGGTAGTTGAACCAAAGGGTGGACACACAGATATACAGACTCACCAAACTCCTGATTTATATATGAGGTATGATATCCCGACACCTGGGCTCTTTCCCAACGAACTATAGACATTTTCATCTAAACACCGAACATTTTAATGCAGGCCCGTCAACAGTGTCCACAGTGGGCGGAGTGTGACATAATCCAGTAAAGTGGTGTGCAGTAAGGACACCTTCTACACAATAACCGATATTTTCAATCAAGATTGATCGGTGACGCATGTTGTTGCAGTATTTCAACTTTTATAAGGGCACTTAATCAATAGTATGGTCCAGGCACAAAAACCGATATTTTCACTCAATATCGATCGGTGATGCATGATGTTGTAGAATTTCAACTTTTATGAGGGCACTTAATCAATAGTATGGTCCATGAGCCGTTTCCAACCTTCTGCACAAAAACCGATATTTTCAATCAATATTGATCGGTGACACATGTTGTTGTAAAATTTCAATTATTATGAGGGAACTTAATCAATAGTATGGTCCATGAGCCGTTTCCAACCTTCTGCACAAAAACCGATATTTTCAATCAATATCGATCGGTGATGCATGATGTTATAGAATTTCAACTTTTATGAGGGCACTTAATCAATAGTATGGTTCATGAGCCGTTTCCAACCTTCTGCACAAAAACCGATATTTTCAATCAATATTGATCGGTGATGCATGATGTTGTAGAATTTCAACTTTCATGAGGGCACTTAATCAATAGTATGGTCCATGAGCCGTTTCCAGCCTTCTGCACAAAAACCGATATTTTCAATCAATATTGATCGGTGACACATGTTGTTGTAAAATTTCAATTATTATGAGGGAACTTAATCAATAGTATGGTCCATGAGCCGTTTCCAACCTTCTGCACAAAAACCGATATTTTCACTCAATATCGATCGGTGATGCGTGATGTTGTAGAATTTCAACTTTTATGAGGGCACTTAATCAATAGTATGGTCCATAAGCCGTTTCCAGCCTTCTGCACAAAAACCGATATTTTCAATCAATATCGATCGGTGATGCGTGATGTTGTAGAGTTTCAACCTCTATGAGGGCACTTAATCAATAGTATGGTCCATGAGCCGTTTCCAACCTTCTGCACAAAAACCGATATTTTCAATCAATATTGATCGGTGACACATGTTGTTGTAAAATTTCAATTATTATGAGGGAACTTAATCAATAGTATGGTCCATAAGTCGTTTCCAGCCTTCTGCACAAAAACCGATATTTTCAATCGATATCGATCGGTGATGCGTGTGTTGCAGAATTTCAACTTTCATGAGTGCATCTCCTACCATTCCCCACCCAACCCACACTTGACCCGACCTTTCCCGCTGATGAGCCGACCTTCCGTTGGATCGGGTACATGAGCCGTTTCCAGCCTTCTGCACAAAGCCGATATTTTCGATCAATATCGATCGATTCAATCGATATCGACAAAGTCGATGTGCGTTCTGTACATCCCCCATTACGCCTCACCCAGCCAGCACTTGGCTCGACCTTTCCTGCTAACTTCTGAGGGTCTGTATAGTGTCACGTACCTCAAACTTGGGTAATTGAACCGGACACACACACACACACACACACACACACACACGCAAACGGACAAACCAAACTCCTGGTTTATATATAGGGTATGATATTCTTCTCCTGACCACCGGATTACTGCACCCAACACCTTCGATACAGTCGTTGATTTTACGCGTCTGTGGTCGATATTATTTTCTCACAACAATACTGCTACGTTGGCTTGGTGTATGACTGCAGCTCCTGTTCATGAGTTTTCAGACAAAGACATTACACCATCAGACGATCCGAGCAAGGAATCAGCGACGACGAACTTTGCAAGAAAAAGATAGGTGTATGGCCGCCATGTGCGGCAGCGTGCCGCAGCTTTTCGAATCGGTACTCATAATCACGCTTGAGTAAGTTATTCACTGAATCAACCAAAATTTGATGAACATTGGTGAACATGCACTACTCATCCGTGAGGAATTCAAATTGGAATGAAGATAGTGAGCACTCTGAGCCACACATTCACAAAGCACCAGAACGGGTGATTTTGTCAATTTTAGATTGTGAAAAAAGCTTCTAAGAACGAAACGACCAAACATTCGGAACTTAAAATCCTTTTCTTCTGCAGAATTTTGTCGCGGACGAGTTTTCGCCTCCGCTGCCCCACTGTATGTATTGATCCAAATCAAGTCGCAGCCGTCAGTCCACCTTCCACCGTTATTCGGCCGTGACCGAAGGCTCTGAGGCGTAGTATGAGCTTGATGCAATCCTTCCGGCTAGAGTTGATTTTTTAAGTGATTGGATAATGAAATTCAAAAAATATCGGATAGGTTAGGGGATCCTTTTCGATTGAAGGAGCTTGCATTTTCAGGCCTGTTAGCAGCACTAGCGGCGATTCGGATCGAAAGCCAATGATCACATACAGGTTTCCTGAAGATGAGGATGGTTGGTTGAGTTGAGATCTCACGTACTTTCTATTATTTTTGCACTGGTGGTATTTTAACAAATAATAATTGACGCTATCGTGCACAATAAATAAATGAGTAATGGACTAAATTCGTGCGGCGGTCCAAGGCAGCTTTTATATGAGAGAATTGATGCCTTCCAATTTTATTGCGATTTTTCGCTCAAGTAATGATTGCACATATGTGATACTGCTAACCATCCTAAACCTTCAAATACTTCTGCAAGACGCACAATGGTTACATTTCGTTCCCCTATACTTGCGTTTATTTCTTGCGGAACTGTGGCTCGTGTCGTCGTGCGCACTCTCGCTTGAGCGTACTATTTGCCCTCACACACGATCACCACTCACGAGTCGTGCGTTGTGGAGGGAAAATAGCACACGCATGTGAGAGTGCACACGATGACAAATGTGATCGTGAGAGCGAATCCATCATAATTTCAGTTATCTGCTCCCTTAATTGTTTGAGGAGAACCCTCTCCTTAATCACTATAGGCCCCCTATCATATTTTGTTTTTCGCTTTCGCACTTCCATTAAAGTCGAACTTTTTCCTGCCGGTATCGATTTCCGAAAGTTCTTTATAGATTTTCGATCATTTTATGGAATTCCTTAATTTGCCTTTACCTTCTCTTACTCTATCCTGTACATGGCACGATGTGCAAGAATCCTTTAGTTAATAGGATAATCTACTCATGCTGGGAAGCCATTTCATATTGATCATATTTTTGCTTTGGAGGCTTTTTAGCAAAAAAGTAATATACATAATAAAAACTGTGACGTCACACTGAAAGTACATCGCTTAATCTTTCGTTCTGCACACATTTCATATTTACTTCTTTCATCTACCTATCTGTCCTTATTGAATTTTCAAAATTTATTGACCTTTCCATGACGACTACGTCAATTACTCGCTTCTTTTGGAGACAAGGTTTCATTTCAGCCGAAGAAGTTCCACCGGAGCTGTTTTTCCCGGATTATTCACGTGCCCAGCGTAGAAAGTACTGCAATGAAGAATTTGTGATGGCACTGACCGACGTCAAAGGTGCCCGAAAAAACGCCTACTGCTTGAAATTTCTGAACTCGCGTGATGATCACAGTGAGTACTTAATCGAAGGCAGTAGAACCATTAATTTGGGTTTGGAAGGGGAAATATGTTCGCCATAAACGACCGCTATAGGTACAGCGTGATGGTGTGTGGCTCGGTTTGTGATGGGAAGCCCTCCTAGCAGGGCTCTTTGGCACTACTCGTGAATCCTGTAACAGGGGGCATACGGTACACTCCACACTCCTCACGTGAGCGCCCCTCCTACCAGCAGTTGGTCGTTTAGCTGCGTACCACTGCCACGTATCATTGATCTGGGCGGCAACGATCGATATGATGCGCATCACAAAACACATCCCTGTCGAGAATCACTGGAAACGGTGGGGCTCCCATGTCTCGGGTTTTTGGCCGCTCTATTTCTTGTGACTCCCGTCCAACACAGCACCTGTGATGTGACACATCAGGGAAGAAAATTCGCGTGGCCATGTGTAGCACTTGCGATGCGGGCGATTAAGTACGTCGTATGTACTTAGCTGCCACGGCGCCTTCTTTGCTGTAAACCTTGAATTACGATCAGATCATGGTTATCGCATTAGGACACTGCCAAGGACGGACCCCTAGCTCGCATGCAACACGTCGCATTCCGCAAGCCGCCACTCGAATCCTGCGTCCTGGTGGACACCCATCCATGGCACTAATACTATCATTTTAAAGCGTAACCAAATTTTCGCATTTGCTACCTTCAACCGTGATCGATTTTACTCTTTTTGGAATCGCTTTCTGCAATTTTAAATAGTTCATATTTCAGAAAAAGGCTCGTATCCTGGCGTGTTAGTTGTGATTTCGCCAATACGCAATGATATATTTTATTTGGATTTGGCTCGAAATATTCATAAATATCTTGAACGTGGTACCATACGGCTGACTTGTTTCCTAGAAGCCATATTCAACCATAGCTATCCGCAAGTTAAAGGTAAGAAACGTTATAATTCTCCAGTTTCGACTATTATTTGACACAAGACTCAGGCCGATGTTCACACTATGAGGAGGATCCTCTAACTTCAATGAATGTTGACCCATTTTTTTCGCGTCCGTAATGTATCCTTGCCGTTTTGCCCGCACCATTACGATCTCATTTGGTGTGGCGAGGGTCATAAATTTAAGAAGCGGTTTGAGCGGTTCCAAAAGGTGCGGTACTCGCTAGCGAATGGCTTTCAATAGAAAGAGGTACACGCGATTATTGCCCCTCTTCTGCAATGCGGTGTAGTATGGGGTGTATGTTACAAGAATGGTCCAGTAGGTGTGCGCGCTGCTCGCGCACATCGTCAATGGCGATCGACACTCTACCGTGTGTGGACAGCTTTTGTTGAGCAGTGACATTCTCTCAGTCCTCTATACGTATCGTTCTCGCCATCGGATATAGTGCAACTCGTACCTGCAAGGCGCAAAGTCGTGACCACGCCCACTGGAGCGGCGATCCGGACGATTGTCCCGACCATTTATTCTGAGATGGTCATATGAGGCTGAATAGCAAAAATCGTCACTATGACACGTTAGAGTGTACGCCTAGGCTGCTTATCGCGTGTTTGTCCGAAGGAATCGCCCACGAAAAAATTAGATACTTCACTGCCCTTATAATTATGTTGTATTTGCCTAATAAGGACCGCATGCAAAGTTCCATGCGAAAAAATGAGAATTCGGCTAAGATGCAGCTCCCTTAATTCTTGACCGGGCGGGCGGAGTCTTCAAGTAAAAGCCCCGTCCCGTTGTCCGCCGCGGTTGGAATTGGAGAGTGGGATTGTTAACGTAACTTCCTGTTCCTACAATGCGTCTCCAACCGCGGTGGACGAAGAGGTGGGCACTTTCTCGGAGGCCCCACCCACCCGCCAAGACTTTGTGGTGCTGTATCTTAGCCGGATTCGCATCTTTCGGCGTGAAACTTTGCATGCGGCCCACATTAGGCAAATACAACATAAACATATGGGTAACATAAAAACTCATTTTTCCGTGGACCATTCCTTCGAGCAATGTGCCGAATCAATCCTTGTAGCCACACGCGTAGTTTACACTTATTCCTTCTTTTATGACGACCGCACATTCATTCGTAATAATGGCAGTGCAGTTCTTAATCATCGCGACCAAGTGCATCTCGCCGTCACCGACAAAAGGCAACAGTCTGTCGGGACACGCCGTTCCTTACACACAGAAAGGTTACAAATGTATTTCTGCGCTTTTTGTTAGAAACAAAGAATCTCACTGTCGGAGCGTAAAACTGCGTAAGACGACAAAATCGAAAGCATGGTTTTTTTGCCGAACTGGGCTATGAATGCTCTAGCTCTATATGAGGACGGGATCTGATTTCGCGGTTTATGAAGGCCGTATATAAAACGCGACGTTGATCGATCCCTCTTGCGATGCGTCAAGCGACACCTTTAGGAACGACTTCTAGAGAATTCAGTCTACTACTCGATGGTGTTATCCTACCGACGTAGTAAGCTACCAGTTCATCGACCCTACGGTTATGGAAGGCTTGTTGGCCTGGATGGGCACTGATTCAGTGTCTGATCCCCGGATACGAGTTGTAGCGATGAAACATGTCACAGCCCACATCCGGCCATGAAGTTAGCGTAATAAAAAGAGCGTCATTACCGCTCTACTATCCAGTACGGTACGCTCAGCTTGCACCATCGCGTCACATGCCGGAGCCGCAGCGCGATGTTTCTGTCCCAATGGCACACAACCGGCGTTACAACAGTCATTAGCTGCAACGCCAACTATAAGGCTACTGAATGGCGTCTTCTTTTCCAGACCACACTGCAGTCACACAGAACAACAAAAGCGTAGATACCACGGGGTCTGCGTCTCTGTCGCTCGCCTCTCTTCTCTCTCGCTCTTTCGCGCCTCCTTTGTCTGCTTCTCTCGCTGAGTGCCCTCATGAGCTCGTGCATAGGCACATGTCAAGGATAGCAACGAGAGCCCAAATACACGTGCACTGAGTAGTCTTGCGTAATTATTCTCTGCTGGACGCCCATGCAAAGCCCACTCAATATTATCGCTAAATGTTCCTTTGAAATATCGGTGATGCTGATAGCGGTATCCATGGACTGAAGTACAACTGTCACTCGAACATGCAAGCCATCTTGCATGACGTGCATGATTGTTACCACTTTTATTACTTTACAATTTAGTAGCGCACCGCGGAAGTATGAGAAATTTCCAGCTGAAACCATGCATCAGCATGAGTTTAGAACCTTAGTAAACTGTGAAATAAAAGGTCCCCTGCACAACAGGTGTCTTTCGCCTATGTCTCGAACATTTGACTTTAGCTTCTGAAATCAGTATTTAACTGGCAATAACATGAGATTAGGTCCTTTTGTTTTGAAAGTAAACACTCGAACGTTGTCAGGTGCAAGCCTGGTGGTGGTGGAGAAATGTTCCGATGTGACGGGACGGCCTGATCTGATCGAGATTTTCAATCAGGGAACAATTCTCGGACGAAATGGTTTAGCCAAAATAGTTGAACGGTTTGTGTATTGTTGCCATTCTCTAATATACCCCTCTGTAATGATTTTTGTATGTCATGGATTTTTAGAATATCTCCTGAAATCACAACCTGCATCATAGCATCCTTGCTCGGCGAACAACGAATTTTACTGGCAGATCACACTGTAGGCTCTTCTCCTTCATCTTTTGAATATTCAAACACTAATTTTCTTATGGGAACCTTATTTTCACGAGAGAAAGGCAGCTAGGGTCCCAAAACCTGTCATGATAAGCTCTGTTCGATTCCTTCGAATGCCTGCGACGTTACAAAAGCCCATAATAAAAGCGAAAAACGTCATGCAGTGAATTTCAAGCACTGCAGCTTAAGATGGTAGTTTGCGTATTACGTCAATTTATTCAAAAGCATCACTTAGGAATTATGGGATGGGAGGTCATGGTCTAATGAAATTTGACCTAAGAGGAGATAAACTGTGGCTAAACCCGTATTGAAGAACGGGAATTAAGATTTTTATAGTGATCTTGCTGCTTTCTTTTTTTGCTTTGTCGCTGCAGCGGACCGAGTTGCTGTGAGGGCGGGGCAACGTGCACGGATGGGTGGCTTAGCCTCTCGCCATCTGCGTAGCCCCTCAGCGGCTAGTGATACAAAGGGGCGAAAGGAAAAATGAAAAGTGGGCTTGACCTTTTGCGTATTTGGCCATTTTATCCGGTTCACATATCCTAAAGGCGTTGGTAAAACCTGATAGATGATAGCAAATGATGATTGATAATATCTGATGAGAAGCGCATAGACTATTTATCCTATTCAGAATGCCTGAAATGAGACAGTAATGTAGAACATTCAGGTCTGTGCCGTGTCCAAGCTGGTGCAATCCATGGAGGCTTTGATTCAACCATTTTGTTGGCCTCACGTTTTCATACCTGCCGTACCAGACAACTTAATCGATTTGTGTCACAACCCTACACCATATCTCATGGGTATTTTGAGGTATAGTTTGTTCATTATTCGTAGTAATAGGATCTTACTGCTATCACCGTTATTGATTTTATAAGCCACGCTTCACTATTACCAATTGTCATGATTATCATTATACACTATTTATAATTATCACCATTCTTCTTTTATTACCCTTACATTGGCGCATTCTAAAAAGGGATCGATTAATGCCGCCAACATTTCTTAAAATTTACTGTTACACTTGTCGCCTCAATAACCTTTGCTTTGAGCGTTCTCAACGATTAACTTGATAGGAAGAAACCGCTTGCAGTTCTTGCTGAGAAAATTTTTGAAAAATTATTACAGGAATAATCTTGTGCCGATACGCGATCTCATCACTGCCACCGCCGACACGGAAAACATCGAACAGGTCTGTTTGTGGTGATCGTTTGATAGTGAATTTGAGGTCACCTTTAGAGTGATGCAGCTCAGCGGGTTTGCACCAAACTGCCACGATCAAATTCGAAGATGCTATTGTGATTCGTGAAGGTTTCAGATGGATTTTGTGTTCATAGACGCCGATACCGGTCTCATATATCCACCGCCGGAGCCGTACGTGTGTAACACGAATATCGTCGTTTGGAAACAACAGGTAAAGAGATATGTATGCTTTGTTGCGAGTGAATCACGACAGAAGTAGCCGACTTCCGTTCGACCTCGTTGAAGGCCGCCAGGGGAGAGCAAAATTGAAATCTGTGGACATATTTCTTGCAAGCAATATTCGGGCGTGAGCACTTATGACGGAAAATCGCGTGGCCGCCCGCGGCGAGCGGTTAGGTGGGAGCGAGTACTAGCTGCAGGAGATGGCAGCCTTCAAGCGAGGCAGTGTGGCACGGGTGCAGGAGGCAGTGTGGCATTGGTGGAAGTGCAGAGATGACGCAGCCACGCTCTGCCGGGCTCCCAAGAGCAATCGATTCGGCAAGTCGTACTGATGGCGCCGCGAGTGGGACGCGGCGAAGCGATTTTCCGTCGTATGTGCACACATCCGACGTCTTTGAGACGTATCAAGAGGTGTGCGCCATAAGGACAGAAAATTCTTGTGGTCGCGTGTGGCGCGCGACACGTTGGGTGCGAGCCATGGGCGTTGTATTAAATTGATCTTATAGCAATTACGCTTAAAAGTAAAAAGCCGTCAGCTCCGCAACTCAACTGATGATTCGCCCCTAACTTGCACCCATCACGTCGCATTCTGGACGCCGCCACATGAATTTTCTGTCTGTGGCGCACACCCCGCATCAAGTACCTTTTCACACAAAAAAAGCGTCTCAACTTGTATCGCATAGCGTTCATTTATGTGAATATGCTTCCCTCCCTGAATACCGCGTGATCGTCTTCCAGCTGAGCAACCTAGAGGGTGGGATGCAAGGCTTGGTTATAGTGTTCGAACACAATCTAAAGCCGTACAAACAGCGGCGGCGTCCGATCTCACAACCCTACAATGTACCACAGACATTTGGTTTTCAAAAAGAATATTTTGTTGATCCCCTTTTTAGTGCGCAGTTCGGTTTTGTAAACGTCTTGGAATGCCCAAGAAAGTAAGCATGGCTCTCATAACTGGACTTCGAGCAGCATTAGTGGATGGTTCTGGAGCTTCTGCTGATCTGAGGATCGAAAACGTAAGTACTGAAAAGTTATGAATAGAATTGTTCTCTCTTAGTATGACTATGGTTGTTCAGATGATGCTCATCTGGTATGCTTCTTTATTCGGGCATTACAAGAACATCACCTGTCAGTGTGACTGGGGTGGTCAACAATTCAAGCAGCGCTTGGTTGAAAATCAGCCGGATAAAGTTATACGGCCGTATTTATCATATTTGACTGAAACGGTTATGTTCCACGAGTGGATAATGAAGAGAGTAAGCACAAATTTTGTTTTCAGCGGTTTATTACGTGTGGTTTTATTATCAGCGGTCCATCCTATGATAGAGATTCAATTCGTTTGAACACGAAGGGAGTGTAGAAGATCCCATCTGGAGCCACGTTTATGAGGTTTTGAGAGGGGTTTAAGTGAGGACAACCATCAAGTCGTCGCATAGGAAGGTAAGGTCACGTCCATATTTCGTGCCGTGGCTGCGTTCACAGGTAGCGAGGTAGAGTGGCACGGGGAGATGCAAAGACGGCGTAGGCAACGAGACAGGGTGGCATAGGCGGAGACACAGAGACACGCAGCCACACCCTGCCACCAACACCGCAAAGTATGAACGCGGTCTGAAGGCGCTGACCAATGCACCACTGGAGATATAACGGGATGAAGCGGCTGAAAATTCGAGAAATAGGACCCCATATTCAGTTGGTGCTCGACGCAAAAGTGTTTTCGCGTCGCTGCAATACTGGAGAGGTGGGACACCGGCCAAGCCACCGTCCTTGTCCCAACCCTCCGTAGTTGCTCAGCATGCCACCATAGAGTCATGATAAGGAGCAAGTGGGCTGTAGCGAGAGTGTGGCACACATCGCTTCCTTGAAGCCGTGCTTCATCCACCCGAATTGCCCTTTGGAAGTGGCCCATTACTCACCCGTAATTTAATATCGTAATAATGCTGGAAATGGACGCACAACCTTGAGAATAAGAAACCAATTAATGCAATTCTAACTGTATACGCGCGCGGCAACGACAGGCGCCGCCCATCGACTGCTGGACCTTCTGGTCGCACGCGCTCACGCGCGTTGTGGATGGGTTTCTGTGGAAAAGCCTTTTCTCTGCAGCAAAGAAGTTTGTTGAATGAATACCCAGGCAAATAATTTCATTTTCAGTCCGAGTCAACGTTTGCAGAACCGACGGATCCCCTGCCTGGAACCGAAGACTACCTGAATCGGCAAATTGATAAACTCTATAGTGCGGGTGTCAATTGCTTTACTACGAAACGATTAGCGAAACTATTCACCAAAGTGACTGCAGTGCTCCGAGTGAAAAAATAAAGTGGTATGATTTGTTCATAAAGTACTATCAATAGCACTGACAAATAGTTCACTTATAGGTTAATCCATTTAGCCTCACTAGTCACACTAATAATATGATTAAATTGTATATTGTATATTCGTTTTATTTATGAATGCCTTATCGCTAAAATTGATCTCACTTAGCGATTGTATATAGTTGTGGGAACAAATATAAAATTTGTTCAAACGTTCTGTTCAAGAATAAATTTTCCCTACTTCGTTTGTGGGCAGTGAGTGGAGGAAAATAGTGTCGAAGCGTGACTTACGAACGGGAAAGAGCTAAGTGTAGTGCAGGTATTCGATTCACCATGGGTATTGATTTTACGCGCGCTTTGCAGCCACACGTGAAAGGGGGAGGGGAAGACCAGGGGTTTCTTATTTGAATTCTTATTGGTTTGGTTTATTTGGTTTCTTTTTTTTGGTTACTTCAGGTATGGTTATGTGATCGTGACAAGCTAGGATCTCTAGTTAATGAGTCCATATACGCAAGGAAGTTCCGCAGTCGCAAAAGGCGTTCTAACACCATGCACCCTCAAAGTATTGGATCTCTTATCGGTCAACGTCTTCACTTATCTTGAAGAGTAAAGACTAGTTTGCGGCTAGACAATCTTCTCGACATATGTGACTTGTTTCCTTGATACATCGCAGCTGGAGGGAGCGTGACCCAGACTAAGGGTGTAGGCCAAGACACTCGAAATGGACCACTTCGCCGGATCTATGGCGGCCACGCCTCTACGCACATTGTACCTTCGCGCCCTGTCCAAAACGCAAGCACAAGGACGCTTCTTACGATCGGTGACGCATTCCGCGTAAGGTGTTGAACCAGTTCGAGAGTCTAGACCTATTTCCAGACGGTGATCGTTCTTGTTTTAATCTTTGGTTTGCACACATTGTCACCGTGGCATGACATCTATACCAAATTCATTTTCATACTTCTGAGTATTAACATTAATCCAGAAGGCACATAAATCGAAAGGAGATAGAGACAATGATATAGTCGCCAGCAAATGCAACAGTGTTTCAACAAATCTCAGACAGTGGAAGTTATCATTTCTCTAAAAGACAACGCCGCTTGATCGCCATGTAGAGCATGTTGCATCAGATGAAATGTAACGAGATAATTACAATATGTGAAGGGTTAGATAAAACCCGTAAAAGTATACAAAATCTCGTAAATCAATACTGAGTGTGGTATCTATAAGAAACGTTGCATGAAAATTCAGTGCTACTGGCGTAGGTGGTGCACTCATTTTTGCCGGTACGTCCCATTACGTCATGCTTTCGCATCGCGGCGTGCTGCGAGATGCGTTCAAGGTAGAGGCACCGATGCAGTTGGGTCCTAGAGCGATTGTTGAGTCCTAGACGTAATTTAAGAATGGGATGCGACAGCCGCTTTAGAACCACTCGCATCGCGTCGTACGCTGCGAAGCGGAATCCCGACGTAAATTTTTTCCGCCCCGTGCGGCTCTCGCTAAAATCGCGTCCTACATGCTTCACCAGATAGGGGGATGGGGAAAAGGGGTTATCCTTCCCTCCCCCTCTTGGACTTGAGTATAAATGTCTGTCCCGGGACTGGAACCGTTTCTTCAAAGATGATCCAGCAAGAGCATCGTCCGCCTGCTCTCTAACATAATAAATACATAGACGCAGAGCACGACGTGTGCCCAACCCAACCCCAATATCGCGGAAAATTCAGCTTAAATGAGTTTCCTCGTGCTCCGATTTAACCGTGATCCATTCTTTGCCGACTTACATGGGAGCACCATCCAGAGCACTCTTCATATAAACTAACCAATAAAGCAAGTTGTAGCATGTGTATACCACTGAAAATAAGAATTTTTAACTCTTCACTGTGGAGTCGAGTCTAAACTATGTTTAGAAATAGAAAATAATTCGACTTGTGAGAAGAACAGAAATCTCCGCATGGGATCATTCTACGATGAACCTAGAAAAGAAGTCCCAACCAACCAAACCACACCTGGTCCTAGACGAATGGATTTCCAAGGTGGAATCTGCTTTCATCATCGAAATGACTGTTCCATTGAATTATCTTCTCTCATAGCAAGTTTCCTTCTCCTCATGAGCTTTAGTTGGAAATTTGTTCATTTAGGACCAAGTGCGATTTTGTTGGGTTAGCGTTGCTCGGTTATGTTAAAGCAGGCGCAACACCGTGACCGTGAGGGTGCTCCTTGCAACCACGACAAAGGTGCAGCCGAAGCAGCTATCCGAGGACCTACCTGTCCCAATAGGATAAGCCCCTAATCTGATTATCGCGTGGTGTGCCTTTGAACGTTGTGTGATAACATTAAGCCGTCCGAAGGATAAAAAGGCTGCAATGTCATCGGAGCCGGAGGTGGCCTCAATTTCGCTATTTTTTGAGATTTCACTGGTTTTCTCTGATTCTGTAGCTTCGAATAGCTTCAAATTTTTTGATGGGTACGATATTTCAGGAGAATTACTCTAGAATATGCCTTGAAACTGAAATCCGGGAGAGGACAAAAGTAGTACGAAATAGTTCATTGAGAACTAGTTTTATTTGCGATGTACCTTGCGCGTCACATAGCACAGGTGAGCTGCGAACCGCGCATGAGATAATTTAAAGAAGACTAACGCAGCTATGTGGTTTAGCAAAGACAGGAAGTACAGTTTTACTGAATTCACACTTATGCGGATGAAGTCATCCGCTGGTGTCACCCATTAGTCATGGTAATAGGAGCTCTGCGACTGTAGCCCATGATGGTAAAATCCACTATCCGCTTTCGACACCCTGCCCGCATCATGATAGCTTACTGAACCGCTCAGGACGTGGTAAAAAAGTGCAGTCGGTTTCATTCATACAATTACCCACTTTTGATCGGTCTAGTCAAAATGGCACTACCCTTCCGAGAACCCAACATACCTGCATTCCATTCTAGTGTGCTGACACCTAATGCGACGTCAGCACACCGGAGAATGGTTGTGGGCGTATTGGTAGGGGTTTATATAAGTAGGAGTCGCTATCACAACGATGATAAGGCCTCAGATTGATAGTCCAGCACCAATGAATATCCCCTTACACCGAGCGGTCAGTTTTCCTTATCATCCCCTACAGAGCTACTCACCTGCGGACGGACAGATATACAGACCGACATACAAACCGACACACAAACCGACCCATATAGTTAGTGGTTTATATAGTACGAGTTGGCTGGCGCACACTACTGTGCGCGTAACATTATGGGCGTCAGTGGGTCGATCGGAATTGCTTTTTCTTATAAATTTACTAAGGACCCATACCACATCACCCCATTGTGTGCCGGTTTTCTCTCATTTTTATTGTGTTCAAGATAACTCGGACATTGGTCATTTCTGCCGATTTTTCGTGGCCTCAGGGCTGCGTTGGGACTGAGTTATGAATTTTTGTTGCACGGGCCCCCACTCAGGGTGCGCTCCGCCCACTGTGCCCAGGCCTCTTTCGTGAGTACTCATGGCTGACCAAAGCCCATCTCTCCGTGGCGTTTGAATCATTTTGAGCAAAACAATTTTTGATCCACGAACCGAACGTTTCAGTGCACGCTCCGCCCGCCGTGGGCGGAGCTTGACTGGGTCCATGTTCACTCTTGACGTCTTGCACCATGTCCATCCATCCCAAGCTTGTTCCCATTTCCTCAGGCCTTTTCTCATCTGATGTCCAAGCTCCGCCCACCACTACAAATGCTCCGCCCGCTGTGCCCACACCTCTTTCATGACTTTCTCAAACTCATTCCTGCCTTGACCCAGCTTTCCCCACGTTTGGGTCATAATGGAACCCAATTCACAATGTCTGAAAACGGAACATTCCAGTGCATGCCCCGTACATCGTGTGCTGAGCTTAACTTGGTGCCCCCATCTCCACAGGTCGTTTTGCATATAATACCTAATTCCCTGACAGACGGACGGACGAACGGACGTACAGACAGACGAAGCGTTTTATATATAGTAGGGGTAGGGACAGCCATTGAACCGTATCAATTTATGTTGAAGTCAAAAACTCACATGGAAATCCTATCCGAGAATAGTAGTCGATCTTTTCGCAGCATTGTATGTTACGCGATTTTCTTGGCATTTCCGTACCAGATGAAGTCTTGGCAATGTTCCACCTGGTATAATAATGTTAAGGTCTTCACAGTAAGGATGTGCGTCAGGACTGTCCAACCCGGCTACCGCGCGCGGCGAGCGCCAGCCCAGTTGGACAGTCCCGACGCGCATGCGCACGCGCCAAGACCATCAATCTTTTCACTTTGAAGAAAATTATGAAATCTGCTGTCCCACAGAACACTTGGATATACATATACCTCCTTCCGGAAGATCCTCCCAGACTTGTTGGTCTTCCTTCATTTCTGGTCATAAAACCGATTGTGGCCAGCTCGACCAATGAGGCAAAAACGAAGGTAATTCCACTGAAACCATAAAACCAATATAACAGTTTCAAGCACTTTGTGGTCATGAAATGCAAGCAGAGGGACAATCGAATCAACTGAAACCATTCAAACGCAAATTCTCCCATATAACGACAGGTCCTTAGAAAAGTCCGTTGAGAGCGGACGTTGGACGAATGATCGTTCCAGATGTAGGCATTTTTAACAGCAGTGAGCAAATTGTGAGCAATTTCTGAAGACAGAACAGGTGATGGAGGTCTGGTAAAGGCCCTTAACAGAGTCATCCACACTTCTCGATTTGCCCTTACCCTTCCCGGAGCCTTTAAGTAAATGAGCGTTTAGCACGTTTATCGCTCAGAATCAAGTCCAGGTTCCCCGTGCCATTGAGGGATCGCAACGGAACCAAACACTCACCTTGTATGCTCATCAATCAATAATAATAAAAAAAGGTATAAAATGCAGTAGAAAACATAACGATGAAATGTATTGAATGAGCACTAACCTTAGCATCCAAACGTCTATAGCTTTGACATAGGAGACTCTGGGAAGATTACGTATGATATTGCCAAATTGAAAGGTCATCGCCAATAAAGTATTAACTCCAATCATTGTCCGGGCTGGAATAGCCTTAGGGCCAAGATAGAATGGAATCCATGAAATAAAAATGGTCATATACGTCGGAATATATCCTGCAATCAACAAATTACATTAAATAGTCCTCTGGAATAATTGTATACTGTTGTTTTTTTAGCGTACGTATTATCATTACACAGCCTCTCATCAAACTATTTTATTCATAGTCTTATCCTCTCTTTAACATCTGTCGAAAGCAAAATACAAGATAGTTCAGTAAATGGAGTCCACTGCTCTCAGTTAATAAATCTAAAATGTGGAATGAAATCCGTCCGGATCAGCTAGTTGTTAGCTTTGAGTAATTTCAATCTGTTGCAAAAATTTGCGGCTTGAAATTCGATAATAGGTTTGCACTTCATAAATTTTACAAGGACATCGTGTCTGAAGCCATGTGCACATTTTCCGTCTTCTCAGAGCTATTCGTTCCAGAAATCCTAAAATATAAGATTTGTAGAATGGACAGCACACCCGGGCATTCATTTATTTTGCTATATATTTATGCGTGCTGTGCCACGCATTTATAGAACATGAAGCCATAGGTGGAACTGAAGCAGACGAGGGATTAAAGAAGGGACTGGAAGGTCATGGAAGGCTTATTCCACGCCCTTTCATAAAAGGACATTTGTCGTTTAGAAAAGCCCATTATGCCTTATCTGTGAGCCTGCGATACGCTGCTTCAGCTTCAGCTATAAAGTTGTTCCTGGTAGCAGTGAGTGCCGTCGCATTTTTTTCAGATTAAAGTGTTTGCTCGATGATCGGTGTATGACCGTGTGTGTCATTATGGCAGCAAATTCGCGTGGCCGCATCTGGCACCCAAGTGAGAGTGGCCTGCGTAGATTCAAGAGGGCATGGCGCATCTTAAACCGGCACGACAATAGTTGAACCCACTCCGACACCGCCCATTTTGCTCAGTTGACCAATAAGGGAGTTCAAGTGGGTGGCGTTGGAGTGGGTTAGCAGATGTAGCTGTGATAGCGCACGGTGGTGACGCGATAAAAGTGCAGCCTGACTAGTAACCCATGGATCTACTATTCCAAAGAGGTAAGTCGACCCGTCTGCCAAATGTGCTTTCAAGGGTCTACAGTTAAGTGAATATAAGTTGGATTGTTCGATTATGGCAAAGTTTGCCTTTGACATGACCGTAATAGGGATGGTGATGACTTTTGGGTAAGCTTAGGTGAATGATGTGCTTCATACAAAGGCTATATTTGCATTGAATTTTTCTCCTTCTGAATCTATTGGTCGGGCCAACGTATCACCAGTTGTCGGTGAAATTATTCCCACTGTACACGTGCAATATCACTGCTCATATCAAATTTAGTGATCACATTAACTTTAATCAGAAGCTGGAGTTGTAATATATTCACTGCACATAGCACCTCTGTCCGACATAAGGCAGAGGTGTGCTTTGTGCTAGAAGATTCATCAAAAGTGGCTTGACAAAACTCCAAGGGGAAACTCGAGTTAATCACGCCTCCAAGCGGGCGCATATCACAAAATTCTGTAGCTACGGCCGATACCCCACAAGATACGCAACCGCCAAAGCATTTGGTAGCACGAAAGCGATTTCTCGGCCTCTCGGCCATCTCACATCATTATTAGATATCGCCGCATTTTCAAACATAGACCACTTCTTAAAATGCGTTGCCTATTAGATTCAAGATGAGTGGGTCTCGGACGGCACTCGAGCCCGTACTTCATGCTTTCCAGGTGTACATATGCTCATTCAGAAACTGACTTAAAGGAATCGTACATGGAAAAAATTGAGTTTCTTTGTTACATATATATTTATGTTGCATTTGCCTAATAAGGGTCGCATACAAAGCTTCACGTGGAAAGTGAGAATTCTGCCAAGATACAGCTCCCCTAATTTTCGGCCGGGTGGGTGAGGCCTCGGAGTAAGAGCCCCGTTCTGTCGTCCGCCGCGGTTGGGAACGAAGAGTGGAACTGTTCACGTTGTATTGTGTTCCTACAATGCGTCTTCGACGGGTGAGCACTTGCTTGAGGGCCCCGCCCACCCGGCCGAGACTCTGTGGTGCTGTATCATGGCCGGATTCAATTTTTTTCGCGTGAAAGTTTGCATGCTGCCGACATTGAGCAGATGCAACATAAATATATGAGTAACAGAAAACTCATTTTTCCGTGGAAGATTCCTCCAAGGACGAAGGGGTCTCGGTAGTGTAATGGATTAGCACATATGCTCGGAAAACAAAGAGTGCAGGTTTGAGTCCTGTCCGAGACCAAAGTTTTTGCCTTCAACTAAGCACTCTTGTAACAACTTACACTTTGTGCGCTGAAGCGAAAATCAACAAGCAGCTAACAAATCAGTAGCTTCAAAAATTTCCACGATGAATTTCGCTCAACAAATTTTTGCTCCTATAACCGTGGAAAGTCGCACGGTGAGCAGAGTTATTCGTACTCTACTCGAGAGAAACAGCGAGTAAGCCTTACCCTGAAGTAAATACCACCCATAACGTCGTCGAAAAACAAATGTGACAGTGAGCTCATCCCAATAGCCGGCGGCGTAGAGCTGCAAAATCGAATTACTTGCATGTTGTCAGACTATACTAAGTGGCAGCATGCGGTCAAAGTCAAGAAGCATAGCTCTTTCGATAAAGTGTATTGAATGAAAAAACAGTGCGAAATCCGGGAATAGTGAATCAGGAAACAACCAAACAGTAAAAGTAGTAAGACAAGCAGAACAGCGCATAAAAGCCCAGCGTCATCTCCAAATGGCCCAACCAGCTGTGCTTTCCATTTTCTGAGGATCAGGTGATTGGCGCTTGACTTGTAAAGGGGACAAAAAAGAGTGACTTGTACATTGATGACAACGCGCTGTGGACCAAGTAAACATTGCCTACACGGGCTCTCAAAAAATTAAATGCGGGATGCACTACTAAAAATAGACGGCTAAATGGATAAATGTGTGTACAAGCCTTTATATGCGCGCCGCACATGATGTAGCTGGGATTAACCTGGGGGGGGTGGATTTACACCTACTCTCACTGGTTAGCTCCTCCCTCTGGTACATAAGCAAGGCATCGACAAGATTGAATGACTCTCGTAATTGTTAACACCGTAATCTTTAAAATCTCCCGCATGTGAATATAAAGGAGATGATGGTAGCCTTTTGAAAAATATTGACCGTCAGATTATCTGATGTGCTGTAGTTGACCATGGAGAAATCTGGCAGTTCAATATCTTTGAATTGAATTATTGGTGAATCACTCCATACCATGTGAACTTCCTCCTGAAAACGATTCAGAGATGACTGACCCTAATAAATAGAATTTTCTGAACTCATACCCTATTGTAGTTGAAAGACTCGAAGGTTAATATGCATTCAATCGTATCCATTGGAAATTTGGATAAATCCATTTTGCATGGACCCGTACTTTTTATACGCCAATTCGACCATATTGAGCCTAGAAATGGCTAAAATGTAATAATTACTTGATAAGAAGACTTACAAGACAGCACGGGGCTTTACCATTTGCTATAGAAAAAACTTCGTCTTGCATTCCTTATTTTAGCTGTGATAATTATAAAGCTTACATATACAAATACTCTTCAGTCCCTTTACACTCCACAAGATTTCAAAGGGCATACTATCATTCATAACGGTTCACGATTTATTTACTTATTATCTTACATTTGAAAGCTGCGACGTCATAGTGACGAAGGCGCCGCTATCACCTAAACGATCCATGGATCGGTACCAACGAAGAAATGGATGAAGTTCGTAAGCCTCTGCAGTTCATGGCAACCACAAAACACGTAAGCAGTTGCCTTTATGGTAGGAGAAGGCCTCCAACCCCGGTAGATCCTCAAGGATAAAATCAACATGAAACACTTATTTTCTAGTATTTTTTTACTACCACTCGTTCTTCACGTATTTGACCTATTCCATTAAGCTATTCAGAATTCCCACCTTCAAGGAACGGGTGTAGTGCAGAAGTTCCCGATGCTGCGTCGCGAAAGCCGCACGTACGGTACTTTTACGATGGGCGAGGTAAATACCCAAGCACGGTAAAGCTTGTGTTGAGTAATTCTCGGTAAGGGAGCCGCATTTTGGCTGGTTGGTGAAAAGATCGTATTCAGCGTTTTGTCGTGTGGATGTTCACATATGGCGGACTGTAGGCCATGCCTCTCAAAGTGGGTCAAATCGCTGGAGCCCAGAGGCAACGCTACTTCGGCCAATACACAACGGGAGCAGCAAGGCACTTGTGACGAGGGTCAAGCATTGTGTAAAGGAAATTTTTGAAAAATACGATCCTCCCTTGAAACGCACTGAGCCCACTGATGATTTCCGAGCTCCCAGTATGCTACTAAAGATTGGTGCCTACAAACGTCATTAATCGATAGTCATACTTTATATTTTTGTACAATTACCGAGTTCGGGTCAATGCGGCTCTGGGGGAATAGTAGACGTGACTTGCCGTCCGTCAGGCCTGAGAGATTGCTGACACGCTGTCAAGCTCCTTCCCTGAAAAGGCTTAGGCAAAATTGGAAGAACCCAGACGGCTGGGGGACAGGCTCAGTGCAAGAACGATGCTGCCAACACGGCATGTCGCGCCTACCCCCGAGCCACAATGACCCCCGTGTACCAGTGATGTCCTTCGATATTAATAAAATATAAAAACAACGATGTAATCGAAATAGAAATAAAACAAGTTAATACAAAAACATGTAGAAACAGAGAAGTGATTGCAGAAAGAGTCGAATAGGATCGATAATCAGGCAAAGCTCGGCTGCTGGAATCAACTCACGATCACCTCCGCTGAAGACCCTAAAATCGGTGATGATCTGCAAATCTGACAAAGATTTGCGATTTTTCAGACATTTTCTGGTTCGTCAGTTGTATTAGGCGAGCTGAACTGCAGCAGAACAAAACAGGAATTCGCTCACAAACTTCCAATGAGTTTGTCCAGCGCACTGGACCAATAAAAGACCCCAGGGCATGTACTCGACTTCGACATTACAAGCCACTCAATACAGTGATCATTCGGTCAATGCATGCCAAAAACAAGAGGAATTTCACGTTCTCGAGGGATTGCCAAAAAGGCAGGAGGCTATTCATACTTCGATTGATGTGATGCCAATGTTTTGCTCAAGGGTGATCCTCCTCTGCAGCTTACGCTAGAAAGTGAAGTGAATCTTTTTAGTGAACAGGCCATAGCAATTTATTACAATTATCGTCTACTCGCTAGTAGGACCATTTTTATTTTCAGATGAGGGATTTTGCACCAAATGCGACTTGTATGCCTGTTGAGTAGTGAATGTTGTTTCGAGCTTGAATTTAATTTTTGTTAGCAGCTGACTATCGCTGCAACCCGCGATGCGAACATTGTTGGAAAGATGCTGAGTTATGCTTCGTCTCCAGTCATTAGCTATTTCATCGTTAAGAGACAGTTGAGTTGTTGCTTGTGAAACGAACAAAACCAGCTAACAAAAATGAAATATCAAAAACAAATACCAAAAACACGCTAAGCGATGCCGCGTCGGCCCCTCATGCACCATAATCTTCGGGATACTCAAGGTTGAACAATAGTTATTGATTAGTAATTTTTATTTGGATTATAATTGTGCATGTGCATATTACGTCACGAAAGCAAGGTTTAGTTCCCTGGTTTGCCATTTTCTGAGTATATGTATGCAGCTAGAAATGCAGTGTCAGCGAATTTTTCCCATTCAATTCATCCATCCTAGAAAAGGAAACTGCTGAAATCACATTTATCTCAGAAGCCCTAATTCATCCTATTCAGTTTACATATCTTGTCATTTATTTTTTTGCTTTGATTTGTTGCCCTCATGGGGCTGTGCACCATGTATGCAGATATGAGGGAACGGGAAGAGCGTGGCATCTTTTGCTGAGGTCACAACATGTAAATCGCAGCCGAGAGTTATGAATCGATGGCGCAAATTAAGTTAAGTTCGCGGCTGGGACGATTCCGGAGAGCCCGTCCGATTGCTTCTGGCAAATTTGGCACAGAACTTTTAAGAAAAAACATTATTGTTACATTTGCCTGCTCTTATAGAACAGTTTCAAATTGAAACTCTTCATGAATTTTGGGTTAACTTTAGAATGAAACATTTGTAATCTTTCTCTAAAATTTCCACATTGCTGGGATGATAAATGAGGGGGAAACGTTTTTAAAATTTTTTATTATCTAAAAGATAGCCGACCGTCATCGTAAGCATGGTTTTCAAACCAATATAATGTGAATGAAAGATTATTAGACATTAGCGAATACTGTAATATGTATACGTGGATCATCACCAATGGGGTGGTAAGAGAAGTTTTCGCCACACCCCCTGTCGTGCAAAGAGGCGTGTGTGCACGTGTTTCAAAGTCCTCCCACCAGTGATAAATTAACGAATGTGCTATTTGCCTTTGAGGGACAAGGTGTTTCCCTAACCTTAGGAAAGTGACAAAAATAATTTGTAAGGCTCCGGAAATCTTCGGATCGGTTCCTTTCACATTTCCTCTTCCTTTTCATCTAGATCAAACCAGACATAACATGATTCTGAAATAACTTCACATTCGATGGCTCTTAGCTACTGCTCTGCTTACTATCGGTAAACTAGACAGAGAGCAAGTCCAAAGTAAAGGTCTTCCAGTGCGACAATGGCTCTTGAATGCTTGCTGTTAGAACCACCTCAATTCTAGTGCATGCACTTATGCATCAATGCAGCAGTTTCAATAATTTATATGTACAGAATTCGTTTTGGAAACCGTTCACTGGCTAAAGATCGCTTGAAAAATTGCTCGATTAGGACCAGAAACCACCTAAAAATAAGTGATCGAGAACGATTCCTGAAGGAGGCTTTGGAAAAATGCGACCCCCTGAGAATTTTTCATTTCATTCTGTTCCAGAGAGTCCATTCACAAATTCTTTACAATCCCCAAAAATATTAACTACTACACTCAATCTGTTCTCTTCCAATTGAACCAAGTAATTACTATAGCTATGTATTGCATGTACGTGTTTGGGGACAAAGAAGCAGGAAGCATATCAGCTGATAAATAGAAATTCAGCCAAGACTTACATATAAAAAATCCTCAATTCTGCCACTTTATCAGAAAAGCTTACCATTGGGAAAGACCATGAGAAAAACATTCCTGAAAGGTGAGCTGTGAATCTGTGCTTTCTTCGAATTCACAAAGCACGTATTTGGTGTCCAAATATTCTGCAATACTGTCCAGTCAAAGGAGAGATTTCCTTGGCAGGGATTTAATATAGCGTATGCTAATCCCGGATCAGTCCAGTATTCGTTCATGTATAAATCTGCAATAAATAGCAAGCAGTGATCATCTGATTCGTATAATCGTAATTAGAAGTGAATTTTATCTAGATTTTTGGAATCGAGCCAAAGTACAGTGCTGAGGTTATGGTCCCACCGTAGCACTTTTCACTGTCACTTCGGTGCAGCCCTAGTTCATGGCCACTACAGGGGGTGCCAAGAAGAGTGATTTTGCTCACGGCTCAAGTGCACAAAACGGAGTGTAAAGAAAGAGATAAAGGAGTTAAAGCACAATATTCCCTAAATGATCCTCTGAAAGTAGGAACAAGCTGTGGCATACTACTTCCATTGTCACAGAAATATTGAGCCTTCACTCGGCACACTCGGGCTATAGAGCACCTAAGGCATAATGGTCTACCCAAAAGAGCAGAGCCACCTACCGCGGCACGTCTCTCGTGAGAAACTTCCTGGAGACTGACCCTTCAGTTCATAGAAATCACAAAGCCCTCGCTGCTTGGATAACGCTGCTATGATCCGAAGTATTATTTTTCATGCCTCAAACCCCCCTTTTCAGAGTTTTAAAGGTAATGGTAACGTTCTGGTTCATGGAAACAAAGGGCGCTGGGAACCCGAAACAAACGAAATGTTTAAGAGCACCACCCAATATGAATCTCCTGGGGTATCCAGAGTGAATTGATCTTAGCAAGGTTGTGAACGAGGGCAATGAAATTTCGGATTTTGCCCAGTTGAGATTGCACATCCTGTTCACTCGGAAGAAGCTCCTGCTCATGCTCGTGCAGAGGCTGTTACGGACTTTAGGGATGAAAATACTTCGTCAGAATCAGCTGAAGTTCGACTAACATAGTGTCGAAAGTGGAGGAGAAAAATTGTTCTTTTTTTTGGCACCCCTTGTACATTCCTATTTTTCACTGTCATACCCAAAAGTACCTCACCTTCGGCACTTGACCAATCTCCACCTCTCGCAGGCTTCAATTATCTCATGATATTTCCCATGCGAATATGGAAGGAGGAATTTCGATGTATGCATTTAAATCCCATCCTAGCTCAGGCAAAGCAGGACAATATGGTTGTACGATAATACCAAGATAAAATTGCGTTCCAGGGGAGTGGAGGAAGTCCCACCAAAGTTAAGGCTTTTACCTAGTTAATAGACCTGAAAAGTGTCGAAGGGGATTAAGTACCAGTACCAGAGTGAAGAATGTGCTTTGATACTTGGCCCTTAGGCACTTGTCAGGTTTGATATAACTTCATTGCAGCACTCTGACGTGTTTCTAATTTCTCTCGTCCGAACTCTATAGAGCAGCTGATGATGTTCTACGAACCTAATGGAATTGCGCCATGCCGTCCCAGAGGAGCCTTTCACCCTCGCTCCCTAGATGTGAATCTTCGCGCAATTCCGCGATAGCTGCTATTTTGAAAACCATCAGAATACACCGAAAAACCCTTCTTGACATTTGACAACCACCACTTCTTCAACGTCAACATGTCATTTCAGAACGATAAACAGCCCCGAAAACCCGAAACTTTAACGACGCCTGCTGAATTTCACTTTATGAAAGGGGTGTTCACATAAGGGTAGACCTCACTGTATTCATTTTAAGGGGCCTATTCCCTATGAAATACTGAGATTGTAGGCCATTCCGAAATCATTCTACTATTTTATATAATTACCCTCGAAGAACACGAGTGGCTCAACAACCCCTTTGAAGACTACAAAAAATAGATGCAGCTGACATGCTATCAACTGAAAGTGTGCATGATTCAATGCTGTCCGAATACCGAGTATTTCATGATTAAGCCCCTTCATTTTCCAATTTTTTCACTGCTTCATTGTAGCGTAGCCGCAGTGGCAGGCTACGGTAGCTGAACCTCTTTTGGGTCCCGAATGGCTTTGCAGAAAATAAGAAGTAAAAAGTAGCTTACCTATTTCAAAATCTTGCGTCAATTCCGACACTGAGGTCACTTCTTGAACCCACATTTCAATACGTACATCAACAGGATTTGATGGAAGTTTATGTTTGTTGTAATGTAAAGCCGTATCAAGTAGTAAGTGATCAATAATTTCCGTATCATTTGCACAAGATCGTGGTGTATCATATGAATACATATTCGATGAACTGTGTAAATACTGAATATGTAGTAGAAAAAATAGTAATAGCAACATTGGATGAGGAATAATCGTCGTCACGTCATTCGTGTATGTTCAAGTGATCACTGAAAACGTGTTATGCGCGCGGAACAGTCGAAGAATCGATAATTGATTAGCGAATGGAATTTATTAAGCAGTAGAATACACGGAACAAATGGGGTGTGGTGGAGACGATCTGATGTCGTCCCGAACGTCAGCTATGTACGCCTGAATCCTCTCGTTAGGCGCGTGCCATCAATATTCAACCACGCCCCAAGCGACTTCACCAACGTCTACATTACCCTCGGACAAGTACTAGTACAAAGTGTGTCGCAATGTGCAACCCAACCCTTGACATGGGACTTTGATGCATCGCATTGAGAATTGGCACCCAATCCATGCCGCAGGATAACACATATGAATCAATCAATAAACGACTTGCAGAACATTCATGTCTAGATCACTTTCATGAGCGAATTGAGGCTACCTGAAAGCACTGCGATTTTTTTCAGTGGGAAATTTGATCAAATGTCATACACATGATCGACGATCTTGAAATGTCCACTTTCTCCCAATGCTAGGGGATGACGGTAAGTAGGGCCACTAGGTCACGCGGGAGCCATGCACATCCCTTGAATTTGTTCTCTATAAAAGTTTTGTCTGGAGATATTCTGAAGAGCGAGTAGAGCATTGTGCGACGAGGTGAAAGATGTGGCAGTTGACTTCAACGAATTGAATCTTCTCAGAAGTATGGATCGCTTTATTTTAATTTTCTCTCAATTCGGAAATTAGCTTCTCCCCAGATATTATGCCCGGTAGCATCACCCATTCATCAGTACAACGGAATGGACTTGCAAGGAGTAAAGAATGTGTATGAATAATTCGTCTGAATAATTAATGTCACAGGGCAAAGGTCACAGGCTGTCACAGGGTCGCAGGTTCAGGTCAAAATCCATGTTTCCCAACCTACAGCCCAATATCAGGTACTAGAAGGCAATAAGAGAAACTCTACAAAGCTCGCTACTCCTCATTTTGCAATCGCCTTGTAATACAGTAGCTCGATTCCATATCCATTTCTCCCCTTTAGATAAGTTTTCAACAGCAGTGAGGTCAAATACTTGAAAGACCAGAATGAGTACGTTTTTCAGGAAATGTTCTCCATTCATGTTTCTTAACAACCACCCAATGAGTAAGAGATTGAAGTATTGGATTGAGGAATAAGGCCGTTTTTTATTCTCTTTGATTCACAATGTTCTCTTCATCTTCGGATGGAGCTTATGGATGTGTTCGATAGAGCCTTTTTTGCTATACAAAATGGTACTGCTTGTCATTGAAGACGCTCATTTCGTGCTGTTTTCAAGGCTTAGAGTGCAGTTCTCGGCGAACGTGCGCCTTGGGTACCTTCTCTTTCTCGCCTACCATCGAGAGTGAGGAGAATATCTACTTATGCATTCAATATAGCTTTCTCTGCAACACAAGACAGTGCCGCCAGCCTTTTTAATCCTTTTACAGTTCCATATTTCTGAGGCCTAAAACTGGGGTGCTCAGCAAAAACCCACTTGCACTTCTTTTGCCGAAAATCAAGATTTCAGCGAACAGTTTTTATTGTGCAAAAAATTTCAGTTATAACAGTATAATGGTCAATGATGCCTTTTTCCCTCATTTGATTTCGTCTGACGTGGACAACGTCAGCTTTTTTGGACCTCGCGCCTGCCCCAAGTTCAGATTCTTCCCTACAAATTATTCCATTTCTAAAACTCCATTTCTAAACCTTAAAAACCACAAGCGATTAAACGATCAGAAACAAATGAAACTATTTTGTGGAGCTGAAGAAGCCCTATCGACTAAATATGAGCATACATTTTTTGACCTCGATGACAGTCGAAGAAGAATGTCGAGAGTGCGATTTTTGTCTTCAGATTACTTGATACCTCGACCTCATAAATATTAAGTAATCAAGGGAATCGAAAAACAAATAGCATAGTGTGTAGAGCAGAAAAAGCTCTATCGAACGCATTCGTCGAAAGATGAAGAGAACATTGCGAAACAAAGAGAATAAAGAGCGGCAGGAACTTATTCTTCAACGCAATCATTGGTGTAGTGCTTATTTCTGAGGCTCCAAGGGCGAAATTAGACTTATTTAAAAAAGATGCTTCAAAAATCACGTATCCACCTGAATCTGGAACTGTGCCAATGCATACAGTAATTAGAGCCAGGAAGAAAGCTACGGGTTTCATCATTTACAGTAGCGGTCAAAAATATATGCGGTTTGGGATTCTAACCATAACTTTGGTCGAAGTTTACATTTCTTATTCAACTTTTTTTTTTGTTTTTTGAAGGCAACTGGTACTCAGTGAAGCAAAGTAGGGTGTAGTGTTGAGATTGGAAAATTTACTTAACTAAAAACTCTAAAAATACCAAACCTTTTCAGAAATTCAATTGGCCATAAAAAGCTTATAACTCATTGAAACGGGCAGGTGGGCAGAAAATATTACGGAATGAGGCTGGGACTTTGTTGCACGCTATTCCAAATCCTAACAGCACTGAGGCACGGAGTTGACCATTTTCAGTGGTTTCAGTTAAAAAATTTTTTCACCCTTCACACTGCATCCTACTCGACTGAGATACTTTATTTCATTGAGTAACAGTTGTCTTCAAAACACAAAAAAAATTGAGCGAGATATGCAAACACTGAACAAAGTTATGGTCAAAATCCCAAACCGCATATATTTTTGACCGCTACTGTAGTTGTGTCTTAACGACAAACATGTAAATACTATTCTTCACAAATTAGAAGTTATCATGTTGTGGGGAAATTCTTGGAAATTTTGTTCTGAAATTTTCTTAGACTTCCAGAAACCTCAGTGAGCGAGTGAGATCACCCAGTAGTATTTAACCTTTTGTTTCGGCCTCTACATCAGCGATAAAAGTAGACACTTCTTGAGATGGACTTCGGTTTCCTCTTTTCACGAGTACGCGTGGGTCTCAACGCGAACGAGAGGGCCATGGCAATCAACAGCAGAATATGGTGATTTCGAGTTAACTTTTTCTTTTATTTTTCTCGATCTGAAAATTTTTTTCTGAAGTTTTCGGCCTACTGATATCGAATGTATCATGCAAGAATGAATAAGCGTATATGGGGAACCTGAGTTATTGTTTTTGTAAAGGCTAGAGGGTAAAGTGAGAAGGAAAAAGATCAGAAAAACGTCGCGAAAATTCTTCTACAGTCAAATATATATTATTATTCCAATAAGTCGCCAGCTACAAAGGAATGCTTCTGTCGAAAACCATGCTGTGGTTAGGAAGATTCCCGGAGCCTCAGAGTTATTCCGTGCACCCGACTTTGGGGCTTTTCGCTCTGAAATTCTCATCGGTTAAAGTCATAATTCACAACAGTTCAGGTATTATAGCCCTTCGTGTGCAGAAGGATTGATACGCAAAACAAAAAACGTTATCCTATGGTGGTCAGATGCAGCTGTTTTAGGAGCAAGCGGAGCCCGTGGGGACACACCAAGTAAGGTAAGTTTTCTGGAAAACACTACACCCTTTTCTGGATCTAAATTGATGACGGGACGCTCTCCAGCGAATCCATTCTCGTCCAGATAACAAAGCCTTACATCATTCCAAATCGGCCTGTTTGGCGTCAGCTTGTGTGGTTTTGAGTCCACTCCAGACTTCATTGTTTCCGAAGGAAAGGGGACTGCATGGCGTACTCCAGAAGCAATAGTACACAAAAAATGCTTCATTAATCATCGAGAAACCACACACAACAAACTAAGCACTGTGCGCTGGGATGACAGAAACGGTTTTTCCGATTTGAGCAAGCAAGCAAATATAACAATGGAAAAATCTAGAAAAGAATTATATTACGAGTTGCTATTCACTGGAAGAGGAAGCGCGACATAGGTGGCTCCTCCCAATCGCTGTTTTCGACGGAATTTTCGAATATAATCGTGTAGGCAAATTTCATTTACACATACGGCAAAGACGATTGCAGGGCCTTCACTGTGAAGAGTTCAACAACTTTTCATCGATTTCGATGGTTTTACTAGAAAAAAATAATCCACTGATTTGCATTGTTGAAGGATAACGTGTTTACTGCTCATCAAATCCCTTTGTAATGGCTCACGTGTTCAACAGTTGCTTCGACAGATTCACAGTCGCACTGATATCTGAATATGGTTCGGCCTATACAGTGGATTACGTGGAGAAACGATGACCAATTATGCCCCGTTCATACTTTGCGCCGGCAGGACGTGGCGGCGTTCGCAGGCAGCGAGGCAGAGTGGCACGTGAGAGAGGTAGAGACGACGCAGGCAACGAGACACAGGCTGGCACAGGCGGAGACGCAGAGACAAGCAGCCACTCCCAGCTGCCGATACCGCAGAGTATGAATACGGTCTTAGAGTGTTTAGCTCTCTCAGAAGAATTCAGCACAGTTTCCAAAATCTGTCATAGCTAATTCTTGATTGGCTCGGACAAGAATATACTGGGACTTAATGGCTTGCGGACGTTTTTAGCCCGATCGAATTTCACGCGCCAACCATGCTCCTTTAATGCTCTCTCCCCGTACCATTAATTTTGTATGACGCATCTTCCCACAACGTATGGTACAAAACAATCGATGACGGAAGTTCTAGTTTTATCGCCCACAGAGACAGGGAGGGTACTGGAGGCTTGGCTGCGAGGGCTGTGGAGCAAAGTGGCGGCGTCACTTGATCGGTGACGTAAGTATAGTAAGCGAATCAACGTTGAGCGCGAAGATCTGGACTGTTCAACTCCCCGTCGACAAATGTTGAATGGTTGTTCGGCAGGAATTCCAATGAGTTGCTGTTTTTCAATTTCTGAATTCCACGTTTGATATTTCTTGGTACCTAGTAGTGATTTTGAGAGGAATTAGAATCATGGCGTTTCACATCGTATTTCTTCATTGGAACATGACTTATGCATTCAAAGTTTTATTTTCGGTGTGTAGTATCCTCACAACTTTTTTCGTGTTAGCATATTCACAACTTTTTTTACTGCAAATATCCACTAATGGCGTTTTTTGTTAGGTGCTTTCGGTTCCGGGGATTGTTTGCTCGGCAGGCAAACAACGGTCTCTGTTCGAGTTTTTCCATTTTCTCCAACTGAAAATTTAAATTTCCCCAAATTAGCGCATGCCGCTCCATATTTGCCACTTGCATTAGCCGCCACCACAGCTCCTGGAAAGCATTCGTGAGAGCTCAGAAAGAGCGGTAATCAAAAAGGTTACCTTGAAAATGTGGATAGAAGTCCAGTATGCGACGAATGGCCTTATGAGCTGCTTTGAAGGGTTTTGTTCCCTGTCGCATTTGTTCTACGATATAGAAGCTGAAATCGCTTATGAAGTGTGTTATTCCAAGAACCTGTGAGATCAACTGTATGGTACCTGGGTAGAAAGCGGAGGAGAATATCACCATCTCCCGTAGTAGCAGCGCCACCAACGCCTTCTACGGCATAGGCGCCAGCACCCGGAATCGGTGAATCTCCAACTCTGCCGGGAATCTGAAATGCAATTTGTTCCAAAACTTATTATTCAGAAAAAGCACAGAAGTTACTTAACTTGAAACGAGCTCCATTTGTAGAAGTACCGGAGCTAACGTTTCCATTTGAATCGACCACTACCATTCCAAGAGTGTCATGGTGAAAGCTCAAAAGTAGATATGTTGTAAAAGTTTCACTTCGATAGCGTGCATTATTGTATTAACCTGTCTATCGCTCTAGGTACTCTCGATTGAGTATAGAAATGGCGTCTTTGTAGGGTAACTGGGCGATATGGGCCGCACGTGGTGGACGGATCCGGCGAAACGTTCTGAAAGAACATTATCTTGAAGCAATCTAAGGAGGGTAATTGTTAAATTGCTGAAAATGAAAGTGAGGGCTACGTGGTACCGTAGTGGAAAAAGGAAGCTTTCAAACAGTAGAAAACCCGAACTCTGCGTTCCCTCTGTTTGTTTTCAACGCAGACGTGTTTTCGTTACAAAAAGGGAGAAATACTTCGCGTAGAAAGTGAACCTAGGGGTGTGTGTCAGGAGTGTGCTACTAGGTCACCGCGCCACGCAAACTGGGTCACCGCGCGGGACACCCCTTGCTGCTTCCTGAGCGGGGCTAATCAAAACACAGCCAGCACGATCATGTCACTCACGGTGACGCAGTTCCTGTGGCGCGGTCACCTAGTGAACAGTCCTTATGCGCACTCATGAACCAAGCAACATATGAGCGGCTTTGTAGCCACGTTATTCAGAACATTATTATCACCGAAAGCGTAACTACACACGTAACTAGTTGAAAATAGAGAAACCTGCCAAAAATTAGGCTGACATCTGTTGGCTCGCCAATTTATGACCATCTGACGGGAAACATCCGTTGTAAGATCTTCTTCTTTGAATCCCATTTGTTTGGCAAATGCCGTAGCTGAAACAATACAGGAACAATCAATTTCCATAAGGTTAAATTCAGTTCATGCATAGCAGAAAACCAAAAATTCTTGAATAAACCTCCTATGAAGATCTATTCAATATAGGTTCATGGCCACTGCCGTACCTGCTTCTCCAACCAGCATGGAGTGCTTCGTGTAGTTCATCACGGCCCACGCTACTCTGGCTGCATCTTTGATACGATGCAAATTGGCCACCGCTCCAACGCGCATGCCATGCCTAAAAAACAGAAGGAAATTCCTTGAGAAAAAAAGAAGGCTTCGAAGAAATCCGAAAATTTTGAAGAACGTTCGATCACCAAAAGCCTTGAAGCTTTCCTTAATGACATACCCATCCATTAGCAGGGCGTCCAGTGTCGTTTCACCTGTCTCATCAGGAGAACCGCCGTAACCAACAGTTGTATCGCACTGAAGGCGCTCACAAGCCGACAGGCCTTCAACAAGTGCGTAAAGTCGGCCCCCGTATAACGCATTCACAGCTGAAAATCCTTGAATTGTCTTTTCATAATATTTTCCACATGGAAAGTTCAAGAAAAGGTCATCACTTCTGTTTTTTCTTTTACTCATTACGTTTTGAGATGTTGTTATTAGCATTACCATCCTCATCCAGCAGACAGTATGAAAACGAGCAGGGGGCTTTATTTTTTAGATCTACATAATGTTTTTACAAGCTCGGAAGTAACCCCAAGCAATCCTACAAAATCGTTTTTTTCAATTTCGAAAGCTACAGTCCCTTTCAGAGCGCTTGATAGGGCGTGGCCTGACACGGGTGAGGGCGTACGAAACTCTCTCACCGCGCCACACACACTCGCTCTCGGCACTCTGGCCACGCCCTACCTAGCTCTGTGAAATGGACTGTACTCAAATTGTTATGATTGACTTGTGGTTGTCCTATCAGAATCTTATTTTTTTAAAATTCTTCCACTTCTGTGACTCATTTCACCTGGGATGTCAAGACAATTGCCCCGTTTTCATGCAAAGGGGCATGGTCAGGACTTCGCTTCCTCATAGGTACGGGCTGCTCATCTTATTATTCGGACCTGAACAGCGCAGGGAGCGAATAAAACGTATGACGTCAAAGACTCAGGCCTGACATATGGGAAAATCCCATTCAATACAAGTTCAGACACTATAGCAGTTTGTGAGCTACCTAGACCCTCTACCGCGCCCGGTGACCGCGAAAGCAAGACCTTGGTGAGCCGACATTTACATTTCGCAAGCTCAAAGCTATACCTGACATAACTTCGATTTTTTGCTTATATTATTATAAGAGCATTAAGTCAACTGCTCCCATTTCATCTCATGGACGACTATTTTTCTGCACTTACATATTAAGAAAGGTCGCTAAAATATAAATTCGAAAATGTAAATATTGAAATTATGGAATCATATAGAAACAAATAAAAAAATGTTTTGCCTCTTCACTCGAGAGAAAAACACTCGAAAGAAAAATTTGCATTCCTCGGCTCACAAAAATTCTTTCCAGTCGTCCCCGCCTCCTTCCCCTTCCCCCCCCCCCCCCTCCAAAAAAAAAAACCTCCCTCGCTGTGATGTTTTGATTGAACGTGGATATGTACTCCGATATCGGCCTGAAATCAATACCTCCACCCATCCATACATTCCGCACTGCACTCGATTTTTCAGCTTGGAAGATCACGAAAGATTGATCAAAAGTAAAGAAATAAATGAACCAAAGCAATCTCACGTGAAAAAGATCCGAAATTTGCTTTAACTTACCAATCTGATTGGCCTGCTGAAAACCTTTAGTGGCCCAGGTGCTGACGACAGTAGACGCTGAACAACAACTTATAAATAAACAGATGCAAGAGACGATGAGCAGCATCACTTGGGGCGACTTCGAGCTCCTTTGGTACCTGAGTGATGTCCAGTGGCCTTGACCCAACAGCCTGATCGACGTAGCTGTGTGCGTTGTAACAAATGTTACCATGTGTTCAAGAAAAAAAATATGATAAATGATACTTGTTGAATTAAGCTGATATTGCAGAGGGATGTTTCTAAGGTCACATGACCTCCATCCATCTTTTTCGAAATGTCTGATTTAATAGCGAGGTGCATGCAGCTAATTCATTTGATAATGTTGAAGTCCGCGACTAATCTAAAACCAACACTTTTAGTTCTCCAGCTGATTCTACGACAGCGTGGGAGTAACTCCTCAACAACCCTTTGACTCCTTTTTTGTTTTTACGACTTAATTTTGTAAACGTCGGAAATTGAAGGCCAAAAGCTAGCATGCAGCAGATTAGGTGCAATTCGATGGCCGTTACTCATGATACATCTGAGCGATCCACTGCTTTGAGGCATCAAGTCTACAAGTATCACTGTATTAATAAGGGCTGCGTGCCAAGTTTCACGCGAAAAGTGAGAATCCGGCCAAGATACAGCGCCTCAAAGTGGTGTCCGAGGGGACGGGGCTCCACAGTAAATGACCGCCTCGTCGTCCGTCGCGGCCGGAGAGGCGTAGTGGGATTAGAATGTTACATAAACATCCCATTCTTTGTCTCCCCGGCGGACGACGGGGCGGGCATTTACTCTGAGGCCCCGCACCCTCGGCCGCCATTTTGAAGAGCTGTGTCTTGGCCGCACTCTCACTTTTTTCGCGTAAAACTTTGCATGCTTCCCTTATTGAGCAATTACAGCATGAATATATGGGTAACAGAAAAACTCATTTTTTCGGTGTCAATCACTTGAGGAGTATGTCTACCAAGAAGGAAAGCTAGGTTCTAACTGCATGGCGATGCAGTGTGGCCCGATTGTGATTGAAAACGCGCCCGGAGATCTTTAGAAATGCCTTACGTTGATCGCCATACTGCTCATGGGTTGGCTTCTCCCACTAGTAGGCGCATCACGTGCTGCTCATGAGGTTATGAGGACTACTGATGCAGCGGGCGGAAAAACACGTCCGTAACGATAACCAGAGGGAAGAACAAGAGACCTTCAGCCCGGAATTTTGGCATTTATCCTAGCCTTCACCTCACTTCCGCAACACTGAGCAGTCTCAGTTCACTTCTGACAGAAAACCGACTTATGATACCAGCTGTTCAAAGATTCAATTGCTGATCAGCTGCTCCTTCACCAATCAGATAGTCGTCGCGTTTTTTTTTTGCGCAAATTAAAAATAACCGCCACATTTGCAATTGATTTACTGATAAATGCGAACATTTGCACTTGTGCTAGTGAGATAAAAGGGTGTATGTCGTTTGGCGCGACCTCTGCAGCGAATTTTCCAGTGGGTCGCAGGGGCCATTGCTCACTGTGGGGGCTGTCCTTCGCCGTCTGGGCTCTCCCAGATTTGCCTAAGCCTTTCAAAGGCACTTTTCGCGCTAGAAGAGCGACCATAATCGGGGTCAGTAGTGAACCCAGAGCCGCTAATTTACTCAGTAGCAGTGAAAAATTAGCAAAAAAGACCAAGAACCTCAGAAATGGGAACCGCATCCCTCACCAATTCACCACTTGGGTGGGGTCACCAATTGGTGGGCGGGGTCCCAGTTGCCTCCCGCGGGCTTTGCGCTGCAGGGAGGGCTCGTGGCGCCGCTCTAAGGGTACAGCCGCGACAGTTACCCGGGGGTCTATCGGCTGCGGCAGGGTAAATAGCAGGTAAGATTATCGCGGAAAGTGCCTTTAAGGGGAATAGCATTGGCAGCGCCCCGTTGGAAAATTAGCTACAGTGGCCGCGCCAAACGACCGTCTCCCAGATAAAAAGGCTGAGTGGTGTAATCTCTTTACTCTGCTTGCAGAGCCCTACCTCTTCGTATTCTGAGCCACATGCGAAAGTGACGTGGCCGGTTCGACATGCGACTGGTGATATGATTTTTGAAATCTTGGGTGGATGTAATTTCCGTGGTCGCATCCCTTACAGAGATGCACGATATTCGAGGACTTGGAGTCGCCGTGTATCTCCGTTTCAAGCGACCCGCGCCGTACCATGATGCCATTGTCCACGTGCGTACGTCTAGTGTTTTCTGACACATTAGGCCGCGATCATACTTTACGCACCGACGCCGGTGTCGGCGTCAGTTGACACCGGCAAAGTATGACCGCGGCCTTACAGACGAATAAGGCCGCGTTCATACTCTCTGGTGCCCGCGGCAGGGCGTGGCTCCGTGTCTCTGCGTCTACGCCTATGCGGCCCTGCCTTGTTGCCTGCGCCGTTTCTGCACCTTCCCGGTGCCACTCTGTCTCTCAGCCTGTGAATGCAGCCACGCTATGCTAGCGCTGAGCAAGAACACGGCCTAAGTCCCTTCTGTTACGGACATTGAGTCATACAGGATGTGCCAAAATTACGGGCGCCGATGTATTGCAATATCTTGTTGGCGTCTATAGAGGTAATGGAAAATCAACCCATTCACAACTCCACTCACATCTTGTGCAACAATGCACAGCAATCATATCATAACTTGTTCTGCCCCGACAAGGATACAAGCTCAAAGTCTCTCTATCACTCAACCACCCATGACACGCATGTTTTTCCACACATTCCTTCACAAATCTTCCCCACAGCTTCTTCGAGTGACTCCATACTAGGATGACTGACCCGACAGATCTTGCTTTAAGTTGAGGTCCCCGACAGGAGATCAACGGAATCAAGTTTTGGGAGGTTCCACGGAGGCCTCGAAAAGTGATGAATTCGGGCAGATCGGCTCGGCAGCCCTTTCAAATCGGTTTGATTCCAGAAACTGGAGCGCATGCCGCTAAACATATTCAGTATTGTTCCGGAGTATTAGTGGGGCCAATGTTTCATTATGTCTAGCAGCGTGACCTTCATGTTCATTTTCCCGCAAGCTTTACGCCGAAATCGACGGAAACTACCAGTGGGTCACCCTTGAACCCCAAATCATTACTGGAATCCGCTTACTGGTATCCAAACATCCTACCGGCATGGTATACCCTACCAAACGTTGTTGGCCACAATGGCTGGCTTAAAGGAATCGTCCACGGAAAATGAGTTTTTGTGTTACCCATATGTTTATGTTGTATTTGCCTAATGTTGGCCTCATGCAAAATTTCACGCTAAAAAATGTGAATCTGGCTGAGATACAGCACCACAAAGTGCGGTCCCAGTGGGCGGGGCCTCCGTGTAAAAGCCTCGTCCCGTCTTCCGCCGTCGTTGGGAACGGAGAGTGGGACTGTTTACGTAACCTTCTGTTCCTACAATGCGTCTCAGACCACGGCGGACGCGGTACTAGGCTTTTACACGGAGGCCCCGCCCACTGGGACCGCACTTTGTGGTGCTGTATCTCAGCCAGATTCACATTTTTTCGCGTGAAATTTTGCATGAGGCCAACATTAGGCAAATACAACATAAATATATGGGTGATACAAAAACTCATTTTCCGTGGACGATTCCTTTAAATGGTTCAGGTCGAGTAAATTTTTTCGTTGTGAGGTGCGTTTCACCGTTGAAGCAAATGACCGCGAAGTTCATCTGAAAAGCTTTTGAAATCTCAAAATATCATGCCTTGCCCGACGAGCATGCAACTTGGTAGAATAAGATCCTGTGCACCCGCTGAGCAGCAAAGGAAGGGAAAAGAATTGATACAAATTGTAAGAAGAAACACAAAGAGACACGAATCCAGGCGCCCATAATTCTGGGACACCCTGAAGTATTCATCCCCGAACCTTGTTTGCTCCGCAGTGACTGTTTCCTGTATTTTTAGGGTTTCATAACCGCCTATTCGGAAGGAAGCACTCTGGGATCTCTACCATAAAATCACGGACCAAGTAAAGCGATTTTGGTCCCTTTTACTTGGGTCCATTCACCATGTACTGCGTGAACCATTCAGCGAACTAATCTTGTGAAGAAATGACACTGTGAACGGATCAGGATTTTTGAATTCAATTGTTTCGGTAGAAGCACTGAAAATAGCACCACACGGTCATGTAACCTGCGCGCTATCTTCACATTTACATTCGATGACAAAATTGATTTTAATGAATACTCATGAGTGATAATGACAACGGGTATGTACTATCGTAATTACACCATCAAAATCGAAAAAGAATAGCATGTGAAGACTTATTGAAAGGAGAATGATTTAATGAGAAATTCTACAAATAACACTAACCGTGGATTGTACAATGCGTTACTGTTTGATAATGGAACGACTTCACAGTCAGGATAGGCCTCACTGGCAAATGCCACAATGTTCAGAATGCAAAATATAAAGCATTGGCCATATAACAGGTATGCTGATGATATTAAAGGTAATTTATATAGTAGTAAACATGGAGTAACCCCAATCGTCAGACACCGTGCAAATAAGTAATGAAATACGTAGACATAATACGAGCAATACATATACAGCAGTGCTTTCAATCGATTCATATTCTTCTGTATGTACCCAGAAGTTTGCGACAGTTCGGGCAAAAATGTTCAGTATCCTGAAATCAAAACAGTATGATTTCCGCATAATTCTGAAGAGGAAAACTAATAAATGCATCGAGCTGGATGCCTCTGTTCAGAGGCCTTGAGGCTTTGTTATACAGCCCGTGATAGATAAACACTGCCAGCCACCAATCGCGAGGGTCACAATCAGGACACTCGACTTGGGTCAGGACGCTGACGCTCGGAGTAGTCACGCTACTTCGTGCGCGGTGAGCCAATTCGCGTAGCGTCAAGACACACTTCGAGTGTCCTCACCTTCACCCACCAATAAAAGAGGTCTTCAAATGCCTGTCATGCAGGAGGCATTCGAGGCAAACAAAACTACACTTATTTCCAAATACTTACTCTACACGCATCGACACAGAACGGGATACAGCAACATAACCAGCACCTGTAATTGAATGATAAGCTCGAATAGTTGAATAAATCGGTTAAAAAAACCGACAGGCTCAGAAGACATTTCATGGACAAAGGGCAGTTTTCAAAAAATTAAAAGCTCACCCGAATATAGCCATACCGCCGCACAATAACCAGGTAAGTAGGCCAGTTTTTGGTTGAGTTTTTGTCAGGATCTGAAAAACAAAAAAAAAAGAAATCTGGAAGTGGGATCATCACTGACATCAAAAATACAAATATGTTACCTGCTGGTGACAATGTGGACACATCATTGACGTCGGGTTCTGATTGAAAGCAACTGAACCTACAATGATCGTGTGAACTGGAGCTGGCCCATAGCCTGGAGCTCCTGCTAAAATCACACTCTTCAAACACCGATCCGGACACATGAAGGAAATATTTAACAGTTAGATTTCTTGGGTAAGATATAAAATTTGCCAGCAATACAACGGGGAATTTCTTGCTTACTTGATAATAACATTTACTGTTAGTAGTGACCAGTATGGGCGTTGATAGGTAACTCCCAAGAGGATATGTTTGACTATTGTTCCCATTGGAGAAATTTGAGCTACGTTATCGACTTATTTATTTTTCATTAACCACTCAGTTTCTTCCGCCGTTTTTCTCACAGAGACGTCATTACCTTAAAGAGGCGGCTGCCACTACTGAAGGCATTTGAGAACTGATCTCTTACTTTGCCTTACTTATGAGCTTCCGTGCTATTTATTCCTCCGAGATGAGATGTGTGCCCGATTTCGAAACTGAACCTCCACAAACGACAAAAGAATTAACGCACTTTGCCATGACATACGGTTTGACAGCAGAGCTGGACCAAACTCAGGGATGTCTTACAATTTGCCTTTACTTCTGTACGTTACCAGATTTCGACTGTCGTTCTTGGTCAAAGTATCAAAGTACAAGCAGTGAATTTGCAATTATTCTACAATCCCAGCAGAATGCATTCGCGAAACATTCCCAAACATGGTTCAGGACAAAGCTTTTTCACCTTTTATAGCCTCATCATACTTCACTATTCGTCGCCGCTATAATTTCCCCACATAATATTATATTTAGCAGTGTTTGCTCAGTTCCGAGTATTTGGGAAAATTTCCCAAAAATGTTATACGTAGACTTCCATCGGTATAATTATGAATCTTAATTAATAAATACGTAGACTGAAGTGTACGTGTCAGTTCTGGATTTGAGAAATTTTACAGAAAAGGAATGAGTTGCGATGAACGATCATGAGATGGATGATTGAGAAACCAATATGTAATTCGTAGCCTAAGGAAAGGTCCATTTCTCACTCCTTCGCTTTCGCCTATTCTGTATCTTTATTTGCTGAGGGGTAGATGCAGACGGCGAGGGGATAGGTCAGCCAGCTGTGAATGAGGCCCCGCCAACGTAGTAACTCGCCCGTCGGATGCGACGCAGTGTGAAACCGACGAAGCCACATTACGATAACCCCAAGGCGCGCGTTTCCAATGCGAATTTCGCCAGATATTCTCTTTTAAACGCGTATGTTGTTTTATGGAGAACATGTCTCCTAAGTTCCTATTTCTTCTCCATCGCAGTAAGGTATATAAAAGTTTGAAAAAATGTAAATACCGATAACATATAATAAAAATGCACCTGGATGTGGTACTGGTGGCGGCATTGCGTAATTGCCCGGTGGCAGTACTGGGTTCGGTGGGAAGTCAGGATTCGAAGCTGGTTGCTTCGTATCCGATGGTACGTAAGGACTTTGTAGAGCTAAAAAGACGCTACTGAACGCTTAACAGAAAACTAAAACCACCACCTGCGACGCAACTGCTCGCCAAGCGCTCAGGTCTCAATGTTTGCTTTTTTTCGGTCGCTAAGGTAAATAAACCACACTGAATCAGACACCTATGTGCTGTCACTGATAAGGGCAGTTCCCTCAAAGTAAACGTCGGTGGCTACAAGCGATCAAGGAGTTGTGACTCAGTAAATGATTCGAAAAAAGTGATACGGGATTACTGGAACTGCAAAAAAAACTCACCCTCATAGGCTGGTGGAGGCTCACTCATTTTCGAACCTGAAGTAATCGGATACAGCGTGCTTGAGAAAGTAGGTTGATTACACGGTTACCGCTAAGAAAACGAAAGCTATCGACCCAATAATCTCGAGAATACTTGTATTCAATCACCGACAGAAACGGAACGAATTCACAGAGAAAACATGGGACGACAAAGAAAGGAAGGAAAACAGCAAAAAAGACCAACTGTAACCTTCCCGATTCCGAGGAGACTGTGTGGTCTATTGGTATACAGCTCCGGTTTCAATCAGTCTCCGATTGAATAAGAGCTTGAATAACAGAACGGTGAGAAATACGGTTTTTATAAGATTTATATGCGACAACAAAAAAAGAAGAAAACAAAGTAATAGGGGGTAAATGACGACTGGACGTGGGGAACCGTAGAAGAACTACTGGAGAGTTTTCAACTTCCTATTTATAGGCTTTTTTTGAGGCGTGTCCCAGTACGGTGAGTAGGGTTTGGCACGGTGAGAGTCTCCCAATTACCTGGGGACATCATCACCGCATTTACGATGTGTAGAAGCATTTTTTACGATGTCAGAGGCCGAGATCGACAACCAATTCCTAACTACCGTTCATAGGGGATTACACAACAATATATACGTTACATAGTTACATGCAACGATGATCATTAGATATTTGTTCAAATTAACTTTCATTTCCATTTTCACGCAGCGAATGCACTCTCATTGTACTGGTCTCCTAACCATCTCTTGGCTGCAGATAGACACCAAAATGTTCACCAAAAAGGCATCGCGTGCAACTGGTGTGCTACATGGTGCAGTGGTTGATGAACACAATTACAGAAATGGCCAAAATGTGTTGAATGATGAGCCCATTCTCCCCAGTGATTCACATAACAGACGTGTTTCCCCCACCACACACTGTTATTACTGCCGAATCGATCGAGCGACGCGGCTCTGGGAGATGTGGCGTAGCACATAAGGCTGTGGTCGACGCCGTCGCAAAGTATGAGAGTAACCTCGAGCCCCTCAAGAACTGCCCTTTCCTAAATACCATACTGATGCTTATCCAACATGCAAGTTAAGACACCTGCAGTCAAAAAGAATGAAGATAATGAACACCTCATAAATTTCAGTCACAGATTTTGAAAATCGAGAATGAGGATATGTACCTATGAAGTGTATGAGTAATGTCGAAAGAGAACTGGAAACAACAATACTGATAAGGCACCACATTCCTTTCCAGAAGTGTTTTGAATGTCCAGAAGAATGTCTCATCACGCCATTCATTTTTTGCTTCAAAACGATCCATTATGGAGTAATAAAACGAAAAATTACAATGTAACTGATTAATCATATGAGATATGAGACGCATTCTGCTTCATATCAGGGTGATTGGCACGTTGGAAAGCATAGTTCCAATGCATAGTTCCAGTCCAGCGCTTCTACCCTTCTACTTTCTCTTTCATTCTCTTCTGCATTACGGATTCAATGAAGATGTATTATTGTAACTAAACTTCCTCGCATAAGAACATACGGTAATTGATCTACAGTCTCAAAGGCGTAGAGATAGTACAAACCCAAGCAAGGGATGCATGAACGAAAAGCCACGAAAAGCCATAGTCAGTGTAAGTGCAGCGCCGACCCGCGATTCTATCACGGTCGTTACTATGGAGAGTCCAGTTAAATACGTGAAGTTTTTATCCGAGCATTTACACCTCAAAAAGCATTCCATATTTCTAACAAACAATTCATAACCCTGTTGTGGACCGGCCCCTTCCGCAGCGAGACCAGGCCCATTCGCGACGGCCCAGCGGCCAGCAAGGAAATTGTCGCGCGTGCTGACCCAAATCGCGTGTTTGAGACATAAATATACAGTCCCTTCACACACCCACTCAAACCCTACCTGGAACGTATCAGCAAAACTCGACAAGTGCTGTTTTTTTTTCGTCAAATTTCGAATTGTCAAAATATAGGTGTTAAAATATAATTTCGACAAGATTTGCAGAGCGATATGGGCACTTTGGTGTTACCATCAGGGTACACTGGGAGTCGGGAATTCCTCGACAGGGGGGGGGGGGGGAGGGGGCGTATTTGACTGGACGGGAGGCCGTATCAGCAGAGGTAGGGATAAGCATTAGAATCTAATCTTCCAATAAGCAGAGAAGGCAAGAAACGTAAAATGAATATCTCTCTTTTTCAGGTGCGTATACATAGCAATAAAAAACTTTGCAACTATGCATACATTCGACAGTTACTGGTTTTGTAGAAGTCAAAAAAAGGGGTCGTACTCGGTTCCCGCAGAGGGGGGTGGGGCGTACCGAAGCGGCTATTTTCCTCGACATCTGGAAGTGTCCTGGTTACCATAGCGATAACTGAAGGGAGTTTAGAGACCAAACGGAGCAGTTTGACGATTTCCAACGCGAAGTTCGTCACCCTCCGTAATACTGGCGAAATCAGCCCGATCTGTAACATTAACGTGGGAAAAAAATCGGGTTCATTATAGAGTTTACGCTATGACGAGCTAGTATTACGTCCCACCATCAAGTTAAGGGAGGTTCTATAACAGCCAGCAATTTATGGCATTATTTAGACCTCATTCTGTTACTTATAAACTTCATTGGTGCTTCTTCACGAATGAACTCCACTTACTGTTGGCTAACCCAGCAAGAGTCAAACTTGGTTGACGCCGTCCCAACAAGCGTCAAGCTTGAACTGTCATAGATGGATCGTTTTTAATAGATGGAAGGCGATCGTATTTATGTAACGAGGTTCGAGGAATTTTCAGCGTTTCGTAACCTCATCCATCTTTTTGAGTCATAACTGAGGAGGATATTTTGGATGAATCGCTAAAAAGAGGGAGGGAGATCGTGAAATGCAAAAAAATCCAAGCGCAATGCTTGACCCTGCGGAGCGACATTGCCATCTGCAAGTGGAATTAATCCTGGATCAATATCCGCCAGAGGAACTGAGACCTTGATCCCGCCGAGGTTAGTGAATCGGAAGCAGACCAGCCTGGGTAGATAATACCACTATACTAAGCATAGGCTACCGCCCCAGCTGCTATGTAAGCCGAATCGCAGTTCGATGGCACTACACTTTTGAATAAGAGTAGAATGTGTAGCACATCCCAAAAAGAGAATAGTCAGTGCTACATACCCTCCAAGGTTGCGGTTAATCTCGCGAAATTGTGTTCGCACAATCTTGCCTGTCGTCGAGCGCTCTCTCACTTGACTGCGCTATTTTCACTCCAAAACGAAAACCCCTAACTTGGCGGAAGGGAAGTAGCACGCTCAAGTGAGAGTGCACACGACGACGCATACGATGTTAGCTAAAACCTAAGCCTCACAGTCCACCCTCAAAATAATGAGCAACAACGGCGTCAGAAAGTAGAGCCCTCACGTTACAATTTAAGGAGATACGTGTTTATGAAGCAAGCATGAAGCAATGGGCATATGTCAAAAATACCTTCCATCATATTACCAGTAATCGTATGGGAGAATGAACATTTCAAACATCTCAGTGGTTTGAATGGAATCGGAATATATAGTGCATTTCCACGAAAACAAAGTGGGAAATTTTCATCCATTTCCCTTCTATCCCGAGAATATTAGAAGCCATTAGGAAACAAAAGAGGTATATTGAGATAAATGGAAATCCAGTGGCTAGGCTTTGCCCTTGCATCGGGAAGATACACTTCAATTCCTTTCGCTAAATCAAGTGATTCACAGTTCGCTTCCTTGCCAAGAATTCAAAAAAAAAAACAGCGGATTGTTCTGCCACACAACTCTCAAATGAGATTCACGTTCCAGCGGTCGATCGATGTTTCGAATTTGTTTGTTTTGAACTATCTGCTAATAGCATTAACGGAAAACCACCACGCTACATCAAACACAACATCAATTATCGCGAATGAGAAATAGAAATTGTGGTGATGATGCTGTAACGAACGGATGATTCAGAATTCTACAAAAAACAGACTTGTTATTAAGAGGCTCAAATTCACGATGAGCAGATCCAACGAAACCTGCTTATGACTACGAAGCGAAGTGAATTCCATTACTCAAAGAACTGAAACCGCGGCGATTTGGAAATTCAGAGAGCTGGATGATGTCAAGTGTCATGAAAAGGCTGTCGTATATGATGCGTGGCGCGATCCGCGACAAAAGACACACTCCAAGCTGTTAACACTGTCGTGTGGTGATTCAGACCCCCAGTAGCCATGCTCCTCCCACAATAGTCTGCTACCGCAGTGTTCCAGTTGTCTGCGTATCACTGCCACGTGCCACAAATTCACGTGACTACGACCAATAGCCACTGCTACACTTACTGGTAAAACAGAGACCCACTTCTTGGAATCCTAGCCATTTCATTTCGTTTTTCTTCATTGCTCACTTCTGCGTTCATTTTTAATGGACGACCAATTCATTGTGTTGATAATGTGGTCCATTACGAAAATACATGCGAGAGCTCTACTAAAGCCCCTGGGGCGTCTGTAGTAGGTGAGATATAGGATGCTCCCTCAAGATATTAAGTGAAAGCAACATGTTTTCTATGTCAGAAGAAAGGTTTCCTCGAAACGTAAAGGAGAGACTGAACACTAATGCAGGCACTAACGAAGCTTCTAATGAAGGACTTGCAAAAAAAATCTCAAAAATATTCCATATGAGCGGGCCGCAAATGAGGAGTACTGTAATATTATATTTTGCTATCCAACGGAATCTCTCGAAAGATATTCCTTTCACTTCAATTCAGAAATGTGGAAAGTTTTCAACTGTCGAAAATTTGAAAGAGAAAACGAACGACGAAAATCCTTTCGAAATCAGGTTACGAATGCTTGAAGAGGCGGAAATTGGAACAACGTCCTGACGAAGTGCATGAGTGAAGTAGATTTTCATTCGTGCGAACAAGAAACGCGGGGGGACGGCATGGTTGCAATATGAGGTTTTTCTATTAAATAGGCAAACAAACAAGAAAAGGTGTGTAATCAAAGAGAAAGCAGAAATCATGAGGACAGAATAAGGTAACTCAAAGAAAAGCCCTTATACGCTTGATTATTAAACTGATATCCATCTATTCCAGCCACTTATGACAAAATGGATATTTCGACCAAGTCTCATGGCCTGAAGTCCTTTCTTTGAGTCTGTTGCTTGTGTATTCCAAGGAAAATACCTCAAAAGGAACAATGAGGAAGCAACGAGTGAAATGTGCAGTCCTAATGCTAGTGGAACTAATCGATAATCATGTGTAGTGTTGTCTGAAAAGAGGGCAATTATGGCACAAGCTTTGTATCCTGTCACATGCCGAGACGGGGATACCAAGCATGAGTCATCCACGTCCGTCAACAAGAACGAAGCTGACACGTGAAGGGCGTTCGCGTAAAGTCACGGGGGAATGATCCCCTCATTACGTATGAGTCCAGAAACCAGTTTGCCGATAGAAAGATCTTATTAGATGCGGTTTTCAGCTGTTTCACAGAGGCAATTTGTTTGATGACGTGAACCTACCACGACACGTTCATAAATTCGTCTAGCTAACAAATTCCAAGTATTGATTTTACCGAAGAAAGAGGAAGATGTAAAGAACTGATCATTTTGTTACGAACATTCAAAGTTAGAAGCGATAATCGGTGGAAAAACCCGGATTCAAAAGCACGGCGCTGCGATGTGTTTTCGCATCACATTCGCATCAACACACTGACTTTCCGAGTTGTCCGCTGTAGAGATGTCCTTTGTTGTCTCGTAGAGTGTATTTCATTCACAGGTGATGATGTAAAATAAGTGAAACAACACACAGCAACAAACAAGTAAACAACTAAGCGAAGAATAAGCGAAAGCGTAAGAAAGAAAGTGTGATTACAACTAAAACCTAATTAGTTCACTTTCAACGTCTTGGCAAGGTGTCGTGTGTGCATTGCGGCCACCGTCCCCCCATACTGTAAACCAAAATTATCCTCCTCTCGGTGTCTTTAATAGTTTTGATGTGTTAATATGTAGTTAGTTTTGATGTGTTAATATGTAGTAAGTCCAAGGTTATGAGTTAAAAAATGAAGTGAAAGGAGGGAAGCACGAAGGTTATTCGGAGGTTCGAAGTTCCGCATCACTCACTCCAAGAATAGGACAAGTTTCGGAGTTCGAAGAACATGCCCATGCTTTCAAAAAGGTGGCGAAATCTCCAAATCATCCAGAAAATTTCATAAAACATTAAATCATGCATTACATAGCGAGTAAAAGAAAGCCCGTAAGTCATGCATTATCTGGAAAAAACATTTAAAGCAATTCATGAGCGATGTAATGATTGCGGGCGGACCTAATGAGGTCTAGAATTTCTCAAGGACGCTGGATGATGATGGGTGTCAGCTAGTTTTCATTTGGGTAAGATGTAGTAAAGGGTTCAGACCAAGAAATCTCTAAATCGTTCCATTTTAAGAAATTGATGCGATTCACAATCATAGGGCATAATTGTCGCGAATTTAAGAATGCCAGGAATCTTTGATTAAGCAAGGGATAAGACCAGAGCCATTGACCAGACATCATCTACTACGTATTTCAAGGATCAATGGTTCCGAGTCGACGCAGATGTTTGCAATCCACTTCTTCCCACAGCAGACTCTTATAGTGGCTTAACTGCCAAGGAATACTGGGACATATGGCCTCGGTCCCGCCCACTGCATCCATATATTCGTTTTATATGGCAACGCACCATGGATCTCTGGGCACAGTGACGTGGCCGGCACCCAATACGTTCCAGCTGTAGTAAGTGGATCCCGCCGCTCTGTCCTTTTCCCCACGACGTTGTTTGATTCGTTTACTGCAAAATATGTTTCTACGAGATTGCTATTTCAAGTTTTTGAATCTTTAAGGAAATTTTGGGGAGTTACGAGGAACCTGTTAAATTCCTAGGCCGATAGAAAACAAAAACGTGGGTCACGATGCTAGGGGTTTAAAGTCCCATGATATTTAGTTAATAATGAGTCATAGCGCACACAATGTGGATGTTCTCGCATATCGCCTCAAAGCCCACTGACTCTTCGATAATCACATGGGTGGTCTTTGTACGACCGTCAAACACACGTGTATGACACACTTTCGTCGACGACGTACACAGACACATGCATAGAACGCTTGTGAAATAGAGATACGAAATTCTTCGAAATAACTGAAATGCGCCATGACGTCAGCTGTGGCGATAAAAAGAACGAGTAACGACCAGCGTTAGAGAACACGAAACGTAACGCCTGAGAAAGATGCCGGTGCGTGGCGTCCGCCCCCATATGAGGCCACGCCCTTTGTCCTCGTACGAATTCTACCAGATGGTCTACAATAGTGCTTTGATGCATGTGGTCATCCGCATTAATCACTCGGCAATCGCTCCTTCGCTTCGCAATCCATTGGAAATGGCCCCATCTGTGAAAGCAGACAAAGGCATCCGCCAAAAGGTGGAAGATTCAGATAAACTCTGCAGGGTCCAGCCTAGTGTTCAGTCCACATAGCCCACCTAAGCGAGGTTGTACTGGATACAAGAATGGAATGATGAAAAAGTTGGAAGAACAGAGCGAAAGTACATATAGAGTTCAGAAAAAGTTTGGTTTTCAACCACTTCAATAAAACTGCTCAAATGAAATATTAGAGGCGCGCTTCCGGATGTGAGCATCACAAAATGATGATGAAAAGATCGTCGTGCTCAACCTAAATCTTAACAGAATGCGCACTGAACTAGGTCCAGTTCACAGGCGCCCGAAAGTTTGAGCATTCAGTTAATCTTAAAATAAGTACTATAACTCATTATGACTGAACACTGATGCAGTTCAAAGGGTCACACGTAGCGCTGATGACGATTTTCATGAAATACGACCCCCCCTCCCCCGCTGTTCGTTGGTTACGTTTCTTACGCTATGTGTCGGTGAACGCAAGTTGTCTCCTTATGAAAGGTCGTCAACCGATAATCATAGCACTGCAAACCGGCTCAGCGGAGGCGCTGCACTCAGCGCTTAGTGCTATTTCGAATCTATATAATCGACAATAGACCACAGCTTTTCAGAGGTTCCTTATTTTGGCCATACCCCATTAACAGAAACTACTTGCGGACCATTCACCCCTACTGGAATGCGTGTAGCTTTGACCACCGATACAAGGGAAAAGAATTCAAAAGGGCATTGAGCTATCGAAATACCAAAATTGAAATATACCATCTCTTATCATGTAGGTCAGCAGCTTGCAACTGCCAGCTCCTCAGGAATGGGTACCCAAATACACTGGAAGCCATCCAGTGACAATGTGAATAAAGGTGCGCCATTACGCGCTGCGCTACATCCGACCCACCTGAATTTTACGTGAGTTTAATGATGGAATGTTCACACTAACTGTTCGTAATCAATTTCCATAGAATTTCCCATGAACATGGTATGTGTGTACGACCTTTCACAAACTGATTAGTCAATGCCGACCACATTATCCCCTGCCCGTGATACGTATAATCATACGTATAATCGATACGTATAATTTTCAGGTATCTGTCAATGGTTACGATCGAATCACACGGACGGTCGAAATTCCAGCAACAAACTTTTTCATTGCATTTTCTTTGGACTTGGGTAGGTTTCTCCAAATATTTCCAGGACTTGAAGTTTGATCGGAACTAACCCCAACGCTACTAGCGAGCTGCGGATGGATTCATGCCGGCTCTGTGAGGACCACACTCAGAGTGAAGGCCTTATGTAGCTACTCAGGACCTCCGTAGCTCTTTCAGAACCTCTACCAGAAGTATAGCTCAGACTTCGTTTATATTCTCCTGGCATTCAAACCATCTCACTGAAAATCAACTTCGTATTTGTTTACAGCAATGGTCGCCCTATCGGAAAAAGCGATCTGGAAACATAGCTCGCAGACTAGGAATTTAATCATTAGTTTTAGTGACATTTCGGAGCAGAAATTGAAAAATCGCAAGTTTTACTTCTACTACACGTATGGCCTGGAATTGAAGCCCGAAAGAATGCTTATCGTGGATAACCAAGGTTTCCATAGAGTTACTGCTGGCCAAATGGTAGTCCAGGAGTTCAGGTCACCAGTATTGTGTGGATGGCAATTCAGAATAGAAACGACGAAATTAAGATTCTCGTGAGACTAAAGCATAGTTCGTATCTGCTTTCAGTTAGAAATTTATTAGTGGAAAATGCCCTGAATGTTCCTTTGAATAGCCAATATCCAACTTTATTTCATATTTTACTTCAGAAATATCTGCTTTCATTCTATGACCGTTACCTTTGACGTAGGTAGACCAGCTACGTAGCCAATATCTTGAAATTAGTAGTAAATCAATCGTCCCGTGAAGTAAACTCACTCTTGAGTGACCTGACCCGACAGTAAACACCGGAAGACTTGCAACACACCCGAGAATTCTCTGGGTGAATATAAACACTGGCCGATGGGTATAAACATTGACAGGCACATAGGCTGACCTACTACATCGTAGAATGTAGTAAAACCGTCGTAGAATGTAGTAAAACCGCATCCAAGGGTCACTAGGAATATGAACGGTAGTAGAATGCATAGGTATCCCAAAAAGGAATAGATTCATGCTGAATTTGTCGCTCAGCGTTGCTGTATTATGTAGATTTAATGTGCTTGATAACGTCATTGCGGCACATATCTTTTTCTCCGAAATTACATTACTTTCATGGGTAGAGGCAATGTAAGCGTGGTAATTGTGTTTATGTCTACCTCAATCAACATATAGCTATATTATTTATTGAGATACAAGGTATTGCACGTTCCGTCATGTGTTGATGCTTACAGTCAGATTGACTCTAAGGGTTGGAAAAAAGCGAGAATTCCGGGGATAGATGAGGTTAATATAAATAGTATGATTACTGCAGTTTCCAAAGTCAAAAGAAGATGATGACTCTCTTTTTGGGTGTGCGTCAGTAGGGTCCAACTACGCTGGCGGACTACGCGAGCCGCGTCTCGCCGCGCACAGTAACTGCTTGCTAGTCCCGTTGTGAGTGGCCACGCGTTTGGATCGCGGCGCGGCTTCGTCGCGTGGTGTGACATAGCTGGACCCATTTGGCATACATCCGTCTTTTTTCTTTCAACTCACGGCGGCCTGATCCAGTGCGAGTGTCCTGTATCTGTACCCTTACCCTACGACCACGAATGCACAGCTTGTGATGAGAAATGTATGTCAACACCACAGTATTCACATTACCTCCACCTATTAATACTATTTTTTACTTTGAATATAAACGCTTGAAAATAAGAAGTGGTCAGAGAAAGTGAGAGAAAACGTTTTACAAAAAAAAGGTCACATAGCTGAACTTTCGAGGTGATCTAGATAGGGCTACTTCTAAAAAGTGTTAATCACACTAAATCAAACTCAAAACTGCTTTGAATGGAGATGAAGAGATCGTTCAGCAAACTGGATACAGAATTTCCAGGCACAAGATATTTCGAGCAGTCTCAAGTCGGCTACTTCTTCTCAGCCCATTAAAGATATGGCACAAATGAAAGATGTTCATGAAAACATACTCAAGAAGGTTGCAAGCTGTGAAAACTGGCTCTTAGAAAAACTGGTGGTGCCATAGCTATAAGCATTGAGAACCAGAATGGCCACATCTGCCGCCGGTTTTGCGAAATAAGACATTGTAAGGGTGACAGTATCAACGGAATCAACCAAATCAACCAAACACACGCATCGGACTCCTCAACACGGAGCTTCTTCAATATGTCACTTCACAGCTTTGAATCATCAAAAAAAGAACAACAAAAAAACAAAAAAATGAACGACTAGCGCGATTGGGGACCAAATCCTGGATCGATGTCTGCCTAGGCCATCCAGGTCTTTCAGTCTTCTGGAGTCAAGAAAAATTATCGACTCTTCCGAGAAGAATGGCCAAAACAATCCACTTCGTAGTTTTTGCGTTCAAGTGACATTACGTTTCTAAATAAAAGTGGAATGCGTGGCGCATCTCATGGAACTGATTGAAAGTGAAGATGCAGTTTGTTTACTAAGGATTCCTGCATACTTCTCAAAGCATACAAAATCTATGTTAGACCTATCTTGGAGTATGGCACCACCGTTTACTACCCGCATTCCAAAGACAATATCAGAAAGCTTGAAGCCGTGCAGAACAGCTTCACAAGGAAATTGCTTATCCGTGCGCTTGGATTTAATTATAGCGCTATACCTAGAGGGGTTGTTCGGAATAAAATGCTAGGTCTCGATTCTCCCTTATACAGACGGAAAATGCTCGACCTTATAACCTTATTCAAAATGATCACAGGGCAACTCGATGTTAAAAAGCAGAGTTTCTTCACCACTAGGTGTTCCAATACTAGGGGTGAAAAGCGCAAGTTTTCTGCGTCAAGAGCAAAAACTAATTTAAGGGCCAAGTTTTTCACTATCAGAGCTGTAACCGAATTCTCTAAGTTAACGAAAAAATTTCCTTCACCTCGAACCGTAGCTCAATTCAAAAACATCTTACATCGCTACCTCAAATGAAGACTTCTCACAATATTCGGCATTCAGGGTATTTAGTTCTCCAAATTCTGGTCTTTTTTTTTCAAGTTATTTCAATCTTGTTTTAATTTTAATTTCTCTTTTCTATTCGGGTTCCATCGTGTTCTAATTCCGATTGGTAGATGTGTTGTGGTTGACTTATCTTAATAGTGTTGTTTGTTTTCATGTGTGTTCACACATGCGATAAATCTAAATCTAAGTGGGGGATATTTAGCAATTCTTTGATTGAATAACCTCCTTCTGCGGCCAAATCACATCGTGGCACGTCATTAATCGTACTATTTCAGCTGAGGGCGAACCCCCCGCTGATGGGAAAATTCCTCTGCGGACCGCTAGCGGAACGAATCAAGTTCATTATCCTTTGTAATTTTTGCAATTGTGAGCCTGAAATACTTCCGTGAAGCCACAATTGAGCACTTTTTTTGGAATCCTTTCCCCTTAGATGACTAAAAATGATGAAACTACAGGAATTCTTCAGCAACACCACGAGACTCCAGAAATACACAAAAAGGTCTTTTTGAATAGGCATGAATTGGGATTTTTAACTGCTTCAATCGCGAAGACAAGTTTTCCGAATAAAAATGCGCAGCTTATGACTCAAATCATCGTGGAACCCCGGATCAGCTCTATGTTAAAGTTATGAAAGAAGTGACTATAGCGGCTGCTCTCAGCCCTACGTTTAGTGGCACTGGATCAATTGGATTCAATCTGGACCAGTCATTCCATTCTAATACGGATAATAATCATATTATCTGAACGGCTACCGAAAATGTCGTGAATTAGGACCGCTACCATCCCCGTTGATTTCAGGCAAACGAGCTTATCAGAGGGTCGTATCATTGCCTTATCGATCGGAGTGACGCGCGACTTGATAAGTGGCGGCGATATGAGCAAATGACACGTTCACTTGTAGGAGGAGCCTGGAAAGAGGGAGTGCTCCAGAAACCGCGGGTAGCCGACGAACGCTTCCTTCATTCAAAAGGCATCACTTGGATGTGCTTGAACCACTAGCCTTCATTTCTTATGCACACTCTTCTGCTTTATTAAAGGCAGTAATAGGAGTAATTCTAGCCGAATATGAGAAGATCATCGAATATGAAGGTCGACGTGCTTAATAGTATGAAAATGAAGAAAAACGGATGAAACGGTAAAGTTCCGAGAAATAACCCTGTTCCCGCCAATCATTCTTAAAAGGGGTGGGTCGGGCCGAGAAAAGCGGCTGGTTAGGGTAAAACTAGTGGCAGCTGTTGAAGAAAACGGCTCTTATAAAGCCCGGGAAAGCCCTTTCTCATAGGAAATCGCGTCACATAGTCTCCTTAGAGCCCCAGCTTTCATTTGCGTGACCCAGTTTTAGAGTTCTCATTACCGACATCACCCCTATCACTGTCTTCGAATCCCAGTTATCGCACAAACTCGTTTTAGCCCAGGATTGAAGACACAGCGCCTACCAGTGATTAACAAGTCCTGGAGTAAAAGTTGACTGGAATTTGGTTCCCATAAAATCTTAATCGGGTTCTCATACAGATTAAGATGTCTATGAATATAGATTGAAGTAGCCACAGAAAATGAGTTTTATAAACCTATCGCCCCACGCGACACTTTGATGTACTTTTTTTGCCTTTTTTTACCACTAGACTGACGAATTCAGCAATGGTAGGTTGGGAAACGGTCACTGCGACAGCGAAAATCTGTGGTAAGTAGAAAAGAATCCGAAAAGACAGATAAGGCGCATCAGACAATTTTACGAATTAAGCCATGTATTCAGCTTCGTGATGGAAACAATAGCCCTGTCCTATGTGAATAATAGGAATATGTTTGAGCAGATCAGCAGCATCTTACAACGGACATAAAGGAATCCTGCATGTTACAAGTCACATCTGAGCTCTTCTCATCAGTATTCAAACAAAGGTTTCACTAGTTATTCGATTATGAAAACAGCACAAGTTTAACGAGTATAATACGAAGTTCCGGTAGCAATCAGCGGTGTAATTACGTACCACATCGGTAGGGTGGTACAGCGTGCGCAGCGTCGAAGGGACACAAGTCTGAATTGTTCGCTCCTCTGTCCGCAACCCGAATTACTGTGTGGTCTTGTGAGTTCGAAACTGGTCAAGGCCATTTACCGCATAAACCCAACGTCCGCATCATACGAAAATCACGACCGAAGGGGTTCTCAGTCTGATTCATTAATCAATACTTCGCATAATTCATAAATTTCTGTTTACTCATGAGCTTCAGTATTACATAAACGGGTATCACAGAAACTATTGCTTGATTTAGGCCACAAATGAACATTATTCAGTAGTAATATAATCAAGAGATTCCCATAAGCAACTATTTGAAATCAAGAGTGCAGAATCACAAAATGTAATATGAACTTTGGGTAACAGTTTACCTGTCGCAGGTAAACTGTACCCAAACTTCATATCACATTTTGCACACTGACACCTAGCACTGAAGGTCTCTCAAGATATGTAATGTCCTGCTGGAATAGGCATAGGAATCACTGCTTTCAAGTTGAAATTGAGTACAAAAGGTAAGACTGCCCGCTTTAGGTCACACTCATTTGTTAAGAGCGCCATGTCTGTTGCTTAAAGTCAATAGGAGTGGTAGATTTGGCAAACTGCGGAATTATGAAGGTAGAGGTGCTCAGCAATGTAAGTCTAGAGAAAGAACGACATAAAACTACGAAAAAACCGAGGAATAAGAACGCGAAAATCCACCTTCTCCGTCGCGCCCCTCGGCGTCACTAGCCGGGGTAGACTGCGGACAGGCCAGAGGCTCAATCAGCCGGCCGTGATCGTTTTCCCGCCCCCTCCCCGACGACTCGCCGGGCCGCAGGACCGCAGGAGACATGCCGTGCTGCGAGGTCGTCATCCCCCCCCCCCCTCCCACTTTTCCTTACCACTACTGGTGCCTTCGACCAGCGAACAGACTGCAGAGGTCACAAGGCAAGCTGTCAAAGGGGTCATCCACGAAAAGATGTGTTGCTACACGTATGTTTAAAATCAGTAAAATAAATACATGATTTCGAGAGAAACACGAAGCGAATGAAAATCTGCATTCATGCTATAATATGACTAAAAAACGGAAAATATAAGCAACTCTCGAGTTCTTGCCGTACAGCATTCACTGTTTCCGAGCGGGAAAGCGCTACCTAAAAACTACCAGGTTTTGTTTGCTCCTCTTGGTATGCTTTTTTGTTGGATTTTGCCAGAAAAGACTGGTGTTTTATCTGAGGTGGCCTTCATACTCTGCAATGGTGTTGACTGCTTGTCGGCACGACTGCGTGGTTGAGTTTACAGATGGCGAGGCAGAATGGCCGGGCCGCCACGCCCTGCCGACGGTGTGGCAGAGTATGAAGGAGGTTTTAGCCATCACAAATATTGGATCAAAAGGGTAACGATTTAAGTGTTCAACGTCAACCATTTTCTGGGACACGCCACGCATTCTAATCTAAGTCAGGATTATAGCTAGGTGACTGTGATTCGACCTACAGAACGACCCACAAATTGGAACTCCTAATCTTTCAGACGAGGCTTGTTCTAATTCCTCTGTACAAGAGAGATGGAAGGCTTGGTTGACTTGGGTAGGCATTGATCCGAGACTGATATTAGACTGAGCAAGAGGGGATGTGCTTCTTGCCATTGCACCACTTCTACCCACAATTAGGTTATGACCATCAGCTATATACCTATGGTGTGATCTTGCTTGATACTGATAGTGACACCCGCATCCGAAGAGCTCCTTTTGGTATTAGCCGGGTCAATGTGGCCAGGGGGGAGGAGAGGAAACGCAGCTTGTCCACCTGGCGGCATCGTTCTTCCAGTTGGAGGCTTATCCTCTAGCCGTCTGGGCTCTCCCAGATTCGCCTATGCCTTTTGGATGGAGCTTGACAGCGTCCTCAGCAATCTTCCAAAGCCTGACGGCACGCCGCGTCTCCTCCCACCCCCTCCTCTCCACCGAGCCACATTGACCCCATTAACTATTCTCACCAACAGGTTCCTACTGCCACCATCAACTGTGTAGCCAAAAATCGATGAACTGAACACAATAGTAGACTTTCCGATCGATACCCATTTTCCATGCATGCATGGATATATGAGGTTCAAGAGAAGGAATTGCAACGAGACTAGGAAGTACACTGAAACTAGCAAAGAATGAAGACGATGACGCAACCGGATCCTACGCTTGGAATTTGGAAAGTAACGTGAATTGAAGTTGGCAAAGAAGCAAAGTAGTGGAATGAGTCACATGTGTAGCCCCTACACATTCGAGGATAACAATAGCAGGCAATATTTGTCGATTAGTCGATACATTTGTTTGATAAGAGAATGGAACAGTACCGCTTGAAAAAACGGCCCTTAACGGGTACAACCGCGCCTCTGTACATTACTGCAGTGATCTATGTTATTAATGAAATGCAAAATGAAAACGTCAGATCCAACCCATTTCATTAGTGGTTACCAATGAAGTATAGATTTTTATTGTAAAAGGAAAATATATTCACAGGTGCTGGCTGAGATGTGGTGGCGAGACTATTTTGGGGAGCAGGAGATTCATGGGCGTTGACGAGGGTGAGCCCAACGGATACAGGGTCACTAGGGCAGTCAATAGTGAACACTGATCACATTCCGCTCTTCATGCGGAAATTTCGTGGAAGTGACACTCCCGCCACTTACTTTCGGGTTCATAAGTGTTACGCAATAGTGAAACACGGATTGAAGTTAACCTACTACTAGTTCGAAAGGCGTCGCATGAGTCAATTCTTGTGGCCTACTCATATTACTGGTGGATCTTGGCAGGTCCGACCTTCAGTCTTGCTGATACAGCAATGACGGAACATACTATGGTATTCTAGGGCGTAGACAAAATTTGTTCTACGGACTAGGCAAGAGGAAAGTGGCTTTTGTAGACGTTATGCCACGGATGTGTGGCAAAAGAATCGTAATCAAAGCTCACCGCTGCCAAAAGTTCTCGGATGGCATATGACGGTCCAACGTACCTGAGCTGTGTCGGATAATCAGTCAGTTCTAGACATCATACACTTCGTTCAAATAGTCCCTTAGACGTTCAATTTCAAATACCACAAGTGGCGACTGTCGGATAATCAGTCAGTTCTCGACATCATACACTTCGTTCAAATAGTCCCTCAGACGTTCAATTTCAAATACGTGGGTCACTATTTATATTTCGGGAATAGGCAATACTGTTATCGTGGGAGTAAATCTGATGGTTCCATCGCAAAGTTTGCCTTTTTTAACTATATACTCCATCATTCAATTGGTCGCACGGCGCTTTTGTTTATTTTATAAATTTTTGAAAATTTTGTCGACACAAGCCTTCTTTGGTGCATTTGTCAAATTGTGTGGGTTCCAACGGAAAAATATTTTTTGCAAATCCATGTGTCCAAGTAAAATTGCATGTTTGTTGGTTGAAATAATGTTTAAGGATGCCTCAATCTTAGGATGGGTGACATGGCGATCTTGCTTAATCATATTGCACACAGCATCGATGTTTTCGGAAACAACTGCTAATTTCGGACATCCTTCACGAATCTCGTCGGGCAGCGGACTACGACAACTATTGAATTCCCTAAACCAACGATACACTGTGGTCTTTGATGGAGAAGTTTTTTTGAATTTTTTTTTTGAAATTTCATTTTCATTTCGTGAAAAAACAAAATTTTTCAGATGAACATAAAATAAACAAATAGCGCCGTGCGACAAATTGAATGATGGTGTAAATAGTTTAAAAAAGGCGAATTTTACGATGGAACCATCAGATTTACTCTCATGATAACAGTATTGTCTATTCCCGAAATATAAATAGTGACCCACGTACCACAAGTGGCGACTCGTACATACCAAGCGCGTCTTCACCACGCCTAATCGCGCGGCAGCCCGGCCATTGTCTTTACCATCCCCTTTACTTTACCTGTCTGAGGGAATTTTTGACCAGATCACTTAGTCCGCAGTAGACGGCCCCACAAATCACTTCTGTTTAGTAGTGGGAAATTATTTTAGCGAACCCATACAGCGGAATGGGACAGACACTTTTCTCGTACAGCGAAGTTGTAACTATCATGATTCTGTACAAGTTGGTAAAAGCAAATTATTCTCAATGTGTCCTCTCCCTCCATTGAAGCGCTACATTTCATCAAGCAAACAACATTTTGAGGCTACTCAGCGCTGTCCTATTTACGCCAAATGTACTCGAGGGCAGAACTACTCACTGTCAGTAGAATCGCTGCTACGAGCTAATGGTTCGAGGAAATTGAATTCCACTAACCAAATGCTAGCATTACTCTAGCACAAGAAATGTGTCAACACAGCGATCTATCGGTGAAGGGAGGGGGGTTAGAATATGGATGGACTGAGCGAAGGTCTACTGGCCCTAATTTCAATCATTGTTCCATTTTACATGAGTACGTACAGAAGCCAAGTCTAACGATATCACGGTAGGCACAGAGAAGGGCAAAAAATATAGAAAAAAATCGAAATAAAAGTTGTGGAGTATAAGACGTGCACCATCTTCACAAAACCACTGGCCTTACGGAGGTGCGCAATCCACAAGTTTGGCTCCCAATACTGATCTGCTTCCTACACCGCGTGTAAATGGTGAAGGAAGCAGTGCAATCGCCAGCCAGTGCACCTAGCGCAGTCTCTGGGAAGTACAGCGTAAGCAATGTTCCATGCTTGAATTTTGATCGAAACCTTAGTAGTCCCTCCAAATCCTACTGACTAACCCCACACCGCCCCTCCTTTTCTCAGCTCCTCAATGCTTAGGCTGCAAGGAGAGTGAGGGACCTGATCTAGCGGCTACTGAAGTCGCCACCTTGAATTTGAATGGCTCTCCAGGGCAGATGAGAGGATCGAGACTGAAAAATGAGACGGATTCGATGCAGAACCTCCTTGATGATAAAGCAGTGACTACATCCTTCTTCATGACGTCTTGTTCGGGAGAATGTGTTGCTCATTTTTTGATTGCCTGACACATGCTAGATCGGAACCAACTAGGCAGAGGCCAAGCACCGGAAACGATGGGACTCCCGAAGTGACTGAGTTGGTCACTTCCTCCTTAACCACTATATCCTCGCCTGTCGTTCCCGCGCTGGTCGTCGCATACTCAGCGGCTATCGGGAAGGAAGGGAAAGGGACTCATGTACAAAACTCTCGTTAGCACCTTTACCTCGCACTTATTTCTCACCTTAGTAGACTGGTTGACCTCGCTTAAAGGCACATCCCAGAATTATCAGGATATCACATCTCCTGCCGTGGTGGATAGTTCGACCCAAGCCACGTAGGCTGTACCTTTACCGAGGCGTGGGTGTCCATTCTTGGAGCGTGCAGAGCCAACGAATCTAGCGCAGCAGCTCGTCCCCGCCCACCCCAACCGGGGGTCTGCCTTTACTCTTCGACTCTTATCTTTGAGACGAGCTACTAGCCAAGATCTTGAAATTGACAGTAAAACAATTGCCTCGTGAAGTGAACCCACTACTGAGTGACCTGACCCCACACTAGGCACCGGAACACTTGCAGCACACCCCCGGCTAGGGTGGGCGGGGCCGAGCTGTTGCGCTAGATTCTTTGGCTCTGCACGCTCCAGGAACTGACATCCATGCCTCGGTAGAGGTACAGTCTACGTGGCTTGGGTTTAACTGTCAATCCACGGCAGTAGATGTGATATCCCAATAATCCTGGAATGTGCCTTTAATAGACTGCTCTGTCTGTTGACTTTTTCTCGACAGTGACTGTACACTGTCAAGAAACACACTCATTATGGTAGGGCATTACGAACCAAATGCACCATAGATAATATAAAATTGATCAACTTGTCTGTAGGCGTGCATTGTTGCGCACTGTGCATATTACAGCGAGCTACTGATGCACCTAATATTTCACCCACAAATTATAATGAATTCGATGGTAAAAATTGATCTTTCATCGTGAACAATCGATTATTATTTTGCATGCATATTCAACAAAGAGCTCTTCCACATATTTTGACTAACATAATTTGGGTGATGGACCTCGTCTAATTGTCGCTGACCAGTTCTGTGTAGAGCCGAATATCATCCCCATCTTTCATTCAGCGTTATATCAACTCATCATTTATTTTGGCAATACTGTTTCATTCGCAGTCTTGTAGATGGTGGGAGACGGGCGATTCTACCGTGACCCGGCAACCCAGCGTCGCGTACGCCGCTCACGGTGGACTGCGCGGCAAGCGAAGCGGTAAACCGGGGATGCCAGAAGTCGAATGGAGCGCGACAGTGACGGCGTCCATTTTCGATTGATTATCACTCGCTTCTTTCTTCTCGGTTTATTATAGCTCACTTATTTTGACCGATTATTGCTTTCACCTTCTCCCCGCATCAAATATCGGGAGCTTGGTGTAGAGATTTAAGAAGTGTGAACTAGAAATGAACCTTTTTAACGATACCAGCAAATCGTTTGTGGTCCCTTTCGAAAACTCTTCCATTCTTCGATTCAGCAAAGTTGGCAGTCTTGTACTATCCTTGCGCATTTTCGTCAATTACTTTCCAGACAATTTCGTTGAATTTTCAGTATGACAAATGCCTGGGGTATGGTTGCCACTATGACGCTATTCAAGAAAACTTTCCGATTCCGAGGAGAGGATATCCTTGGAATTATGAGCTTTGAAAACTAGTAGACGTTGATCCATGATATTCACAATTTGTTCTCAATTTTTTTCGTAAACGACCATGTGATAAGTGCTTTCGCATCGAATAGTTCAGGCTGTGTATAAAATGATACGAATGACTTTCTTCGCACCTAATGTGCGAAGAAGTAATTACTGTTCGCACCAGTACTGATTAACGAGGGGCGGGAATTTGAGGTCACCCAATTATGTAACTTGCCTAGAACAGTCACCAAAAAAATGATATTAATAAATGAGCCAAGAGTTAATGAATTCTCTTATCGGATACTACATGCCGTTCCAAATATTAATTACATATTTATTACAAGTGATACACAAGGACAAAGCAAATCAAAGCTAAATTTAAATAAAGAAGTTTTCGGTTTCGTAAACAGGTCATGTAATTTTGTTAGTAACAAATTTAGACATTTTTCTGCAGTATGCCTTTATTTCCTCAGAGGAAGGCCCTCGTAAATATATATGTTGAACCTATAAATAGTGTTGTTAAAGTGATAGTAATATTTTCAAAAAGCAACATGCCTTACCATTTCCTCGGATATTTTTTCTATCCTTCTCATATGTACCCTCGCTACCGGTCGGGCACTTTCTGGATTCTTGAACGGAATTCATGATGAAATTCAAAAGAAGAATACGTTTTGGTTGAGAAATTTCTTACATCTTTGAGACGCGTTAGAGCCACACGTGCTTCGCAACTGAGCTTTTCAAAACGTCTATCAAAACACTCAGTGGTGGGTATCTACACCCTTAAAAATGCCCAACTGCCTACAAATAGTGTTTTATTTAATTTTCAGCTTCCATAGTGACCAAATACCTTTGAGAATAGATCTGTGAAATGCCTCAGCCACATCAGTTGTCCTGATCTCCTCTACACCCCATTTGCACCACATATCTTTGAATGGTCCGCTCATCCAAGTATCCTCTTTCTTGGCCTTGGCATACTTTCGTCGTCCAACCACGTCCCTCTTCCGATTCCAAGCTTGCGCGAGGTGAAACGCACAACCCTCCACAGTCGAAATTGGAAATCGCATTTTTCAGCATAAACAGCTGCTCTCCCAAAATCAAGCACAACACGCCGAATAGCATGTCCTCTTACACTCGAGTTTAAGTGCTCAGATATTTTTTTATAAACCGCACGTGTTTTCTTCTGAGTTATACTGTAAGAAATGGTACTTCTACACCGTTATCACATACTCCATGCACGCAGTACAATTGTGCATGGTATCCCAGGCATTTCGGGTGTAACGAGTGCAAGCCCTCGGCAACGAGCGTATGGAGTCTACATTCGCATACCATCTGAAAGTGAACTGTCCTGTATTTGTGCTTCCTTGAAGCGCTTTTATGAGATCTCCCATATGAGATATTTCACTCCCATGATCACGCCGACCTTAAAATAGGCTTATAGTGTCACGAAATTTAGCAATAACATTCTACCTACCAACTTAAGTTCGCTGCGTTGCTGGTCCTTAACTCGGTGACCTCCCATTTCTGCCACATGTTCCTGAAAGGGCCATTACCATTGTATTCATAAAGATATTCAAGGTACATGGAGCACATATCGTATGCTCCATGTTCTCTAGGAACTGGTGGACAAAAATTGTCGGGACCTTTCCGTACAGCTCTGGTGAAAAAATAAGTCCCTTCACAGCTTGCCACCATTTATGGATATATCTACGCCGGTGAGCCCCGCTCACCTCTTAGCGCAACCCAGGCGCATACCTTTTTATATTGCAAGCTTGGGCCAAATGAAACCCGCACCCCTCCACTGATGCGCATGGAAAGCACTTCTCAGCCGCAATAATGGCGACTTTCACTAAATCTAGTGCGATTCACAAGTCCAGGCTTCCTTGGCGGTCGAAATCAGCTCCTTCACCCACCCATTGATACCTTCTAGGTTCGCGCATTCTTCCTGAAATAGGAGAATGACGCAGAATCAGAACTGACTGCCGTGATTATCATTAGATCATGACTTACTGTGATGGCAAACAATAGAGACATATCCATGGAGTTTGCAAACACTCCATGGATAATATAAGTCGCGGTTTTCAATGCAGCGATAGTTGAATAGTGTCGTTCCTAAAATTTTTAGAATCACATTGCATGCGAATAATGTATCTTAGCTCCTATTGATTTCGCATTAATAAATGCATGATTTACGCATCCTTCTTCATCAACGTTATAGCAAACATCAAATGAACAACATAAAGACAAGGCAACAGGCCCATAGCGGATATGTATAAGTCTATACAAAACGTCAAGACAATAAAGAAATGATGTCATGCCTACCTCGAGACAAATGACCCTACGAATTCAAAAATGAGACGTAGCAAAAAATGACATACAATCGAGCAAAAAAAAAGCTTGAAAACCAATTAGGCGGCGCTGCTATGAGAATCTACCTATCCAGCGGCGATGTGAAATCAAGATTGCATCCAAACATGCAACTCAGGGTCATGCTAGAAGATCAGAGTAGATGTTTCAAAATATAGCGAGTCTTAATTAAAAAAAGAGATCAGGTCAGAGATCACGTACATAGCTTAAAATGGAGGCAAGGATCTCAGTCACAATTAGATTACGCTGCTCAGTAATACTTCAGGCATCGCAACTCACTGATTACACTACAAAACAAATACCAAACGAAATACAAATGCTAAACAAGTCAAATAGTTCATAGGATCATATTGAAAATAGTGAAGAAGTGGACGAAGGCGGAAACTCAGGGTCCTACGGTTTTCACTAATTAATTTAAAACAAAGCGATTGAGTAGAGGTGAAAGTTGAAATATGCTTATTAACTGTAGAGTCAATGTTTGGGTGTTTTCAAAAACTCACATATGTTTGAGATCAGACTACTTGTGATTGCTAAAGGAAAGGCTAAATTGATCGTTTTCTTCCGCAAAACAGGCTGCATGGCTGGATTATTCATATCACATATCGTCAATGAATTGATGGTCACAGACATTAGCGAGAACGGTACGGTATCAAGTGTCGGTGACTACACGCAATCTTGTAACTGAAAAAATCTGATCTTAAAGAAACACCCGTAATCCAGGGAGCAGATGGAACGTTACTTCTAAGGAATGCTGCACTTGACACTTTTTGCGGAGGCGGTGAAAATAGGACAGTTATGCAAGGTTAAACGAAAGTATACCAGAAGGAGGAAATTATCATCGGTGAATAAGACTGCTTGCCGGTATCTCTCTACTCAAGCATACAATGTATGCCGATGATTTCAAGATCTATTCATCTATTGTTTCGCCTGAGGATAGTGTTGCCCTTCAAAGAGCTAGCGATCGTGTAGCAGTCTGGTGCACAGACTGGGAACTCCCTCTGGCTGCAGAAAAGACAGCGGTTAATCGGATTGGAAGCGGTCTAAACTCTGAATTTTCCGGTTACTGCATCGATAATACTCGCCTGAAATACTTCAATGAAGTTAAAGACTTAGGTTTTCTATTAAGCCACTGGCTAACACTTGATCAGCTCTTCAAAAAAAAAATCACCATTCGTTCAAGTGATTACGCTGTTTGCCGTGCTCTATCCGCACGAGCTAAAGACTCGTCTCTCGAGGAACCTCAACACCATTAAATGACAGTGCTGTTCACTGCTAGAGCGCGACGCGACCGCACCGTGGACGGGATGGTAATTGTATTGTTTAGTTCTTCCTGGCATTCAGTCGTGGCTCTGCTGGCAACGATAAAATTAGATATCATCTTCGCAGTCATGATCTTGGATTACCCTTGCAGCCAAAAATTCGTAGCCTGGCTGTGTTAGCAGTTCCTAGCCCTTTGATAAAAAGGAATTACATGGGAAGCTTTGTTTTTGGTACAGTACGCTCCATGCATTTTGACGCCGTCCCACACATTAATTACTGAATGTATGGCTTCAGTAAGGCGTGGGTCCCCACAACCAATTCGATACTGCACATTTTTGAACTTGTCCATCCATCGTAATTGCTTATTGTATCAGTTGGAATGATGTAGCTAGCACAGTCTCATTAATATCGATGACTATTGATGACTCTTTCAAAATCTGACAATACTACGGAATGGAACAAGTATTCTAGTAATACTATTGCAGAAGTTTAAAGAATAGGAAATTTCATTGTTGGTTCCCATGAAGGAGGGTAACGCGCTCTATTCGCAATCCTGTTTTTCTGTTGCGCGCGCCATTTGCTCGCTATGGTTGAGATTTTTCTTTGACTATGCTATCGATATTTTTTCATTTCCTCTTTTTCTAGTGGATGGTATCGCCATCATAGAATTTGGTTGCGCGTGTAATTTGGTTCGTCATAAATGAGGTTTCTTCTACAGGATTCGTTCCAATGTTTTCGTTTCGTCATTGCTGTTAGGTGGTGATTAGACTGTCCCCTTACACCGCGTTCATACCAAACTTAGTGGGATTTTTGGCGTATCGGCATAAAGTAAATGATGCTATCGATCGAGGAAATGAGCATAGCGGCGCATCTGCGATTTAGGAGATTTGGCACATTCGTGTCAAGAATGAGATGCTTATCGAGTGATAAAACGAGAGCATTGCGCTCCGCGATTTGAGAGAATTGGTGGATTGGCACATCCGCGAGTTTGGCTAATGGCCACGATGCAGATAAAATGGCGTGGCAATACGTAACATCGCCAAAAACCCCATTCAGTTAGGTATTTATCGCGTCAGTAGCGAGGCCTTGGAACTGATATTGTTTTCCCGTTTTGCATGTCAAGCTATTGTATTTCAGCTCCACAGTTTATGGGGGAACGTTTCGCACGGATTTCGTCCAATGTAGCAGATGTTCCAGAAATCATTGATGAAGAAAAACCATCTCTCGGAAACAGGTTGGGTAACATAATTTTATTTCGAAAGTTTGCGCATTTCCGCATATTGGTATCATATAAAATACTAGAATGTCAAAGAAGTACGATCTTATCAATAAATCCACACATTCGCGCGGCGCGTGTGGTGCGCAGTCTCTTTGGCTTGCTGCCTATAGTGGCCGCAGTCCAGCGCACACTTCATATGTTTTTGTTTGAATTGCTATGTGACAAACTGCTACCGTTGACACTTTTCATTGGCAGTTACATTCATTATTATGACGGTTTTGGTACAGGGTGGAGGAAGGGAAAGGTGATGCGAAATGGAAGAACCGTTACTCACGTCGAAAACCTCTAGCAAATAGGAAATGGTTCATCCATCATGAATCCTTTCTACTCCCTGGTCGTAAGTTGAAACTTGTGTCTAACTCAGTGGAAATTGTTTTTCTTCGTGTTGAGGGGAAGGGGTGTGAACTTCAACCCGAGCCTAGGAAGGAGAATGTGCTTCGGGTGAGTGAAACAACATCCTTGTACAAGAAGGGGTTGTTGCATGGAAAGTGTCGCACTCGGCCAGGACTCTTCTAAGACTCACAGCCCTGCCTAGGTAGCGGTTTCCATCTTAGGGAAGAGAGCAACATTTCTTTCGAATCACATGGAAATCTCCTCTACGATCTGTGTGTGACATGAGAAGCTTTCGTGCTAATGTAGTTGGAGGGTAGAGGCTCTCATATTCGCAACACACCTGGTCCAATTCACAATTATCAGTTCGTACACCTTAATGTATCATTTATCTAAGTCACATTGATGAAGTTAATGTTCCTCTTCTAGCTAAAGCTTGAGCAAAAGCCTAGGCAAAAATAGCGCCAACGGCCGAGCGCTCCCCCAACCCAACTACATTAGCACCAATGTTTGTCGTATACATATGAATGTCCAATAACAGCGCGTGAAAATTGTTTCTCAACTCCGTGAAGATAAAGGGCGCTAGCGTGCCAAAGAAGGTGCGCGCGTGACACGCGCCGCGCGAATGTCTGGATTTATCGTTGCGATCAAGAAATGGAGGATGCAGAATTATTGCGTGGAAGTTCGTCTATTGTTTCTGCCCTGAAGTTGTGTGTTGTGGGGGAGGGGACGGAAGACGGGGCTCTAGCCGTGTAGTTTTTGGATTCGTACATTGAAAGGTTTTTGCTCGTACCCGTTCGGTGCCGTAGTGATGCAGGACATAAGTGGTATTCGGACTTTTCATCATCCCGTTCTTAAGCTTTAATAAAGTGACCTCTCGTTGCTCCAAATTTTAGTTAAGTACCAGGTACGCAGTCATCATGAATTCACATACCGCTTAGGGTAGGGAGTTAGGAACTTGGTGCGCAGAAGCAGTAAGAGAGAGTAGGAGTAGGATGTTCATTTGCGTTGCCGTCTGTGCCCTTTAACCGGTATCGCGTCAACCCATGCATTTTAGCATGTGGCTAGTCCATTTTTATGCCCTCTTACTGCATGTATAAAAGTTTAAAGGATAAAGTTTTTGGCGTTAATCAATCCCTTCTGTGGGATGCGCCGCACATTCTAGTTCCATTCAGAATCGTGATGGCTGTGAATGTGATGTGGCCTATACAATGACTTGCGGTGGCCAGCCGATGTACAAGTCAGTGCTTTTATCCTCCCAGACGAGTCTGGTACCAATTTACCGACCCCGGAGGGATGGAAGGCTTGGTTGGCCTGGGCGGGCGTTGATGCGGGATTTGATCCCCGCACCATGAGAGTGGGTTGCGCGCCACCTGTCACTACACCACCTCCGCCCGTGCATGTATAGCTGACATAGTCAAAAATTGCCCACATCGTTTCCTTGTCGAAAACTTCTTGTTTTCCCACGTAACTGTAAATAACTGAATGTGGAAACTGAATGAAACCAGATGTGTCACGTATTAGGTGTTAGACCGGCTCCCTTATATGGGAAAAATCGTAGCGAGTGACACCGAAATTTATCTTTTGCGCACGCTTCCAATGCTGACAGTGGAAGGAATTGGCTCCAGTGAAGAATACTAATATTCTCGGAGTTAGTGTAAGACATGTAAGGCGTCATTTCTGGTGATAACCGCTTTATTTCAAGGGCCTCCAATATTTCTTCCTTTCCACAGGATTGTCTATTGAGCAGTGTAGTACTTTTATAAGGGTGTTTCATGGGCATGTACCCTTGTACGGTGTTTCGAGAAGCTACTATTAGGATAAGAGAATGGATTTACCAATGCTCTGCGGTGTTCGTCAATGTGTTGTAGAGCGGTCTTTTAGTTTTTTCCAACTTACTTTTGCCCACAACCTTGGCATTCTATTAGATATACCGTTCCCTGGAGCTGGCATGTTTTGTGGTTGCCACAGAACTATAGCCCTCCCTTCCACGTCTATCCTCGTAAAGCCTTGAATATGTGGGGATGCGTTTTAAATTAGGCGGAGGACGGAATATTAGTCGTACTGGGAGCGTTGAGTTCTTGACCACGCTGTTAGCTTTTGATGCCGTTCTTTCATTGACATGGCTTCGGGAAGAAGAAGAGGATGATCAAGATGTTATGGTATGGAATCCTAGATGTTGACTGTCCGAAAAACAGATCATTCCAAGTCTGAAGAAGGCGCTAAACGCCGAAATATCGCAAAAAGGTTCTCAAAACTTTCGAGGCTTCGGAGGGGTCTTTTGAGTTTTTTGAATAAATATTTTGGAGTCCCGATTATTGTTGAACATTCAGATATTGATGAGACTTCGAAAACGGAACAAGATTAAGACTCATTTATATTTGATTTGCTAAAAAGGGATCAGACCCAAGCTTATCCCTTTATAAGTTGATGCTCGATTACATCATGCGACATCATGCGAGAGTGGAGAGCTCCATATGTATGCAGAACTAAACGTTGCTATGCGCACATTCAGGCTTCGGGAAGAAGAAGAGGATGATCGAGATGTTATGGTATGGAATCCTAGCTGTCGACTGTCCGAAAAACAGATTGACGAATACCTGAAAGAAGCTGAGAGGAAAAATGTCCCTATAGATAAAGTGAGTCATTGAATAATGATTTTTTTGAGTTAGCCATTCTATTTATTTATAGACCATCTAGGGTATGTAAAAAGTCTGGTAATAAACACTTGTCAAATACCTTTTCAAAATGCTCGATTGACCTCAACCTTCCAAAAATTTGTGTGTCTGGTAGAATCAGAGGTAGAAAGGTGTTCCGTTTTGCAACTTTTAGTGGAGATCATCGCTTTCATTCGTTACGTGCCCTTCGATGGTTGTCCGAAAGCAATTGATGTGATTATCGACGCGGGCTTCAGTGAAGCAGGCTTTAGGAGAGTTCGGGTTTTGTGGTGTACGTGGCAAGCCTCCTTAAATATTTTCACGCATTTAGTGCGTCCTGTCGAAGACCTACTACATCAAACCATACACCGGCTAGGTGGCGTCTGTGAGGAATGATTATCTATGCTCATCGGCTCCTTCTAAATAGTCGCAAGTAATTTGGTGTTCCGAGCGTTTACGGAAGCTTCAGCAGAAAAAATCGTCTCATTCAAAAAAAGTGATGCTTTTCAGTTACGGCACGCTATAGCATACTTTGTGAACGGGCGAGGTAATTCTGTGTGAACCCTTTTATCATGTGGATACATTCCAAGTGTGTCGTTAATCTTGCAAGTTCAAGTTGTTTTTTGCTCGAACAGATTGAGCGTTCTAAAGAAGCCTGTAGTTTGTATGTCGTAGTGTACATTACGTCGTCTCATGGACAAACAAGCAGACGACTGCTAGAAGTTATGCGCAGTTTCTATGGACCATTTTGAATGGCTTACAATTCGTTTTCGAAGAAATGCAAAAGCAAAATGTAGACCTATTTTCGGTGTGTTGACAAGTATGTCCGGCGAAAATTCTCAAGATGAGAGGTAAATTCATGCACGTGCATGTTCTACAAAGACATGATGAAAAAGCTCAAAACAGGGATGGCAAAAGAGGACCTTCATGAGCAAGTTTACAGGACGATGAGGAGTCGGTGCTAATGTAGTTGGGAGGGCACTACACGCTGCTCTGCAGCCGGCGCTGTTTTTGATTATTGTTTTAGCCTTAGCCTCAGTTTAGGGGGAAGCCACATCCCCCTCAAGTAAGGCTCAGGTAGAAAAAGAAATATGTGGTTGTTTGAGAACGGCATCGAAGGGGGGCGACAGCGCGACTATGAGCATCCTCCCTGAACAAAGTACCGCCGAGGAATCCTCTGCCTAGAGCTGATCCCTAACCTCAAAGACGCAGATAACGGTGCCAGTGCTTTGGAAACCTGGAGATTCTTTCAATCCTATATTATTTTGTATCATTTACGAAGAACGCAAGAAATAAGTCAGGGCAAATCCATTACCAATACACTAAAAAACCAGTTGGTCCATGTGAGTGATGCATTACTTTTCCCCTGGTCTGCTTATTCGGAAATGAAATGAAATTGTACGCTATACAGTATCACTAATACAACGATTTTATAACGCCGATGCAATGGATTCGCGTAAACAGTGCAGGTTGAAGTGAACGGGATACCGAACATATATAAGGGTCGGGTTACGGTAACTGTCGGAGGTACGCAAATGCACGTGTGAACAGGTGTGCCTTTACGTAATACCCATAATAACGGTTTGTGGTCCTGTGAACAGTCTGCCGGAGTCATTGCAAGAATCTGCCAGTTATATCACAGTGAACTATATTTCCATATGGTTTTCTATGATGTGAAAAGTTTAGTTTGTGCTTCCTCCTCTACTTTACTTATGCTTTATAACTCATACATGATTTCTTGCTGACTTCAGGCTCATGATGTGCTCTCCTTCTTCAACTACGACATAAAAAGATCACTTGAGTTTTGCTCCGAGTTCGTGGTTCCTGATTTGTATTCGGACGCCGAAAAACTTGTTATTTGCAATACTATGAAACTTGAACGTTTCCGTTCATTGAGAACGCGTCATAAATTCTTTCCTCTCAAGAGACTGGTAGGTTATCACAATCCTTCAGTTCCTGTAAAGTGCAGTGGTCTTCTTTTTTCAGCTGCCTCATCAATCGCATGCAAGTATTACCGAATACTACTACAGAAATAAACCGCGCAACTTCACATTCATACCACGGCCACGTAGCGTTCTCACAAAAGTCGAAGTTTCTGTTGATGAGAACGTACCTCGCTGTCACATTATGTCAAATCAGTTCCTAGTGCGGAAGAGGAAGAGTTTGACGGGCAGAAGGCGAAAGTTAGTAATTTTCGGATGTTGCTGTAAGATGTCGTTATTTGTCTCACAAGGGAGGGGCCCCAGGTCGAAGTGGCCAGTCGGAATGGGATACATATGGTCCGACGTATTTTCGGACGCTGATCTCAAATCTGTATTCGAAATTTGCAGAACGATTCTCTGAGCAGAGTTATGGAGGTTTTTCTGAAAAAACAGTACCATTATATGGTAGATTTGGAAGCCCATAGCACGCCAGCCAGACGTTCTTGCGCAAAACCAGGGCGAATTTCGTGTTTAGGGAGTCGAATTACCCTAATGGACAAGTTTTTAGCCAATTCGAGAATTTGACCAAATTTCGGAAAAATCCACGGGTTATAGGTGGCAGCCCATTGAACAAAGGAGAACTCGTTGACCCTTGCCTGGGAAATGCTCCTGTTTGACGCTTGTTTCGTACATTTAGTGCGATGGGCAAGTGTAAAAGGTATGTGTAGGCTATCTTGTTCAGGTTGCAGGGTTTTCTGTAGAAGAAAATTCAAAAACTACCACTTCATCCCCTGGCCACCCCAATCCGAAGTTGGACCAAAAACTGGATTTGACTGAAAGTTTGCACAGAGTGGTAATTTGACCCCCTGTGCACGAATATCATAATATTTTTAGGCAACAACGCTTAATTCGTGTGGTACGGGATTCTCTTCGGCTTTATCCTTCCCTTGTGAGTAGTGTTAGTAGTTATAAATAAAGTGGCAGTGTAAATGATGGGTGCGATAGGTACCAGTACAAGGAAACGTCCAGAAGTGAAAGAAAAGCACTTACTGACAATGAAACACAACATGCAAAAAACCCGCACCGGCAGGGAGTAAACCCATAACTCCTGTCCTGCAGATCCGGAACACTACCGCAGAGCCACTGAGGCCGTTGGTAGCTCAGCAACGGCTGTGCTGATGACATAGTGCCTCGCCAATGAGATCTAACGTGTAGCCGTCCATTCGAAAAAACCTCCATAACTCCGCTCAGAGAATCGTTCTGGAAATTTCGAATACAGATTCGAGATCAGCGTCCGAAAATGCGTCGGACCATATGTATCCCATTCCGAATGGCCACTTCGACCTAGGGTCCTTCCCTTGAAACTGTTATCCTAAATTGCAATATGTTGGCAATAAGGTAACCCATAGATTCGCTATTAGTCATTCGTAATAAAGAGGGTGAAGAAATTTGGAAAATGTCAAAAATGGTGGGATACTTGTGCACCGAGTATGGTTTAATCTGTACTCGTGTAGCATCTTGAAGGGATCGTCCACGGAAAATGAGTTTTTATGTTACCTATATATTTATGTTGTATTTGCCTAATCTGGGCCGCAATCTGCAAAGTTTTACGCGAAAAAATATGAATCCGACTAAAATACAGCACCACAAAGTCTCGGCCGGGTGGGCGGGGCCTCCGAGTAAGTACTCCCCCCGTCGTCCGCCGCGGTCGGAGACGCATTGTAGGAACAGAAAGTTACGTAAACAGCTCCACTCTCCGTTGCCAACCGAGGCCCCGCCCACCCGGCCAAAATTGGGGCTTAGCCGAATTCGCTTTTTCTCGTGAAACTTTGCGTGCGGCCCTTATTAGGCAAATACAACATAACTATGAGGGTAAAAAGGGAATTAATTTTTCCGTGGACGATTCCTTCAACTGTGGTATAGGGAGGCAGTGACCTACTTGAGAAGTACGGGCATCGTTGGTTAGCACCGAGAGTTCAGTTTTGAAGTTCGAAATCATCAAAATAGTGGATTTGATTTGGATCAGTGTGAATGTGCTGAGGAAAAGCGTGTGGGGTCGCGTGAAATGGTATCTAGGAGAAAGAGCGTGTGGGGTCGCGTGAAATGGTATCTAGGAGAAAGAAGTGTAAAATGGAATATGTTCGAGGACCTGCTAGCTCTGACCTTAAATTGGGCTTTTTCCGTTTTTCGTCAAGTTTTACATGAATTCCGCTAGTTTCTGCTTACATTTCCTTTCAGATCTACGCCAAAACTCTCACAGAGAAAGACGGAGCGTCGTTCACCTTGATTTTGCCCATTTCCGAGACCTGCTTTGATATTGCCCGGGATGACCTGCACTTTGCACTCGGTGCATACCAAATTCCAGGAATATTCTCGAGTTGCTGTCCGAGGCAGTCGTGTATAGTTGAAAAGCTAGCGGTATGTCATGTTAAACACGGGTTGTGTTCTACACGAGGTGCAAGTGCCGTTATTTATTCGATGCTTTTAAGTTCTGGTGCGAACTCATACATATATTTTTTGCGATACTTTTCTAATAGGAGGTGCTTTCATGTACATGTATTTAGCTTTAATGCTCTTATTAGTGATGTCTATGCATTCACTTGTTCTCCCCTTTTAGTTTTATTATTCACGTAGGTGCTACCATGGTATAAGGTATTAGGTTGTCCGGAAAGATCTCAGCGTTTTGAGTGTTTCACTTTGAACGGTCATAAGGTTCTTGATACTCATCGGATTTAATCGAAATAAGCACCGTTCGAGTCAGCATACTTTTGCCAATTGACCAGTCGATAAATCCTATCAAAGAAAAAACTGGTGGTCGAGAATACAAAACCGCGGACACTTTCCTGTCTGGTCCTGATAGAAGAAGTGTTTTCCAGCAAAGAATCTCTGAAAATGTTCGAAAAGGTGATAGTCGTTCGGTGAAAGGTCTGGAGAATATCGCGGGTGATGTAGAACTTCAACCCCCAGATCGTTCAATTTATGGGTAGCGATTTGTGAAACGTGTTGGCGGGCCTTGTCATACCAAAAAATCGGACCCTTTCTGCTGACAAGTGCTGGCTGCAGCTGACGCAATTTTTGCTGCATTTCGTCGACTTCACAGTAGGATTCTGCTGTGATGGTTTGGCCTGGTGACAAAAAGTTATAGTGGATCACACCTGCCGATGACCACCACACAGTGACCATAATCTTTTTTTTTTTGGAGCTTCTGCTTTTAAAATTGCCTGCGTAGTTCGTCGGCATCCAACCTTTGTCCGGAGCGTCTCCTGTTATCATACACGATCCACTTCTCATCACAGGTGACAATTCGATCCAAAAACGGGTCGTTTCTGTTGCGCAAGAGCAGTGAAGAAGAAACTTCGAGACGTGCCAATTTCTGCCGGTCACTCAAATTGTGGGGCACCCACCTGTTGAGTTTTTTCACATTCCCAATGCGTTTCACACCATCCGCAACAGTGGATTTGCCAACGCCTAGCTTTTTATCTCTCGAACTGTTTGAGATGGGTCAACCTCTACAAACGCCTTCAGATCCTCATCAGGTATTGCTTTAGGTCGACCGCTACGAGATTCATCTTCAAGGATGAAACTTGAGAACGGAATCTCTTGAAGCGCTGTCGCTCGGTGCTTTCTCCAACACTATTGGGCCCCCACACCTGGTTAATTTGTCGAGCTGTCTCGACTGAGGATTGACCCAATTTGTAGTTTAGGAAAAATATCGTCCGAAGTTGCTCTTTTGATGTGCTTCAAAAGTTCTGTGAAAAGAGGTGTATAGAGAATGGTGAAACGGCGATTATACCATCAGATAGCGCGAAAACTCTCTTCAGGATGTAATACAGAGACGCAAGGGAGAATGAGTTTATAATCAGCAATGATTGTACAAAAAATAACAACACAAAACGCTAAAGACTTTTCGGACAGTCTTATATAATCTTTTTATATGACATGAGCTTCAACTAAAGGGTTGTTTGTATGTATTCCTTGAAGTCTCGTGGTCCAAATGGGTGTCAGGATTGGTTTGGCTTCGTGTTATCTCACACCATTACTGCAAGAGGCATGCCGCTACTGCCTTGCAGTATCAAAGGAAAATAAGAATGCTAACGTGACGGCCATTCGCATGATGCCATTCTGCTTCCTAGAGAAAAAGATAGAAGCGAAGCGTGACTTCTTCTCTTACCTGTGATCTCTTTTAGTGGCCTTTACCAGCGTTTATCATATTCCAAAAAATTCATCTCATTGTAGGTCTTGTCTTCCACTGTATTTCTATTTTGTCGTTGTTGATGTTTTACTACATTGCCTTATATATAGCTTATTTGAAGGATTCGCTATTGCCGCTGCTCTTCAGTTAGATAGTCTGAATCTGACTCTTTCAGATAGTCGCTTGTTGCTGATAATGTTTGTTTTTAATGTCAATTCATTGAATATTCGGAATTCCATGTGTGGTTCATTGTTTCAATAGGTTCTTAACGTGGAAGAGCGCGTGTGGAATAAGCGCGTGTGGGAGTAGCGCGTGTGGAATGAGTGCGTAAGGCCGCGCTCATATTTTACGCCGTGACTGCGTTCACAGCAGGGTCAAGTCTCCGTTGAGGAATCCTCAACGGGGGGTCGGGGTCGTATTTGGTCCGCTAGGAATGGGGGGGGGTCATAATCGCTGAGGTAGGCAGTGATCAACAGAATTTATCAGCCTGAGGGTCTAAAGTGTAAGGGGAGAAATGATAAAACTGACTTATTGGGTTCGAATCCGAAACTAGTCTAATTTAGTCATCATACCTCATGCATGGCGCCATCCGCAACGAAACCGATCAACGCCAATAACCCCTCGTCCGCTGACACCGACTCCACGTAGAGAGACACCTGCGAAATTCACCGATTATCCATGGAAAGCGAAATCTATCAACGGGTACAACCGTGGATAGACCCTCCAGAGACAATGGGATGAGAACGAAAAATTAGCTGATATGGACTTCTTTCATATCTTACTACGATTGCAAGTACGTAATCTGGTGTTAGCGGCCACGATGTGGACCGGAAAAACGTTTGTATTCATTGAGAATGTGGATGAAATCCTCACGCATGGCGCATCCCACAGAAATGCTGGCCGACGCTTCTCGCCCTTCCACTGGGCCTTCGAAAGCGAATGATGCATACAAGAGAAATTTCAGTGACAATGAATCGATTTTTCGGCACAATCTTGGGAAGACCTCGCAAATCCGACGAAAAAGATTTTCTCAACTGGCTTTCTTCAAGGTTGCTTCTTTCGTTTTGAAGATATGGCATAGTTCAGGTAGTCACTCGAAAGCTGCACTTTGCAGACCCCGGGCACCCGAAAACGCACTCATATGGTTAGTTTGAAGGAAGTTATGACCATTTAAAGTGAAACACCAAAAGTTTCCAAAATTTTCCTCAACTGGAAACCCATATCGAGAACTACGCAACCATTAGAGAAAGCAAGCGGCCATTAGATAGGTCTAAGGGAGTTATTAGGAAAACAGTTTACAGCTGTTTGAATGATGGGCTCTAGGTAAAGTTTGGTATTCAAAGGTGTCCATTTTTAGTATGGAGAAGATACCGCAATCCATCGCGTTCGCCGCATCGCAGCTGTCGCCTGACATGAAATCCTGAACTTCTCTAGATGTGTAGAGTATTCTGGATTATTATTTGAAATTGATCGATTATGAGATAGAAGCGTGATGCGATCTGTAATCTAGGATTCATAGTTTATATATTGAGTATATAGTATTGGGAATTCCACCTGTACCGATGAGCATTGAAAAATCGACAAATGCTGAACTGATGATTTCTGTGCAGAGAGAGAGGGGGGGGGGGTCGCATTGGGCCCCTTTTTTTTGGGGGGGGGGGGGGGGGTCGTATTTTTTGAAAGTTTTCCTCAACTGGACGCTTGAACTTGCCTGGAAGAAACGGAATATTAAGAGGCGTAAAGACCAGATCCACATTTGGTGTGGAACCTTGAATGTGTTTCTTCCCGCCTACAACTTATGAGCATGGTAGGGCACTGTTTGCAATGCGCCCTATGCAACGGAAACACCCGAGGCTCAACTCAGCGTTTCAGGCCGCGCTCATACTTTGCGGTGGCGGGGCATGGCGTAGCTGCGTGTCTCTGTGTTTCCCCTGTTACACCCAGTCTCGTTGCCTGCATCGTCTTTGCACCTCCTCCGTGCCACTCTACCTCGCTGCCAGTGAACGCACCACGCCCTGCCGACGCGAACTATGAACGCAGTCTTCCTAATCTACATGATAGATTTCTAACTATCGGTCCGGATAGAAAGGCTTGGTTGGCATCGGTGAGCATCAGCTAGACTTGATCCCCTGTCCTCGTGGAGAAGCGGACTTGCCGTTTCACCTCCTCCGCTATGTGAGAATGTACAGGGGGTGCCAAAAAAAAAAGTAATTTTGTCTCCTCCACTTTCGACCCCATTTAGCCAAACTACAGTAAATTCTATTGAGGTATTCTCATCCCCAGAATCAAGAGCAGACCTAAGTCTATCACTATACTCCGTGGCAGCCTCCTGCACGAGCTGGAACGGGAGCAAGGAAAGACTGCAAGATGTATCACCTCAACTGGGCAAAATCCGAAATTTCTTCGCCCTCTTTCACAACCTTGCTGACGTCCGTTCAATCTGGGTACCTAAGAGGATTCATACCGGATGGTGTTCTTTACCACTGCGTTTTTCCCGGGTTCCCAGCGCCCTTCGTTTCCAAGAGCCAAAACGTTCCCCTACCACTGAAACCCCTCCGGAGGCGGATTTGAGGCATGAAAATGATACTTTGGATCAAAGCAGCCTTGTCCAAGCAGCAGGGGCTCTGTGACTTCCAGGAACCGAAGGGCCAACCCTCAGGAAGCTTCCCACTAAAGACCTACCACGGAGCTTGGCTCCACTGTTTTTAGCGAATTTTTAAATGTAGGTACTCCGAAGCCCGACTGCGCCGAATGAAACCTCCATATTTTTATGAACATGAACGTGAGGAGCCACAGCCTGTTCCTGCTTTTAGAGGAACATTTCGGGAATGTTTTGCCCCAATACCTTTATCTCTTTCGTTTCCCTACGTCTTGTAAAATTGGCAGATGTGAGCCGTGGGCAAAATTACTTTTTTTTTTGGCACCCCCTGTATACAGGAAGGTAGTGTTTTGAAGATCGTTTCCAGTTTGCTTCGCTGAAATAGTAAGTATCCTTACTCGGGTGGTCTCGAATTATCGGTATACAACTTTAAGTATCTCGAATTACCGGTAAATAGTTCAATTTTCTTCAAAAAGGAAAAAAAAACATTGAGCCGTACAAAGTTTAAGGCACGTTCCACATGGCTACAACGAATTGTGTATGCTTCCTCCTTCACTTTTTATTGTCATCAAAGAGTGATATCTCGCCTTTCGTTATGCTAATCTGTGGTCATCCTGAACCGGTATACGATCGAGTGGTCGCACGATGGGAAGCGCCTATCTGCCCTCACCTGTTCTATTTCGGCGATCGCCCCGCTCATCCTTCTTTCCTATATCTTCCACAATTAAAGAAAGAAACATCACGAAAATATTAATCAGACATCGAATCATTTTCTGAAAACTTGCTGCCTTTGCATTGCTGCTAGCCATTTCATGCTTTCAAGGCAAGAAAACGTGTTTTGCTCTAATTTCATTGTGTTCTTGGTTTTGAGCAACCGAGTGGTATTGTGTTGCTTCCAACTCCCAGCAAGCAAAAAATAATAGCTTTATAGCGCTAGTAGTCTCTTGCAAACGGCTCTAGAGTGACAATCTCCCTTTCCTTAAGCTTAGCTCTGAAATACACCTGCTTAAAGGCATAAGGAGGTGGTGATTTTGGCCCACGGTAAGACCTACCGTAACGCTTGCGGTTCGTTAGGTTGCAAACATTGCATACACGACACCTTGCTGAGACGTCCAGTGTGAATTCAATGAATTTTTTTCATAACGAGCACCATTTTTCTTATCCTTCTGCTTGAGAGGTCGACTGTGAACTCAATGGATTTTTTTTATAACAAGCACCTCTTTTCTTACCCTTCTGCTTATTATTGATCGTTTCATTTGATTGTGTTTCATTGATTTCATTTGATTTTGTTATTTCACTCATTCCATCATGAATGTATTCAATACACTCTACGAGACAACAAATGACATCTTATGCAGCGAGCACCTCGGGAAGGTGGTGTTGCAGTTCGAGAAGATGGGCGGGAAATGCGAATACAGACCACAACTCGCTCTTTTGAATACGGGTTTCCACCGATTTCGCTTCTAACCCCGAATGTTCGTTTCAAAATGATCATTTCTTCCAATATTCTTTTTTATCTCGGCTCCTCTCTGTTCCTTCAATGAAATTGTATAACACTGCATGAAGCACTGCATTGAATCTCGAGCGACATTAGGCCATCACTTTTCTGCAACTTTCACAGATTCAATTAGCCGGTAAACTTACGCGCTAATTGTCCGTTATGGTGGGCAAAGTGTGAGGCCTGTTGCTATCACTTCATGCACGCTATTCCAAAACAACTACAGGTGCAGGTTCTTATGATACTGCCCATTCAGTTAGTACCGCAAATGTTTGAAGACATCTTAATGTCATTCATGTGACTAAAACCTGTCTCAACGTTCAAACTTCAAGTGAGAGGAAACGGGCTATAGCCTGTAATCACAAAATTTGCAGACAAAAATATCCGACTACGAGTCTCATAAGATCTGAAGGTAGGCCAGCGAGGTTTTTGTGGGCGATCCAACTCGTTAAAAGAAAAGTTGCCTTTTTTCCCCCGTTGATAACTATCGATCCTATCTGCTTCTTAGTCAGTGACCCGTCTCCATTCATTTCTTCCTTTTCCTTGTTCGGGCTGGGAACATGAAGGAGAAGGAGGCTTACCCCTCCTTCCGCGATGAACTAGTCCTTGAATTCTAAATAACAACGATAAGTAAATATTTGGATAAATTCACGTGGAAAAAATTGGCTGGTTATCATCGGATAACTTTTTCCGGGGCTTTGTGAACGCCCTTAGTTTCCAATTTTAACTTTTTTTTATTGCCGCTGAAACATTTCATTTCGAAACAGTAAACACTTTTAGGTGAATTTTATTTAACAAAACATGTTAACCCTTATCCTAATACTCATTTGACCGTCGTCTACCCTACGAGAGCTCACAACTATTTCTTCCTGTTCACTACCTCTTTACATTGGTCGCTGCAGGGCTAATCCCAAAGTCAAAGATACATAATGAAGTATCGTTGATTACAGTATCCTTGGAACTAGTAGAGATATTATAGAATCTATAGAGTTCATCACAACCCACAAGATGAAAGGCGCTGCGCATTAGGAAGATTTGAAGCAGTGTCTCTCATTTCAATATGCTCAAATCCTTACATGGAACTCCAATATTTACTACCTATCATACGTTCAGTGTTACCATGATATTGTTATACCTGTTGACACCGAAGTATTTACACTTATTGATCAACTTTCCACTATGCCTCAGCTGATAAAGTCATTTTCAATTAGCATTAACTGAAGGCCATTTAATTTGTTGTCAGACGTCTGCATCAACTGAGACCATTTCATCTTCCCTAAATAATGCGTGCATTTCTCCATGACAATAGAGTGATCATAGGTTATAACGCTTCGTATTTATTAAGGCGCGTCACTGTAGGCATAAATAAATAAAATAAATGAAATCTCCTACAGCGCGAACTGTTGAATTTGTTCCCAAGGTGGTTTTACCCCTGAAATAGTGCTTACCTGGACTTTTTAGGGATCTGTAACTACTTTGCATGTATTTTAATATGTCTGATGTATTATTATTACTGTTAAGAACAATACGACTCCAAAATGTTCAATAAAAATATTGCAAAGGTTCCCTCAGCTGATTTGCGATATTTCGGTACTTATATTAGCATCTTCATCAGGTCTGAAATAGTGATTTCGTCAGCTTTTATGAGGTATATTGGTATTATGTGCTCGTATTTCGAAAATGTTTGCCTGAACCTACCCTGCCAGATTTATGTGGTAGAAACTTTGCCTAGTTTGAGTCACCTTCATACTTTGCGGTGGTGTCGACGTGACTGCCGTCAGCTGGGCGTGGCTACCTTTACAGGCAGTGAGGCAAAGTGGCACAGGCAAAGAGGCGGAGAAGACGCAGCCACACTCCGCCGACAGCACCACGGGTTATGAAGT